>BMAW01124757.1:0-68403 GCA_019974015.1 Nephila pilipes | reverse complement strand
TCATAAATTAATTTATATTAGTATATACTGCCTCATTCATTGTAAGGCATAAATCACTTTTGAGAACAATACCGTGGAAAAAACGATAGATTATTTTCCTTCATTGAATCCTTCCTTGGTGAAATGAATTTGCTGCTGAATGTTTCTAATTCTATTTCCCTGAATACTGATTACGAGAGTCCAATAACTGCAGTGTTTGTTTAAAATAATAACAAAGGTAAAATAATTTTTATACATATTTAGCATGATCGTGTATAACTGAAATCAGTTAAGACAGATTTTTGAGAAGTGTTTCGCTCATTTTGATTTTTAATGTGAGTAATCTCCATATTCATACAAGATACGACAGCAATTATACTTATCATCTTTTTTCGGATTTGGATTAAAAAAATAAATAATTGAACTAGTAGACTTTTTAAACGGTATCTACAATTATGTAGGCTTATAATGTTATGCACAAAAAATATTTCACAAATTTTGAAGCTGACATGCTTACTCGCAATCCAATACCTCATCATACCTTTTTATTATTTCCTTGCTATAAAGAAAAAATAACAATAAAAGTTTAGAAAACATGAGCAACTCAAAGTGTTTTAAGAATAATGATTCATTTTTATTTAAATAAGGATAAAATAAAAAAAAATGTTTTTCTCAACGAGCTAAATTAGTAGAAACAACACATCTTCAGTTTTGTCATCCGGGTGTTCAAAAATTTATCTGCCTTATATCACCATAATATTATTGCAATGGAAAAGAAATAATAACTCGTATATTAATAATTGTTTAAAGAATGGTAAGAGGTTTGTTAACTTAATAAAATATCAAAATAAAAGGAATAGTTTGTTTCAAGTTTTTCCATCAACCGGTTAACCATTTCATATTATTGCAGTTTATAATGTTGTTTGCCTGAATACGAGGTGTAGTAATTAAATAACGAAACGGGCGCTGTAAAACATTTTACTTTGATGCCATACACATTTACTTATTATTAAACTCAATATGCATCACTCACCTATCCCTAAAACGCTCCAAACTAATCTTCTGTTGCTCGAAACGATGCTGGAAGGTTGTTCTGTCAATTACTTTAGGACGCGTGACGCTTTCTCTTTCAACGGACTCGGATCTTGTTCCATTTAATGCAAATTTCACCTTCGAAAACAGACAGAAGTCACATAGGGGAAAATCCAGAGAATAAGGCGGATGGTATAAAATTGGGAAGCTGTATTTGGCTAGACACCTCTTAACAGACAATGCGGAAAGAGCCGGCATATTGTCTTGGTGGAAAACCCATAACTTGTCCTTCCACAAATCGGGCCTTTATTTTTGTATTGTTGATTAATAGTTTGACCTTCAAGAACCCAGTGAGATATACGATATACAATCCCATGAAGATCGGGGGGGGGGATCAATCATCATTGCTTTGAATTTGGATTTGTCCATTCGACATTTTTTGGCTCTCAGGGAAGGCGGGCTCTTCCAGTGCATAGAATGGTGTTTAATTTCAGGATCATAAGTAAAAACCACGATTCATCACACATTATTATCCATCCAAATAAACTTGGATCACTTTCAACGGCATTCAAAGTGTCAGTACAAATTTTTTTGGAAACTTCTTGTTGTTCAAACATCAGAACAACATTCAACATTTCGGCAACAACATTCAACATGCTGTTCAACATTTCGGCGCATACTTTTTGTATGTTAAAATTGTTATGTAAGAATAACTGTGCACGGATTCTTTGTAAATTCCTACAGTCGCCGCAAACGCTCGAATACTTTACCGTAGGTCACATTGAACGATTACCGAATTTTTCGATATTGTCATTCCTTTTTGACGCGGGAGGAAGACCTGGGCGTGAATCATCTTTAACATCTTCTCGGCCAACTTGAAAACACTAACACCACTCAAAAACACGTGCACGTGATGATCAGTCATTGGCGAACACTTCTTTCAATAAATTATAAGTTTCAATAGCGGTTTTTCCAAGTTTTATGTGAAATATCCCAACAACTCGTTGCTCACAAATCATTTTTCTGGGGAAATAAAAAAAAAAAAAACTCTATTGCGAACGAAGGCTACGGTCCTACGGATTTGTTTACAGAAGCGAGAGGGACTGCATTAGAAAGAGAAGGCTTCACGCTAAACATCTGTTCGTCGCTGGCGTTTGGCGCATGCGTACTTCTGTAGCAGCGTCAGTGTCGTTATTTAATAGCCATATGTCGTAACTATAACTTTTTAAAATTGTTCCTTCACATTGTTATTGACCGCGCTAAGAGGCATATATGGACCTTCCGTATCAAATAATCTAACTACTGAAGTATACAAACTCTCTAAAAACAATTTTTCAAATTTAAGTTCCCAAACGAAATTGAGCAATTACTTCCTCACGATCCAGAAGATTTCTCCTAAATTATAATATTAAACAACTGTTAACTTTCGCCTATCTTCCCGAAAGTAGAGGTTAATTTGAAGGCATAAATCGGATATTAATAATTAATTCCCTTCAAAAATACCTTGAATAAAACTACTGGAGTAAATTTTTTTAATACAATAATACACTTCACTCTATAACTCAATTTCCACCTGTATATTTAATGTTTGGGAAATTATCATACGAACATTATTTAATCATAAATGTTTTTATCCATCACTTGAAGAATTAAGAACAGTAACACACAAAAAAAACTTAACCTCACCATTCTCAAGACCGTATACAATATTAAAACAATTTTCAGATATAAGTTTTGAAGTATAGATAACCCTAAATACCACTAACAAAAGAATTCAAAAGAACTCGTAAAGAAAGTGCGTGTGTGTGCAAGGATAAATTTAAATTCAAATTATCTCACATCGTCCTTTATTTATTAAATTGTTTGCATTTTACTTACGTAGGATTTAGTGTCTCATTTTGCTTAGATAAAAATACTCCTTTCTGTGAGTGACTCTAAGTGCGCTATTTTATCTTATCTTATTCTCAAAGTTTTTTTTATATACATTCTTGTATTTGCTTAAAAACATCATCAAGGAGTTCATTATCACACTATATCGTGTATTATACGTCATATCCATTTCATCATGGTATGTCATTCTAAGTATTGTAACTGGAAATTTTATTTTGCGTCAAATACTATGTATTAACATACATAATAATTTACGCAAAAGAAAATGAAAAGAGCATTAAATTGGTATATTTGTTATTGTAAATATTTTGAATATAGTTTCAAAAATACTCGATAATGATTAACTTGATTCTACCTTTATTGAAATTACATCCCCCCCCCAAAAAAAAAAAATATTACTTTCCTGTACTTGCGATAGACCGCTTAGATATCAAGTTCTTGAGCTTAATAAAAATAAATAACTTTGCTGTAATTCCAGAAAAATTTCATTAATGTAAAAATTATCTCGTTTAATTTTATTGAAATTTTGATGCTCATTCTAAAAAGTAATTCTAAAATATCAATGTTTGTTTTCAAATTAAAATTTGTATTTTTATATACATTTAGTTATTTCTTTATTTTATGTATATTTTTGTAACATCCTAAACGACTTCCTCATGGTCAATCCATTATTTATGAGAAATGTTTGGTATTCGGGGCATTTTCTTCGTGTGTGGTGTGAGAGGATATATTATAGTGATAACTTTTTTCTTTTCACGGTAATTCTTTCTCTGAATAGCGTACGTTTATACCATTGGTGAAAACCTTAACGCAGATTTTGTTTTTGTAATCAATATACAATTATATCCCTCCAGTATTGTTATTATTTTAGGACAAAATAATTAAAGCTGTGATAGATACCGGAAAAATCATATTTAATATTCGATACATTCCACAACGCAGGATACAAAATTATATATAAAACACAGATTTTAGAATACACATCATCTTGCAAAGAAAGGCTTTTCCCTATCTATTGCACCTACGATCATCTTCCGAAAACCTCGTTGGGAGAAGAAAAGGAATTTCCCTCCAAAAGAACAAGTAGCACGAATTGGCTACTGTTTATTACTAAAGGAAAAGCAATGTTAAATTACGGTGTTGCACATTATAGTTTTAAAAGATTCATCTTCTGTTTTCTGCGCCGGAGTTACAGGTAAAGAATAAGGACTAGTTTGATAAATTGATTTCTTAATATCTCTCTAAATTTCTTTAATTTCTTTCTAAACAAATTAGCACTATAAAAATTAAAACCTTTTTTACAAACAGCAGAATTATTAGCGAAGTCATTTATATTATGAACAGAAACATTATTTTCATACACATAGTTAATGCAAATTATTTTTTTCATCATTAAGTGTGGTATTAATTTAATCGTTTTGTCCAATATACAAAGACCGACTATAATTCATGTTAAACAAATCTACGGAAATTTGAGAAATTTCTGATAAACTCTGAATTGTTCAAAAACAATTCATAAATTAAATTCTTTTAATAATAGAAAGCCTCAGTATTCCGTATTTCATATCAGCATTTATTACACATGTTTTTTTTGTTATGTACCAATAAAACAATTCAACTTAACTATGTTATATGGTAAAATGTGTACATTTTTAATTTTAATTTCGACAGTTTCATGCCTCTTTGCAGTATTTGAACATTATTAAAAAGACTGTGTTGATACATAATTATTAGTTCCAATATCATTAATAATTGATTATCTTTCATAATTTGTAAATAAACACATAAACATTTGGATTGCTTAAGTAAAAATTTGGCCATTTTGATTCAGTGTCAAGCTACCTGCTTTGTAATATTCTGGTTATCAATGCACATTTGTGGAAAAAGAAAATGAGACACTTGAGGAAAAGGAGGATATGTTTCAGAAGGATATTACACATGTGGTGAACGACAACACAATATATTTGAATTTCACTTTAAAATGTGAATTACATCCCTTAGTAATGGATTTAGAAATTTAGATTCAAAGAACCTTCACTGATGGCCATTAAAATTACAAAACTAGGAAGGAATGATCTGACAAAGGTCAAAATATCATGAAAGAAAGAAGAGGTAGATATATGCAAATGATTAGTACTTCAGAATATTTAGACGACTCACGAGGAAGTAACGACATCTGAAGTATTGCACAAAAATTGTGTAGTGGATTTCTCATTCGGAAAACACTTTGTAAGGTCTGGGTTTGCTCAGAATATCGTGTTATGCTTCGAATAAGAAGAAATACTTACCTTCAAGTGTCGGAATTCGATAGAAGCAGGATCGTTGCCTATCGAAACTATGAATTGTAGTTCCGTGATGTAGCAATGGTCGAACTCTAACCACTGTCATGAGAATTTGGAATCAATGGGTTGCTGAACAGCATGTAGGACCCCTACGCCCTCCCATAACTAATGCCCTAGACGACACACAAATTGTGAGGACGGCCTGCAAAACCGCACAACACCGTCATGAATCATTACTCAGGAAATGGGAATGTTTGCAACACTCTCAGTATCCGGTCGCTCGGTGCGACGACGTTTGTAGCAGAGTGGACTGTCAGCTTGGCGACCATTACTTCGGCTTCAAATAACAATGTATAGAGAGAGACGGCGACTTTGGTGCAAACGACAAAGCTGGATACAGGAGTGGCACAATGTCGTCTTTTCAGACAAGTTCAGGTTCTGCGTGCTGTATTCTGATGGCTGTATATATGTCAGGAGACCCTGACGAGACCATTCGTTCCCTGATTGAATTCGATATTGGTATAAGAACTTTGAAACTTTTGTGATGTTTTGGGCTGCCATTGGGCACACGATATTAAACATTATTAAAAAGTCTCTAGTCTCTATCATCTTTAGTTCTTCAAGTCATCTTAAAGTCATCTGTAGTTCGGATCGACAGTAATTTGAACGCGTATTGGTACATTCCGGTCAACTGACGTCCTGTGTTTGTGCCCTATTTTCGAGGCTAATCAAACTCCATCTTCACACAAGGTAATGCAAGGTGTTGCACGTCGTTTTCTGACCGCCCTCGATACACAGGTATTAGATTATTGCCCTGACTTGCACGTCTCCAGGTATGTCTCCCACTGAAAGCATTTGGTCATGGGTTGCTGAGAGACTGGACTGCCACACCTCTCCGTGTAATACGTTTGAAGAAGTGTGGCACAGACTTGAAGCAGCATGGAATGAATTGCCTGTTTCTGTCACCCAAGCGTAGCTCAATGCATAGTATAACGTAGTTGAAGTTGAGTTTATAGGAGTGAAGAAGAAAGAGGCTGAAAATTTCTGGAGTACGATTGATCAATGAAATTTATCAGATTTGTAGACAAGATATTTAAAATATAAATAGCATACATTAGCAGTAAAGTTCGAAATGTATTAAATACTGGAAGTTGATCCGATAGAAAACATTTCAGTGGAGAATATTGAGTAGTTTTTAATGCGAGAAATAATACTAAGAGGTTTTATTGAGTATTAAAAGTCATAATATATATGTACAAATATTTAAAAGTGATAAAAATAAGAATGCAATTGAAATATTAATGAAAATTAAAATATGTTTTATTTGGTATGATACAAATAATTATATCTGTTAAAGTAAATGGTTGTGGAAATTGCACTTACTTACCTACACTATATTTAGAAATTAATCATAAAATCTGTTTATTGTCTCTATGTGAAAAAAATAAATTAGATTTAAATCGGTTTACTTTGGAACTGCCTTCAAATTTCAACGTTTATATCTTGCGTCTACCTCACAATTTGAGAAAAAAATAAACCAACAATATTTATTCTTAAAATATTGAAGCCTATTTTGTCGCTTAATGACATTTCGTGACCAAAAATGTACGAATAATATGTTTCGGATAATGAAATAAGTGTATGCATGTTTCAAATCCAATTAGTCTCCAAGTCCTCGTGTAGTGTAGTGGGAAAGTTAAAAGAGAGGTGACGTCCTCGTTACTCGATTGAGGTTTTTAACTAGGTGTAATGTTTTTCAGTAGCAGCTCTAGAGTGACGTTTATTCAAGAAAAGTCAAGACAAAATCTTTACGATTGAATAAAAATTCTCTAGAAATAGGAAGCACAAAAAATGCTGGCATAAGAATTAAACTACTAAAATAGTTCTGTATTTTAATAAATATATTTGATATGGATATAGTCTTATCCGGGATCTAATACTAGGGAAAATATTTCCCTCCTCCACCACAATGTAGTCTTTTCATAATTAAAACTCAAAGCATTATTATAAATTAGTAACTCTTTTACTCAGTAAAATGGCATCATTTTTCGACATTCGAAATACTTTGAAGAAAAGAATAATAATACCTAATTATAAAAATCAGAATTTTCGTTAAAATTTCTTTTCCACAGTTTTCCATAACTTAAAAAGAAAAAATTAACGTCAGGAACTAATTTTTAAATCCGTAAGTGAGATCTTCCTTCGCTCTCTTAACCTTTATAAATTAGTGACATCTCATTTCACAACCTTTGTTTAAAAGGTATATAAGTAAAATTAGCGATTCTTATAAGAGAAAGTACATTATTCATCATGGCAAATGTCTACATTTCATCTGAATAAAAAAAAGAAATCGATTTATATACTATATAATCATATATGATGTCATTGACGATTTTGTCGACAGAAAAAAAAATCTGTTTTAAGTGTAGGTGTCTAAAGAAAGAAAAATAACATCGATAAAAAACGAGTTCTTTGAACATGGGTTTTCAGTCAAACTTCACACTTTGAGTAACATGATTTTTATGCCTTTAATTTTAAGAACAAAAGGGATTGAGTCCAATTGAATTTATACAATAATTAGTTTTAACAATTTATTTTATTATTCGACGTTTATTAAAGTTATTACCTAAAATAAATACGTGTAAAAAGTTTAGCTCATTTAAGCATTATGTTAATCAATTCAGATACATGTCACTAAAATTAAAGCAAACGATAAATTATTAAACGACAGATATGGTGACCATTTGTCTTCTTGGAGAAAAACTTTGCGTAAAACTTAATACTTTAAATAATTAATTTTAATCAATTTTTATTTGTTGAAATTAAATTATTGTATTGTCATCCAAAACAATTCTGTATATAAAACTTCAACTGCATCGAGTGCTTTAAAATATGAGAAAAAAGCTTTTAAAATTTTGAACCAGACATACGTACAATATGAGTTAAAGAAAACCCAATAAAAAGTATTTCTGTCAGAGAGTAAGCGGAAAATCGACGCTTCATTACAGTTTATAACTTAATCAGAAAAGCAAGAAGGGAGCAGTGATATATGGATATATTGAACTCAGTGCTTAAAAACAGAGTCGTAATAGTTGCCAATTATATTTAATGAAATATAACTTCTTGAGATTTTCACATTTAAGAAATTTTAAGGGCACATGATGTAGTTGCAGAGGTGAAAAGAAAAAGATTAGCTACTTTGATATGTTAAAATACGATCTAATAAAAGAAAAATAGGAATAGCCATTGGTTTCATTGGTTATTTTTCTTTCTAAAATGCATTTTGAAAAATGTTCAGAGGTTGAATAACCTTATTTTTTAAGAATTTTGAACATACAAATTTACTGCTTTCAGATAAAAATAAATAACTGCTAATATTTCAATCCTAATAGAATAACTAACAAGTTAAAGAAGCAGGATGATATGACTACACAGGTTGAAGCTTAAATAAATATCGCTATTCCAAAAAGTCAGAAACATGTCAATTTAATTTTCAGTCTCTAATAAAATGGTTCCAAAAACATAAAGTGAAGGTGACATTTTTTATTACGTTTGAATTTAATTAAAAGTACTATTAGCTACCGGAAGGGCTATTTTTTCTAAACAGTATAAATTGGCGTACTTCCAAAAAATTATCTTGTTTTTGCGTATATGTTTGAAGTCTGCTTTCACCAGAACTGAGCTTAATTTTTAAAAGTACATCATAATAAATTTCTTCTGAATTTTTTATTGGATTGAAATAAAATATATGCAATATATGTCTGATACTTGTTTCATCACTAAGGAACTCAATTTTCAAAAATATATCGTAATAAAATCTCCCATATATTTTATTGGTTTGAAATGAAACAATTATAAAAATGAAGTATTTTATTTACTTATCGATTTATGTATTACCTTAAATCACATGTTAACTGGAATCAAGGTATGACTGAAAATAAATAACATTATTCAGAATTTTAAGCTGCGAGGCAGCCTTTTTCTCCCCTGAAGAATTTCAAACTACATCTTTTTAGTTTGGCTTCTTTTTTGGAATGTTTTCGGGTCAAATGATTTTAATATAGATTTACTGTTATTAGCCACTTAAGGGGCTATTGTTTTAGGTGGATCACTTATGGTGTACCAGATTAGTTTTGATTTTTTTATCGCATGCTTCAATTTTAATTACATTTAGCTTAAATAGTATATTCAATTTAATATTTATTCATTTGCTTTCATTTTAATTATATTTAGCTTAAATATTTTCCATTTAATATTTTATCGTTTCCTTTAATTTTAATATCGGAAGCATTTACTTTTGTCCATTTCTCGATATTTCACTGTTTACTTTGATTCTTATACTTAAATGAGTTTTTAATAATTATAAAAAAACGCACTGTGGGTGGTTAAATCTGTTCTTTGCAAAACTTTGCATAGAACTTTTTAAATTATTATTCTTATTTTTGTTTTAAATTTCAGTTCATAAAAGTCATGAAAAAATTGCTTCCATTCAACGTGAAATACCGTTGTAAAATATTACGTAATTTTTTTTACAATATATTTTGATACTTTAATTCTAATAATTTGACAATTTAGACAAGCTAAACGAATTCTGAGTACTTTTCTCGGAACTTCAAGTCAAACACCAAACGATAACTCAATCGTTACGTCATTAGCTTAAAAGACAATAAAATCTTAATTTATCGTTCATTTAAAAGTAAAAAGCACCACTAAAACATACCAGAACCTAATACGAACATCACAAAATGTGGTAATAAAACAAAATAAATGATTTATAATACGAGAAATAAAATAACCTTTAATAGAAAAATTGATTGTTCGCAGAATTTTCTCTGCCCATTCGGACTCTTCATTATGAAGATAAAAAAAATTGTAGCAACTTATGTTTAGAAATAACTTTATTTTTTCGTAATGACTGCTGACGAATTACATTTGATACTGCTACACCACGTGAAATATATTGTTTATTACTATGTGTTTTACGCGAATTGAAAAATATGCTTTTGATATTAAACTGTCTTTAAGCGAAATCTGTTCTCGGATCGAAACATTTTCCCATCTGAAGTGAAAATTACGAAGAAATGATTCGTTGTGCCTTTTCATGTGAAATGTAGACACAGAAATTACTTTTATCCGAAAAAAAGTGATCGCCATTAATTGAATAAGAAAATAACCTCTCTAAGAAAATTTATCTTTAATTACGATATTTTTTTTCACTTAAAAAAATTTAATATGCATGAGTGCATGATAAATTTCAATTCTTTCTTTTTTCAAACGGAACTTCTGTTTGATTGAAAGGCGGTAATAAGATTCGAGTATGGTAAATAAACCCCATTTCCAATTAAGAATATATATTATTAATGCAATACACGTAAAACTGTTTTTGAACTTGCGTTATCTTGTTAAAATTAAAATCAAGGCAATTGTGAAGAAGGTAATAATGGACGAAAATAGCAGCAAAAATAAAATTAAATCTTCATTTTTCTGAAAGTAGGATTCAGGTTTCATTAAAATAATAACTGATGTTTTCTGGAAGGCCTGATGGATTCAAAAATTAAATCTTTTTTAGAACATTTTTTTCATTGAATTTTAATTTCATTCCAATCTTATTGGTAACAACATGGATAGTGTGGATGAGAATTTCTTACATTTTATGTGCAAACATTTTGTTTGAAGTATAAAAATTACTCTTTTGCTCTTATTTGAATTTTTTCCTTAGATCACTACATTTTACTTTAGTCATTGTACATAAAATTCCGGTATCAATTTGCGACTTTCCATTCGTTAACCCGTTCACTCCGAGCGTATCACATGCGATACTTTCGCGTTTGCTCTTCTGTGCCCAGCGTATCACATATGATACGTTCCGTGAGTGTCTTCTACTGCCCAACGTATCAATAGAAATACGCTCAATGAGAATGTTTTATTTTATTTTTTAATGTTATTATATGGCATTACAATACCGCGAAATCTATATATATATATAGGTTATTTGGAGTGTTGACCTTGGTGATATGGGCTTGGATTTCACTTCTGGCTACCAGGAGTGGGGTAATTGTTAAGAGCACATGTTGCGGCGCGGGTCTTTAAATGTAATGACATGATTCAAAGGGTGCACTTGCTTTCGGTTTGCTTTTTTCTTTCTTGTTTGCTTTTTAGAAGTTCGAAGGAAAAATTATGGCCCTTTATGGAGGTTAGGGCTTTTGGTAGCAGATGCTCTCAGCTGTTCATTTCCTCCGGTCGGTTTTTATTAGTAGCGACAGTCATGACGAAAAGAAAGTATTTATCTGATACTGAGATTTGCGAACTAATGAATGAATCTGACAGTAATGTTAGCGAAAATAATCCAAATATGTACATAGACATTAAAGTTTAAAGGGGAAAAAATGAAAGGACGAAGAATATACGCTCTTTGCTCAAAATCTTGCGTGAAGCGTCAAAATATGTGTGTAAGACATGTGACCTTGTACTATGCATTGATTTTTTTTTTATAAATATACCATAAAGCAAAATAAGATTAATTGTTTGTATCTATATGTTCCATGTAATGGTACATCATTACACCATGGGATTTATGGAACAAATGTAAATATATTTTATATTTTTTTAAAAGATATGATTTTTATGTAACAATTTTATGTAAAAAGCATAGAATTTTTATTAAATCTTTTTTTCTTCTGGATATATTAAGTTCAATGCATTTTAAATAATACATGTAAATACCAAAATATTGTAATGAATAACCGATTTTAGAGAAATTTTTTTCACGAATTAGGCTTAATATCTAAAATTGTATGGGCACAGCGTGACACTCCGCGGTAAGAAGCAGCTGGCCTAGAGAAATACTTCTTTTTCCCCCACCGGTAGCGAAAGGGTTAAACCTCATTTCCGTTAGCATGAAGTCCCCAAGTTAATTAGAATATTTGATGAGAAATAAGTTGTATGGAGATGAGCACCATCTGAATAGACTTTTTTGGTTCGGGAAGACTAAAACTAAAGTTATATAGAAATAAAATATACATAGATTAGTTCTTAATTTGAAAAATAATAATATATAAAATACATCATAAAAATACTTAATTGCAAAAGGACGACATATGTATTACAGCTAATTTTTTTGTTTATTGAACTTTTTTCACTTTTAATATTTCTTCCACTCACAAGATCCGATAAACGACGAAAAATACCTCTAGTCATTTTGAACAATGTCACCCAACTGTAAATTATTAAGAAACATTTTAAGGCTACACAGTACCCTAAAAATGACAAATTTATCGAAAATTTTTTTTGGCATTTTCTTGTAGCCCATACATTTGGGGATCTTGGCCCCAAATTTTAGACCTAATAACCAATTAGTTTTTATGATATTTGAAGTTTTCTGAGTACTGTCAGTCAATATTTTTGACAGTTGAGGGGAGCGTGGTTAGTTTCAGTTTCATTTTAAAGCATTTTTCTATTCTTAAATTTAATTAATTACTAATATTTTTTAAATAAAATGGATATTTGCAGAGAAGGGGATATTAACTTCAACTTTCAATACTAAAATCGTTTATGTTTGTTTATATTTTGAGTTCTTGATGTGCTTATAGTTACTTAGCTAAAATTGATAAGAAAAGGTCTTTCTCAAGACCAATATTTATTCTGCATATAATTTATATAACTTAAAAGCTTTTTTAAATTGTTTAAGTTAAGTTTTTTCTGTTGAGAAAATGCGAAGGACAAAACTTTCGCAGCTTGAGAAGAGAAGCAACATTTCTAAGAGATGGAGTAGTGCTGAAAATGACAATTCTAAAAACCTACATAATACTGTATAACTATAAAACTTCAGAATACAAATGTTTTGAATACGAGTGGTACAGATAAAAGTATGTTTCAAATTACATTATAGTGGATACTGAATGCTTGTTTACAGATAATTTAAGCAATATTTGTCATAGTGCATCTTTAAAACTTTGCTATAGTCAAAGAAATGAATTTGCATATAAAATGAATGTTGTATGTATTAACTGTGACCAAACCTAAAGTGAAACATGTTCATAACAATTGGTTGATGCTATATTACGTCAAATATCACATGTTAGCAAGCATCAATTTTTAATGTTCCATTTGATGTAAATATGAGATTAGTGCAAGGTATGTTAACTTTGTGACATAGCTACTAGGTGTTGGAAAAATTCTGCAAGCATATGAATTGAAATATAATGTCTAGTAAAACTTTTAAAAGGCATTATAAGCCAAAAGTTCTGATTGGACATCTCGTTGGGTCAAATCAGCCATTGCTTGATATTCGTTAAGATGTCATTGAGGCGTAGGGCTCAAAGAATGATAAAGATATAGTCGATATTGGAATGTCATATGATGGAAGCTGGTTGACAAGAGAACATACGTCAACGTCTAATATCGGAATAGGATATGTTATCGACTTGCTGACTGGCTTTGTGATAGACTACGAAGTAATGTCAAAGCGGTGGGGAGAATGTGAACAGACTAAATTTGAGCTTGGAGAAGACATTGTTGAATTTCTTATTTGGAGAGAAGACATCAAGATGTTTGCAGTACAACATATGTCGGATCATATGGTGCAATGGAAGTAAATGCAGCTGTGAAATTATGGGAAAAATCTGAGAGTATTAGCTTCCAGTACACAATATTGCTCTTTGACTCTTGGTTTTTTTACCAGTCATCATTAGCACGTGGAAAGAAATCAGGTATTCACAAAGATTGGGTAAAAATACCAATCAATGAAGAATATTTGCCCAAAATCTTGCCGATTTATCAGCGATTAGCATCAACTGAATTATTAGGCACATGTGTCAGAGGTTTGACACACAATTCTAATGAAGCATTACATTTGATTATATGGAACAAATATTCCAAAGAAAATACGGCTTCTAGGAGTCGTGTGTTGATTGCCATGTCGAGTGCAATACCTGAATTTAATGTTGGAACATTAAAAGCTCTAAAAACATTTCAGGATGCTAATTGAATTTATAACAAGTTTGTCATCAGAACATTTAGTGTACTTTACTGATTGTAGGAGAAAGAAAGAAAAGAAAATCTGCAAATTTTAAAGTCGCGCAGAAAAAAATAAAACTTGTTAAATTGCGTCGACTTAAAATTCAGAAAAAATTAGGTGCTATGTACAAATCTGGTAGTTTTTAACTTTTTTTAAACTTTTATTTATATCATTATTATTTTTATAAGTGTATTGGGTTTTAAAACTTTTGTGAAATTATTATGTTAACTTTAAGCTGAATAATTTGTCATCGTAACAAATGCTATATCGATATTTTGCAAAAATATATTTTGAATAAATAAAAATATTTGCCATCATATTTAATTAAAGTAGTGTTTTCATATATTATATAAGTAGTTAAATAATATATTAAAAATTTAGAGCTTAACAAGTATTATTAGTTTTTGTTTTATGCCTTTAAAAACTTTAAATGCATTTTTCTCAGACTTTTATTTTTGAAGATGTAAGTGTTTCCTAATCCCTAAGGCCTTTTTTCTGTTCAAGATAGAGTCTTGAAATTTTTTATAGATACTTAGATATATGTGTTCTATAAAAGTTAGTATGGATTTAGATCTGGGATCCCTATTTTTTTTAAAAAAAATGTTAAAGTTAATATTTTAAAAAATTTTGTGTTTTTTCCAGGTTTACCTAGAAAAATAATTATTGAAAATCAACAAGTAAACAGATTTTCAAATCCAAACTAACTTTTGTTTGCAATAATGTATGAAATATAAATCACTCAAAATAATTTTAAAAAATTCAAAAATTGTGAATTTTATAAGAGTTTAAAAACCTTCAATTTTTTAAAAAATTTTTAAATTTTAAAATAAGGGCTTGTTAAATTGACTTTTTATTTTCAGAATCAGTTTAATAATATAGTATAAAAACATTACATAAGTTACTTTTAATATTACTGTCTCCAAAAATTTTTTTTGAAAAAGGTTACCGTGTAGTCTTAAAATTGTTCTTTAGGCTGAGTGAATAGAATTAATAAAAACAATTTTCCAAACTTTTTGTCATATTTTCTAATCTAACAATGATTATTTGATTTTTTTTCAGAAACGCTCCATTTTTATTACTTCAATTATCTAATGATTCTAGAAAAAAAAAAAAAAAACTTTTAAACTATCTTAAGTAATCCTTCGTCAGATACTGGTTCTAATTAGCTTATATATTGTATACAATATAGGTACACACCATTTAGATAAAAAATTTCATCATGAGAAATATACTGTTCAAAACAATTGAAGGATATTAAAGTTTTGGGTGGATTAATCGGCTGGGAAATTGTTTATATGATTGATACATGATCGACAGCCGTGGTAGGCTATATAAGAAAAAACATCAAGCAAGTTTAGCAGGAAAAAAAATGCATTTTACTATGCATTTGGAATCAAAAGGGAAAAAACACAATTTAGGCATTCGAGAAAAAACGAATAAAAAAGGGCATTTACTTGAAAGAAAAAAAAGCTTTTAGTAGGGGGTATGGTTTCTCCGGACAGCCAGGAACGCTGAACGCCTTTGAGGCATGGAGTCAATGAGGCTATTTATTAGGAGTTGAGGTATTCTATCCCACTCCTCCAGAAGAACTCTTTCCAGTTCTTGGAAAGTTCATGGGGGTGGTAGGTGGACAGCAACTCGTCGGCCTAGAATGTCCGAAACGTGTTCTATTGGGTTCATGTCCGGAGAACATGCTGGCCATTCCATTTTTTAATTCCGTACTCGAAAAGGAAATCTCCCCCTAAGTTGGCACGATGTGGTCTGTTATCGTCTTCCATTAAGATGAAGTCATCTCCAATTGCTGCAGCGTACGGGACTAAAATAGGTCTTAAGATCTCATCCTTATATCGGTGACTGGTCAGGGCTCCATTTCGAATGATGTAGAGATCGGTGAGCCCATCAATGGAGATGTCAGCATAGACCATCACTCCCCCTCCGCCAAATCTGAAACTTCCAAGCACGAACGCAGGATTGTTTCTAGCGCCACGTTCCCTCCAGATAAAAATACGCCTGTCATTAGGAGGAACATAAATACGGGACTCGTCATTGAAAAGAACATTGCGCTATTCATTTTTCTTGCAATTCACATGCTCGGTTGCCCACTCCCTACGGTCGAGACGGTGTCTTGCTCTTACTGTAACATATACCATTGGACAACGAGTATACAGTCCTACAGCGTGGATCTGACAGTTTGAGTCGAAATTGTGGCTCCAATAGCCGAGCGAAGGTGTTGCTGAAGAAAAGGGGCATTCATATTTCGGTGTCTCCGAGCCGTTAGTGTTAAACATCTATCTTCATTGGGCGTTGTTGCACGTCTTCGACTTTGCCCTGGTCTTCGGCCTGCACTTTCAGTCTGCAAGAAACGGTTCCAGATTCTGGAAATCACACTTTGTGCAACTCCAGTAGCTTCTGCTACTTCGGCTTGTGTTTGGCATCCCTCTAACCGTCCAACGATTCTCCAGGATTCTGAATCGGTTAAATGTCTTCGTTGAGACTTTGCAATCAACGAAACGACACACTTATTGTATATCGATCATTCTCTTCCGCTTTGTTTTTCGTTAAGTTGAAAGGCAAATTTCAATCGCTGCGTCGTTTTTGACATCAGACTCAAAATTTGCATACTCTGAAGTTTGAAAATGAAAAAAATTTGCATTTGTAATTCGTTTCTTCCATTTTTTGCAAAAAAAATTTCGCTTGTATTTTATATAAGACTTAAAATATCTTTTAATTGTTTTGAGCAGTGTCTATTCTTATTTCTTGAAGCTCCGAAACATATTGTAGGCCTATATTGAACATATTGACCTGCACTAGAAACAACACGAGGGCTGTTTGCAGCGAACCTTGTAATTTTGAGCCTCGGTCAAGTGACGGGGACAACACCTGAACTGGTATGCCTCTCTCCTAACTTCCACAACATGCCAACGGGAGGACTTCTGGCCCTGACTTATTTAACATGCATCAGTTCCGGCTCCATGGCAGGTCTTTAGTGGCCAAGGCTCGAAACCAAGTCTGAACAAAAATTGCCGGTCACGAATCCTAAGCCATGACTACTATGCTACCGCGGCCATAGGTCAGTATTGAATAAAGCGCAGAAACGTGATCAAACAACTCATAACTTTTCGAAATAAAATACCTTTTTCAAATGAGCTTTTTTCGAATGGTGTGGAAATTTAGAGAGAAAGAGAGATGGTGGACTTAAATGTCTCCCTCGTCACTTTTTTCCTGGATTAAAACGATGTTAATTTCGGGCTGCTTCCAAATGTGATAATGAAAACATTAAATATTGTTTTCATTATTTTTCCAATATTTCAGTTAAGATAACTGAAAATCAATTCTATCAATTTATGCAAACACATTATTTGTTTAGTTATTTTTACAAAATGAAGCAAAAAGTGTGTATTTAATATGTTTGTATGCGTAAATAAATTAAAACTGGTGAAAATGTATAGAATAAAGAAACATTCAAATGGCACCTGTTCGAATCCAGCGCGTCATTGTTAGCGAATTCAGCTTCTCCAAGCTCTGCAATACTCCAGTCTTGATTGATTGTTTATTAGAGTCATACTTTGAAGCAAGATGAAGGCTGTTTACGTCTGACTTTTGTAATTCTTAACCTCGATGAAGTGACGAGAACGGCATCTGACCTAGCACTCCATGACGCTAGGGCTATTCGCGATTTTCTCTTCACTGACCTTGGAGATTTAATTCAGATTGATTGCATGAAATAACAATTTCTTCCCAACCCAAATGAAACGTGATTATTTTAATTAGAGTCAGGTGGAAATAAAGTGAAGTGATTTAGATATGACGGTATATAAGCAAAGGGAAATTTAGAGGATAGAGGACAAGTGGCACTAGCACTGAGTGTATTCTTTTAAGAGATCGATGGTATGAATAGTTGTTCCCGGTGGTAACTGTCGCTTACAGTTTAGTAAATCAAAGTAACCTAGACTAGAAAGGTTTTGATAAGATTGTATTATTGTAATAATATTTGGATTGGAGCATTAATTCAAGGGCTCCAAAGAGAACGGAAGCTTCTTAAGCATTATATTTAAGAAATTGATAAATAAATAGTTGTGTTAGACTTGACTGGTGTATCCTTTCGTAGGTTATTGACTTTTAGAGTTAGTTTTGCACAAGAGTCGGCAAGAAGTAGTCATTTGCCATTCCTCTCGTTTCCAAAATTCCACACCACGTGAGAAACATTCAAAGACCTGTGAATCGGAAATACGACTTTATGTTCGTGTCATCACACTAGATGATCAGCATCCGAATCTATCAAAAGTAGATTTGGAATTGTTCGAAGCACTTTGATATCATAATCTTATAAAGAATGGGTGTCTAGACTATGACCTTTTGAGGGCCAGATTGCAAGAAAACATTTTTTTGCTGGGCCACACATTCAATATTTTTTCAACCAATTGAAATAAAAATTAAGTCCATGTAGTTTTATTAAAATAAATTAACTTCTTTTTACTATAATATTTTTTAAAAATTTGAATTAGATATGTATAGGTACATATTTATTTTAAATTTGTAAGAGTTTCGTTTTAATTTAGTTAGGATTTCATCAAGATGGGAAAAATTCAAACTAATGAGATGGATGAATTTGCTTTTATTGAACAAGCAAATCGATATCGGGTTCAATAGACGAGGTAGCAATTCTTAATGCATTTTCAAGATGTTTGTCAGTGATCTTTGTCCTTTTTTTATTTTTTGTAAGCTTCATTCTTGAAAATAATTGTTCCCATATATAGGTACTGCCAAAAGCTGAAGACATCAATAAAGCATGATTGTGAAAATTAGGATATTTATCGCGGAGTAAATAATCCTTATAAAACTCCAGTAAAGAAACATTCCCAATTTTTTCTTTCAGTTGAATGTCATTTCGCATTTCAATGCATTCCATTTGAAGATTTGAAGGTAATTTATTTATTTCTAGAGAAAATATGTTGAAATACTTTTCATTTTTTCGAACATTGTGAAATCTACTTTCAAATTCTTGAATTAAATCAAAAATTAATGCAGCATATTTTGTGCAACTCACAGGTTTATGTGCAGCCAAAGTACTGAAATGTATCAAATCTTTCTGTCCTCTTGGCCAAACGGATTAGGAAATCAAAATACAATGTAATATATTGCATACAAGTATTGTAATTCTTCAAAAAATTCGAATTGACTCATACGTAATTCGAATTAGTAAATTATCATGGCATATTAAGATGTTTTGTTTAAGTTTTTATTTCAAAATAAATGTCGACGAATCGATAATATATGAAAAATATTGCAAACATTTATTTTTTAATAAAAATGTAAAATTTAAATATTTCACAGTTTGCGTTTGGGCCGCACTTTAGACAAGCATGTTATAAAGTTTGAAAAAAAAGTTCTATTACCTTTTAAATATCATAGATGGAAGAAAATAGTAAACATATTAGCTAAAATATATATGAAAAAACAATTATCAAATATTTCACCAATTATACAATTCAAAGTACTCCCAATCCTGTTTTTCACGATTTTTTTTTACACGATTTTGATTCAACACGAATCAGGAAAAATATCTTTTATTCTTTTTTTACTCGACATATTATGTTTCAACAAGATAAACCCAAATAAAACAATTTCTCTTTAATTTTATTTTTACAACTCCGATATTGGAGATGAGGAATGTAATATGATTTCTATTTATGAGAATTCTCGAATTTTATAACTTAATAAAGAATTTTTATCAGCATCTTGGGCTTGTTCTTCAAAGCGAAAACACCTGCGAAGCTTGTTTAGATAAGACTAAAACGTTTCAAATATATAAAAAAAATCTCAAAAAAATTTATTTATACAGATGTTTCCCCATCAATACAAAATCGATAAGAACGCACTAGAAAGTCAACAATAAAATTTATATTTTTCATATAAAATTTTTGGTCACATTTCCAAAGAAGGGTGTGTCACACATTTATTATTTTCACGTAAAAGTCAATAAATGTAAAGTTACAGTTTCAAAACCTTTGTTTTATTAATTATTACAGAAATACTTTTCGATAGCCCTTACATAATATCACATATTTGAACTATAACAAAAAACTAAAAGGAAAGCGATCTCTTTGGATATTAAAATTCAGATTTTTGATCACTTTGCAACTACACATGTTGCAACATACAGGGTGTTTCCAAACTCACGGGAAAAAATGTAAGGGATGGTAGAAAACATGGAAACAAACAAATTTCACCGTACAATGCATAGGTTCGGAGCAAGCGGTGAACCGTTAGAACCGTTATTGTCTAGTGAAAGAACGAAACACCTAACAGCTAGTGAAGGTTCGAAACCCTTTTATTGACAGCATATATGATAAAATTAAAGAAACTGCTGAAAAGAACGACCGCCTATGGTAATGAAGGTATTACTCCTGCAATGTAGCAAGCGGTGCACTTTTTCAAGCACACCTGGCATTTCTTGGACGGCACCAGCAGCAACAGAAATCCTGTCAAATAATCCCTCATAAGATTCGATGAGCTTTTGTAGAAGAGACTTTTCAATCAGTCACATCGGAAAAAGTCCAGAAAGGGAAGATAGGGTAAGCGTGTCAACCAAGATGTGGGTACACACCATCCGATCCATCTCCTTCGGAATTTACCGTTCAAAGCGCTCCGCACAATCAAGATGAAATGGGGTGGTGCTCCTTCCAGCTGGAACCACATAAGTGCATTTGTGATGGCTGAAACAGATTGAAATAACCCTGGGTGTACGTCTTTTAAAATTGTGAGGTATGTTTAACGTCCAGCCGGAATGACAGAAGGAAAAGGCAGATCAAACGGTCATTCATGATTCCAGCCCAAACATTTATGCTGAAACGCTTTTGAAATGCCTGGAGTCGCGTGTCGTACAAATAGCTAGTTGTCCTCACTTGAAGGTTGTGCGTATTCGAAATTCCTTTACGAGTAACGACGCGCTCATCCGGGAATAACACATGTGCAATAAAATTAGGCTGCGTTAATAGCTGTTGCAAAATCCAACGGGGAAACTCGACAGGTGGCTCATAACCTGCAAACTTTCTGTAAATGGTAGAAGGTTAATACTTCGTTCCGTAGTGCATGTCTTGGGATGGAATCGTAGGAAATTTTAGCTGTATCTTGACTCAATTCATGGCATGCAAATTGAATTTCGGCACGCGGATATTGGAAATCTTATGGTACCGGTGGAATCTTAGCAGAATGGCCATAAGCAGATACTACGTGTTCAATGGAGGACGGATGTAGGATGCTGCTGGCTACAGTATACTATCTTTCGCAGCTTAGCAAACTCTTGATATCACAGGGGGTAAGGACACGAGCGTTGCCTAACTGAAATATAGGCCTCTGAATGACGTTCAAGGAAAGGAATGGCCACCTATGGAATGACTTTGTTAACGTATCTTTGGGAAGGTCTAAGGTTATCTCATGAAGAGGAATGATGATCAGGCATCTTAAAAAATCGTATTTCATACCATTAAACACTACCAAATAGATGTGGCACGAAATTTAACAAATTGTGCATCAGGGAGAGGCTCTTGTCGTCTCCAAACATATATCATCCTCACCAAGAAAAAAATGAGACTTATTTTTAAAAGTAAACAGCTAAAATTTTGCCTGGTCCCATGCTACAAATGTGTGACTATGTGGTAGTAATTTTCGACATTGCTCTACAGTCAGGAAATATCTGCATGATGATGTTCGTAAAAACGCACCAAAAGCATGAATCTATCAGTCAAAGGAAGAAGTGGAGATCACAACCATAGTATTTTAGGACATCATAACATATCAATTGAACAGTCCCCGGCCTGACACATAGATGGCGCTACTGGAATTAAATCCATATGTTTTTCAGTTAGCCCTAACCCTCAAAATATGTGTGTATAAATTTGACAGCTGTCAGATCATTAGTTTGTGAATTATAGCATTTTGAGTGAAGCAATTTTTGTTATTGTGAAAAAAATGGATAAAAAGGAATTTCGCGTGTTGATAAAATATTGCTTTTTGAAGAGAAAAAATACAGTTCAAGCACAAACTTGGCTTGATGCCGAGTTTCCGGACACTGCCCCAGGAAAATCAACCATCAAGGATTGGTATGCTAAGTTTAGACTTGGTGAAATGAGCACCGAAGACGGTGAACGCAGTGGACGCCCAAAAGAGGTTGTTACCAACGAAAACATTAAAAAAATCCACAAAATGATTTTGAATGACCGTCAATTGAAATTGAATGAAATAGCAGACACTCTAAAGATATCAACTGAACGTGTACATCATATCATTCACGAATATTTGGGTATGAGAAAGCTCTGTGCAAAGTGGGTGCCGCGCCAGCTCACTTTTGACCAAAAAAAACGAAGAGTTGATGATTCGGAGCAGTGTTTGAAGCTTATCAAGCGTAATAAACCCGAGTTTTTGCGGCGATATGTGACAATGGATGAAACAGGGCTCCATCATTTTACTCCGAAGTCCAATCGACAGTCATCCGAGTGGACTGCACACGATGAACCCGCTCCAAAGCGTGGGAAAACACAACAGTCGGCTGGCAAGGTTATGGCGTCTGTATTTTGGGATGCGCATGGAATAATTTTCATTGACTACCTTGAAAAAGGAACGATCATCAACAGCGACTATTACATAGCGTTATTGGACCGTTTGAAGGACGAAATCGCCGAAAAACGGCCGCATTTGAAGAAAAAGAAAGTGCTGCTTCCCCAAGACAATGCACCGTGTCACAAGTCAGTGAAAACGATGGCGAAAATCCATGAATTGGACTTCGAATTGCTTTCTCATCCACCGTATTCTCCAGATCTTTCCACCAGCGACTATTTCCTGTTCTCAGATCTCAAAAGAATGCTCGCTGGGAAGAAATTTTCGTCGAATGAAGAGGTGATCGCCGAAACTGAGGCCTATTTTGAAGCAAACGACCAATCGTACTACAAAAATGGTATCGAAAAGTTGGAGGGTCGCTATAATCAGTGTATCACCCTTGAAAGGAATTATGTTGAATAGAAAAAAACTAATTTTGCCAAAAAAATGTGTGGACCGGGGGACTTTTCAATTGATCTGTTACAGAAAGAAGCTTACGCCATCATTTTTGCATTGAGAAAATTTGAAATTTATAATTACGGATCACAAGTTCAAATATTTAGTGATCATAACCCCTTAATTTACTTGAAGCACGAAAGGGCTCTTGTCCAGAGATAGTCTTTAGCTTTAGAAAGATTCTACGTCAGTGTCAGCTATAGGCGGGGTAAAATTCACTTGAATGCTGATGCACTGAGTGGACTACCAGCAACTCATTGGACAGATGCCTTAACCACATTGTACTCATTTCCTGAACATTTAAAAAATTCTCAATATATCTTTGTGCTTGAATATAAGTATTATTAATGTTTTTTTTTCTCTAGATGCAGTTTTTGTGAATTCTTCAGTAGATGTAATTTCTTTTTGTGTGTGCATGTGAAACCCACTTGAAAGGGGAGGTGAGAGGCACTGGCGCCCTCTAGTGATGTAGAGTTCACAAGCGCCTGATTGAGCAACGACGTAACCCTGGAAGGCGAAACACTCCCTAATGAGCGTTAATGTCGCTGAAGGACTAAAGTCCATTTTATGTAGAATTTTCTATATTTTGTGTGTTTCATATTTTTTAAGTGTCATCCTGTAATAATAATTAAATGGCACCATAAAAGGACGCGCGTTGATAATATTTATATACATATTTCATAATTAAGAGAAATTGTAAATATTTTCGAATTCATGAAAAACTAATGATTAGATTTTAAGTTAATTCAGAATAAAAATTCATTCATTGTATAGAAAGTGATGGAACGTTTCTAAACACATTTCATGTAATCATACTTATTAGTAACGCTTTCAAGGCAGGGATGCCCAAAATGCACGTTGTGATATCAAAATAAAAATATGCTTAATTTGGTGTATGGTATTCCCTTACAATCACAAAAGTCACAAAGTATAACGACATAAGGCGCATAAAATAATTCATGGTTCAGGAAAGTCTTCATCGCAATCAATCCTTCTCTTACTGCAACACATTTTTAGTTCCTGGTTAAAATTGGTGGTTCTTTGTAAAGATAGCGACATGATATTGTGGTCCAGACACAATCAACGAGTTTACGTTCTCGAGAGTTATCTGATAAATTCACAAGGCGAATATCTTAAATTAATATGTAATCGTCATCCACATGGATAAGACCTATGCGGAATAATGTTGTCTTCCATTAATCGGAACTCAGAATTAACAGCGAGCCTGAAAATCGTAAAGACCTACTACCTTCTCTCAGTATATCATAGGTGCAGCGATTCTTTGTCAAACGCATTCTGAGGTTTTCGGATTTCACAAATAAAGCCTTCTAGATACCATTGCAACTCAACCCCCACAATTATCACTTTTCTGTGTGGAGAAGGGAGGATATCGTGTCCCAGATACAGGTACTCCGAGAATCTCCTCCTTATGCAAGAGCCACAGATCTTCATTGAAGTCTGACAGAAGGCACATTTAGTCTTCCCCGTACTAGACGTAATCTCTAGTATTCGTCAGAAGTAATACGTAAACAGCAGTCTTCTGGCATACATCCATCTCTCAAGTTACCTTCGAGAAACTGATGTAAAACTGAAAATCCAGTGGAAATATACAGCTCACGACTGTTGCAGAGATCTACGTCACCGCACAAAAAGCTCTAAGTAACGATTTACAATCTTTGTTGCGCATCATGGTCGAGTTCGTTTTGGTCTTTTCGAAATGGAGCCTTTGAACTAAAACTGTTTACCCAAATTGCTGTCGACACTTGGCGTTGCATCGAATTTTGAGGTCTCCTGCGGATGTGATTGGCCAACTCGCATCTAACGACATTTATGTATGTCCCTCCGTCATCCATACTTTCGTGGATAGTAATTGTACCTGATTCCTTATATTTTATCCAACTCCTGCAATAAAAAGGGAGAATATCGAAGGAGGAACGTATATATATATATATATATATATATATATATATATTAAGTGTGTGTGTAATCTGCAACTTCTAAAATACATCTTATAACTATTATTTTTTAATATAGAACGTATTATTAAATACTATTTCTAATGGTACAATTAAATGTAATATATCTGAAAATATAAATATGTAAATAGCTCTAGTCCAGAAAAATATTTTATTTACATGAAATTTAAATCTTTCTGTATTTTCATCAATATTACAAATAATTTTGTTAATTATATTTAAATTAGATTTAATTATATAAGATAAAAAGGTAAGTTAGATTAATCTTGGGAAGGCTTTTTATAATTCAAATCCAGTAGTCATCTACATAACTATAGATAGTGAAATTAACTCTAACAGTACAATTATATTTAAAATAATGAAATTAAATAATTGTCGTACAAGTTTTCAACAATATTTTACCTCGTTACATTTAATATTTTTTTTCTCTAAGTAAATATGACCTAAAGATTTATATTTATCACAAAAAATATATTCATCAATATTACAATTCTAATAAATAACCAATCATTTCCTTAATCTTTCATTTACAAAACTGTTTTTGTTTGCCGAATTAAATAGATCTTTAAAATTTTACATAAGTTGGGGAATTATATATTTGAATTTTATTTTGTTACAGAGTTATATCTAAATCATACTTAATGATATAATACTTATTTTGTTTATAATATTATCTAGTAGTATTTTTGTAACAAAATTTATCTGTTTCGTAATGTTTGTATTACATTCCTTAGCGAAAGTTCTAAATTTAATAGGTTCTTTATGAAATGTACGATTAATGAAGTTCTGAGAAATTTGATTTATTTGTAATCTTATTTTTTAAATAGAGCTGTAATTCTTTTATTAATTTCGAGGTCAATAAAATTATTTTGATAAAGCATCATTCTTATCTAGATGTTTATTAATAATTAATTTATAGTATAACATACGCAAATGATACTATAATTACTTGTAGCTTTGTTTACATAAAAAATATTACAGTCTTATAGTAAATCTGTAATTGGTTTCATAAAACTTTCTTTTGTCTTATCATTTAAGCCATTAATGTCTTTTTAAACGCATTACTGATGTTCGGTGAATGATACAATTAGTAAATAATGTTTTATAGAAAGATGGTTAACAAAGAGTTTCATCGCATCATAACTCATTCCCTTACTGAAATGGTTGCTCTTGAAATCATTGTTCATAAACTGAACCTAATCGATGGACCGTTTGTTTTTATCATACACAAAAATAAATTCCACATATATCTTTTTTTATATTTATTCCAATCATTTCTTTCTCAACACATTTACATCAACGTAAGTTCTTCACTTGCTCGCAGCACAAAGAAAACTGTTCGTGTCACATTTCCGCAACATCACACGCTACACACTATATTATCGCCGCAAGAGGTCAATTCATAATGAATGACTGGATGGAACAACCATAATTCTAACTCCTATAATTATACACTTTATATGTCTCAAGACATTATACTTTCTGTGTCCAAATATGTTATAATAATATGTTGGTGCGCGTTAACACTAAAATCCTTAGAATCTGACCGTTACATTTTATATCTTCAATGCTATTATAATTAGAAACAATTTACACATATTTTTAATATATTTATACAGGAATTTGAGAATGCAATATTTTTTAATTCGAATAATTTCTAATATAATTGAAATATATCATTAAAAAATCCTTCACAGTGCTTAAAGTACAAAATTCTATACCATTACTTTTTTGTCAGTGTCTATGGAATTAGGTAGTTATCTGTAACAATTTGTAAACATTGGATACTATAGTATTGCGTTGTCATTAAGATGGCCGTTTATTCAGAATGCTTATTAAATGTCACTTTATATCAAAATTAAAATAAAAAATGATAAACAAAAATTGAGTACATATTTATACGATTTCTCTTATAATTGTTTCTATTTTGAGTGAGATATATTGCACCTTTCAAATGGAAAGGCTTTCTTTTCCCAAAGATCACTTGTGTGGTATGAAAATTTTTTTTACATTCGATAAATTTTCCTGAATTTCGAAACCCAAGGGTGGTATGGTACGACATTAAAATTGTTGTTACCATCATAGGTGTTTTTCTCATTAGCATAATCGAGGTCTGTTTCCTTTGACAACATCTCTTGAGCAAAAGTAGACAACATTTAGCATATATTTCTCTTTCAAGAGCCCACTATGACTAATTCAGTGATTTGCATGCATTTAAAGAAAATTTAACAATTTAGAGTAAAATACATACGAATCGATTTATTACCTTTATGGTATTATCAATATGTATACAAAAATATGGTACTAATTCTAATATATCGAAGTGATCTATAAATTTTGATTACATTAAAAAGAAAGATGTTACTTTTTCAAATCTTGAAGTAGAAAAATTCACTTTATCTTGAATTACAATTGTAGCTTTGATTATTTTCATTTTAATGTTATTTTTATATTTCTTTCCATACAGAAAAATCCGAAGTATTTCATTCTTCACGCCATTCAGTTCATTAAATATCAATCCTCAGTTTTTAGTTAAGGAGAGAAAACAATATATTACGCCTAATAATTAGGACGAATTGCTGGTATAGAACATTCTTTGTCAAAGAACATTTACAGTTTAAAAATTGTTTCTTTCATCTATAAAAGGGAGTTATAAATTAAATTTACTAAAATTTTAAATCAGTTTATTTTCTTTTATTTAAACACTTATAATAAAATTTTAATTTGGAGGAGGGAGTCATTATCGTTTCTCCTCGTTACCTTCATCTAGAAAACATTCTATTTCTTTAGCAAGACCTATAATAATTTGTATACTTTAGGTGGAACGAATGGATAGATAATTTTATTTGAATGAATAGTTTTCCCGCAATTAATATATTTTTGTAATGAAATTGCGTTTCCTGGTTCCTCCAATTGCAAAGAAGGGAGACTTGCAAACAAATGCAGAGAAGATGAAAACTGACAAACGATCATGATATTCGTGCAAAGAGAAAGTCTCCGAAATAGTCTTTTCCCTTATTCCGACTATCATATAGCAAGACACATTCGTCTCTTATTTTCTGTTAAAGCACTCTTTCTGTTCCACGATTAATTCATTGAAAATATTTATTTTATTCGGGAAAAATGCTTTACGCGCATGCAGAAAAATTTCGGAGTTTTTCCAGACACATTAATTCATTTTATGAAGGATTAAGTAATTACATAGATCTTTCTCAGATCAATATAGTTACAGTATTATTAGTTCAGATGTAAGCAAGAGTAAAATATAATTCAAAAATCGTTTAAGATGATTACGCGCAAACTCTAGAATCTAACGTAAACATCATTGTCGTTAAAAAAATAGCATTACTACATGAACAATTATAGAGGATTCTGAATAATTTTATGATCAATAATATTTATTGAAACCATTAATGCTTTTTTATTATTATAGAACAAGATTTTATTTGGTTACAACTGGACGAAAACCATAACCGTATTAAACATAATTGAAATTATTTTCTTTACTCAGAATAAAGCAGAATTTATTATATTATCGGCTCAATATAAAAACCTAGCCATCGCTTATTTTGTACTATTGGATAAGCAATACAGCCAAACCAGTATCTTCAAAATGAAAGCAGCGTTCCTTTTCTTTCTGATAGTGGCCCTTATTGCAATGGGTAAGTATTTTATTAGTATATTGAACACTCCGATTGCTCAAAAATGAGAAAAAAGTAATTATTTTCATTTACTTGATAGATTTTTCCTTTATTTTAAGAAATATAAAATGAACGTTTTTAATTATTTCGGAATATTTTCTTAGATATATACTTACATTTTTGTTTGGTTTGCAAGCTCAGTAAAATAAATGATCGACGAATGCACGCTGCAGAGTACTGAGTACTGTTGCAACAAGACAAAACATGTAATACATTATTGTGTGAATATATTATGGAGGTATTCACACAGTTTTTTAGTCACCCACAAGAGAGACACATTTCGTAAAACGCATTACAAGACGTCATACATGGCTCAAAAATATTTGTCTGTGAGAGCTTGGTTGTGAGTGGTACTGTATTGCTTTGTTGTAATTGTCCAAACCGTTGGAACTGCACACATGAATGAATGGATGCAAACTATCGGATAAAAACTGTCAGTAGAATTATCAAGGATCCTAAATCATATTTAATAATTACACCTCTAATATAAATAAGGATCAAAGGGCGTAACAACTGCGCTGTGCCAGCGAGCTCATGGTGTTATGACTTGAAGTCATCGAAATCACGGTTCGGAGACGTAATATGAAGGATTTACATTTCTACAGTTCAATCGCTAACAATTGTTAATCCTCGATTTTCAAATCTGTAGCGAGTTCAGACTGTTGGCAGTCTATATTATGATAACATAATTTTTTTTATTTCATTCAGTGCAATTTCCTGCTCGTAGTGTTGTAGGAGAATTCACTCGTCACCGTGTTTGGATTTCCACAATACATTCTTACAATGTAATAGTGTTTCAACTTTTCAATTACACTTTTTCTACACCGAAAATTTTGCGACTTATCTAGTAAACGCAATTATCAGTCCTCTTTTAAAATCATATAAATATTGATCTCCTGCACTTTAGAAACAGATACCGACTAACAGCCTCTTTAACTCTCATCTGCATTTTAAAAACACCACTAAAAGCATCGAATACAATCTATTTAAACATATGAACGTTGTTTGAATAATTACGACTATGCTGATACCTTTAGTATATACACAAGCAAAAACATAGTTATCACTCTTCAAATGACATAAAACAATATATATATATATATATACATATACTGATATAGTTTTGTAATTTACTATTAGATTATGTCCATATCTCTCAGTGTATATGCAAGGTGTAGTTGTAAAAACTGGATTTTACTAAATTAGTAATTTAATAGTATCCCTTTGAACATACTCCCCTCTAAAATCCCTGTATTGCCTAATGCAAAGTTTGAATTGGAAAACGCAGACATTAAATCCATTCTCTGAAAGCATCTGCATGGTATGTCGATTTATCTTTAACATTTTGAATTTCTTAAATTTCGTTCTTTTTAATGCTGATTTCATCTGGGCGTATAAAAAAGTCACATGAGGTGAGGTAGAATATATAGAATAGATATTCCAACGTAGTGATCTTATGCTTCCTCAAAAACCTTTACAAAACCAATGCTGCATGCTAGGGGCCCTTGTCCAAATGAAATATCCGAGGTTCGTTTTCATAAAATTCCAACGAAATCCACCGAAAAGATACTTTGTTCGCTCCCATGGTTTCCGTAACTGCATGATTACTCAACAAACGGTCCTTTGTGTGAAAGCAATGATTATTTTACTGTTTTTGTCCGTCGTAGGCTTGGAAGGTCGTTTGAACGTGAGTCATTTTCAATCTTATCTCATCTCTGATTTCAAAATAAACAGAAACCCTTAATGAATGATACCCTTTAATCTCCATGTACTTCTGTTACCAAAGAACGAGTTTCTGTTCCAAATTGTAAGAAACACACACACACATATATATGCATGTATGTGTGAATTTTCTGAAGATTTAACACACTTGAAATAGTTAAATAGTGTTTTATCTCTTTGAATAAATTTAGATAAAATGTATATTCAAACATATATGCAATTAAATAAATATAAATGAAAATTACTTGAAGAAGAATATTTTTACAAACCTAACTACTTATTTCTCTTTATAAAATAAGATATATTTTCCTTTATTTGAAAGTCGATGAAAAAACATAACAAATAGAAATATATATTATAGAATTTAAAGCAAAAACATTTTATGGAAGATACCGCAAGTTGATATGTATATATTAGTATTGATATTCCTGAGAATTAAATTTAGTTTCGAAATGAAGTCAGAATTAAGAAGATCACTATATTATTACTTTAAGAAACATCATTATAATATCCACAAATAACTTCATTCCGATAATATTACGTTTAATTTCATAAAAACATTCCAAAATGTTATGATTCGAGATGTATAATTTTTATATCAATAAATTTCTTAATTCAACTGAAAAAATGTTTGTAAGAGTTGATGATGAAAGTGCAGATCGTTATCTTAAAAATTATCACAGGGTTACAATAAACGTATAGTTAAACATCATTTTAAGAGCGAAGTCTATATTAATAGAAAAATTACAATTGAATGTATTTATAAAGTTAAAAGTAATTAATCTAACCTCTTTTAATACATAAATTTTTAAATTCGTGTTTTCAAATATTATAAAGGTTCATTCTTTTGGATGTATTGCATAAATATTTGAAAGTATTCAATTTAACCAATTATAATTTTTATTGGTATTACTCTTTTTAGCAATGGTCGGAGCAAATCATCATCATCGTAAGTATTAATTTAAAATTTTGAAAATAATGTGAGGCGTTATTCGTAGAAGTATTATTAAATGTCGCTTTAATTTCTTATTTCGAGACTGTTATATGTTATTATACTTTTTTCTGTGCAACCGATATTAATATACCTCAGAAACACGGACCTGAGTTATTAATTTATGTTTTTGAAAATTATTATATTTTAATAAATAAACATATCGTTTTCGTTGTCTATCAGGTATATATATGTTTTAAACATAATTTATCGCATTATCTTTAAAAGTGCTCATACAGCTTAATTCTAAAAAAAAATTCTGCGTAATTGTGTTATTCTTCTACTTATAAGCAAACTGAATTACATAGTTAAAACCTATTTCTATACATATTTAATATGATTCATAACTTACTTTCTTTTATGGAATAATATAATTTATGATACAATTGCGTCATAATTTTCAAGTGAATTATTAATAATGTGTGTGTATGATAAAGAAATTATTTAGTTTGTATAGGAATATGATATCACATGTTGACATATACTTAATTTATAATTTATTTATTACTAGGAATTCCATCGTAGTTTCCGTGAAAACATATTTATCTAATTCATTTTAATGAACATATAAAGGAAATAAAAAATAACTTCGATGTTGAATCGCTTCTACTTCAAATTTTTTCTATTAAGTTCATACCGTGGCTAGTATGCTGTTTAATTCATGATCACTATTTATTCGAAATTATCAGAGGAAGTATTGATTTAGTTTCGTATATTTTCCCACATGCCATTTATATGCAAAATATGAACTATTTCAAATAAGTTTCCAGAATTTTTTATGTACTTTTATCGACTTCATTTCCTAATATAAGGTTATCCAATCGACGCGGAATGTTCATTAACATACTGGAAATCTGTGCCAGAGAATTGGAACAATTTTGACGAGTCCACTAAGACGTAAAGCTGTCCACATTAGAAAAGAACAATTAAAAGCATGATAGCCTTAAATATTGCGCATCTCATAGAATATGTTTTTAATGAACAATTCTTGCTTTTAATATCGTTTGAAACATATATTCAAGAAAACTATAAAAATAATAAATTACTCTGTAGTATATGAAAAAAGATTATCCATGTTTTCGACTAATCGCGCATCTACTATTATTACTCCTTATCTCTCAGACTATAAAGAGTACTCAATGGTTCTTTTAAGAATTGGTAAAAAGAGAAAATTTGCATTACAATAACACGTTTGCATCTACCAGTTCATTGGTAAGAGGAAATGAATCCGAAAAGAAAATACTATCTATCAAGTGTTATTTTTTGCAATATATTGGTACTTCTTATTTATTTAGAAAAAATAATTCTTTTCAAAAGAATTGCATCAAAATGTTCAAAGATTGAAAGATTGAAAAATTTGAAAAAAAGAATATTTTCAGTAAAATACCTCCAGATTGTGTTTTTCATAGTAAAAATGTAATCATAAATTAGAGCATAAATTTAATTTTAAATTATTGTTCCTAAATGTTATTTTAAGTAGCATATAGAAAAATACATACATAATAAGCTAGGTATCGGAAATATTAATCCTTAAATAAGTGTTATTATACAGAAGAGAAGATTAGAAACATAATGCGATATTTAAAGCTTAAAATATTTTACACGTAAAAACTCTACATTATTTTACCATCAAACCCTTTTTTAAAGTTATTTCATTTATATGAAAGCATTTTAATAGGGATTCAAATAAATATTATTTACTAACTTTACTCTGAATGATTATTTTCGTTCATGGCGAGTACAATTTTGATTATTATTTTGATTTTTTTCAAGTAATATACATTTTTTTCATTTAAAGTTATGCTTCAACTGACGCGAAACATGTCATGAATAATTTACACTTCGCGAAAATAAAATGCAACTATTTGATTCATCAAAATCTAAGTCAAATCGAAAAAAAGAACACTTATTTAACTTATGATTAAGAAATACATAACGTTATCTCTTATTTTTCATTTCCTTTACAAAAAAAAGACTTTCAACTGAATATATTAACACGGATTGTGGCAAAATGTTACGTCATAAAACTAAAAGTGCGTTTTCTATTTATTTAGTATCAAACATTAATACACAGTTTCCAACAGAAGCCATTGATAAAATTATTAGATCGTTTGAAATATCAATACATATCAAAAACTTTCTGAAACCATATTGTTATACACACTCGTTACCATTAAAATGTGCGCACCAAGAAAGAGTTGTCTCATTAAAACAAAATGTTACATACTTAAGTATAACGTTAATGTAAGTGATTACAAATTCTAAGCAAAATGACTGTTCATTATGGGAAAAATTACAAATGAATGAAGATTTTAGTACCCTGTAGGACTACCTCTAGCCTGAGTGCATGATGTGATACAATCGAGCATTTGGACATACAAGTCCCTTATGATGTTCTTCAACACCTCATTCCAAAGTTGCTGTAAGCGCGGCCTTAAATTCGACCAAAATAGTAGACTGTCCAACTTCGTTGAAAATGATCCCATATATGCTCGATCGGTGACAAATCTGGGGTTCGAGGATGCCAGGGGAATGTGGAAATGTAGGCGGTCCTGTGAAACAATTGCTGTATGAGAGTGAGCATTGTCTTGTCGAAAAATATTTCCTGGGAATCCTGCCATGAGGGGCTGCACATGTGGCTGAAGAATGTCACGAATGTATCTCTGGAATGTCATGGTTAAGTGAATCAATATTAGTGGTGACCGTGTGTCGTATGGAATATAGCACCCCATACCATCACACCAGTTGTGGGAGCGGTGTTCCGCTGTACAGTGAAGGCAGAACTAAAATGTTCACCAACAAGACTCCAAAAACATACATGATTGTCATCACTGTCCAAATTGAATCTGGAATCGTCGCTAAAGACAACCTAATTCTATTCGATTACTGTCCAATCCCTTGTAGCGTGACATCACTTCAAACGGAGGCGACGGTGAGTGGGTTTCAATGACAGCACACACAATAGGTGCCTCTATTGCAACTGTTTTTCATCCAGGCTGACACTCAGGCAGGGACTGACACCGAGGCCGGTAGTGAAGGTGCTGTCTGTGTATAGGTGGTGTACAACGAGACGGAGCTATGCGTTTCGTGTGATGTAACAAACTTCTCCACTATTGGTCTGTCGAGGGCGTCTTGGGTCTGGTGACCGTGTAAAAGACTTCTCTCTTGTCCACCGGTCCAAACATCTCCTCACAGTTAAGTCAGTAAGACGTAGGTGGGGATCTACTCTCCGAACTATCCATCAGGTTTTCTTCACCTATATAATTCCAAGGAAAACGTAGTTCAACTCCCTCTGTTTGCATTACACAACGCGCAATCACACTGTATTTCTAATCATTTACATAATTGTCTGACACATACATTCACTCCTGGATTCGGAACAATCCCTCTCTTACTTTTTGGCATGCAAATTCTAATGGCAATGAGTGTATTCATCAATTCAAAGCAATACTGTACATTCATTCGAAATTTAATGTTTTTTTCCTTTCGATGAACTCAGGTATTAAGTATATGAGTTCATTATTTCTACCATATTAGACATGTAAAAACATTTTTTTTAAAAGATGATGGATATTTTCTATAAAAGATGGATTAAAATTTGCATTTTTAAATGTATGTTTTCTACTGTTGTAGACATTTTAAATATGTCATATTTTTTACTTTCAAGCAAGCTTTCATTTTGCAATTCTTTTTATTCAAAAAATTAATCCAATACATTTAATGGAATGTAGTATATCGTTATATATTTAGAATGTTTCAAAATTATTGAAAAAAATCACTCTAATTTAAACACTTATTCACTGTAACATGTATATTTTGTCCAAGGTTTTCTTAATCGGAAAAAATTCAGCGAGAATTATAAAATTGAATTATTTATCAAAGTGTAAGTTTTTGGTGAAGGAAATTTGTTTCATAACTGAAATATAAAGAAATTTTGAATTTTCCATTTATCAAGAATAGATTTGTTTCCAATTGCAAGTTTTAACATTAACACTAATGGATCAGTGAAACTCAAACACAGCAAAACCGTTCGGAATCAAATGTTAGGAAAAGTATTCTCACTATAATTTATGACTGAGATATTGCTAAGTGGGGAGAAAACAAAGTATGTGTAATGAAAATTATAAAGGGAAAGAACACAGAGAAAGTTTATGCTCTGAATTTTATATAAATTCAAATAAAAAGAAACTCAAGGTGTTTGAAATTTTACAATTATTAGAAACTATTCTAAGGGGGGGAATAGATAAATGTCAATATCATTTTCCATTTCAGACGAAATGAATTTTTGGAAAGTATATTTTTCCATACTTCAAAATTGTTCTTATTAAAGAATAATTTCCTTTCAGATGTTGAGGATCAGTCTCGTGGGGGAAGTAAGTATTTCTTATGTTTACATATTAATGTTTACAGTTTTTTAATACTAATCTGACATTCTTAAAAATAAATCATAAATCATCTACAACATAGGTACAATAGAGCAAGCATTCGTTTTATTATAATTACACTTAGTTCTAATGTTTACGAATCCTAGTGTTTGAGATAATAGGTACTGAATTTTTGTTAAGTTAAATAAATCTCATATAGTATTAGAAATAGAAAAACTTTTAAATTTTGTTTCATTAAACAGAGGTGCATTATAAATTTAGCTATTGAAATTGAAAATAAAAGTGAACTTTTCTTAGAATTTATGACTAAGATAGGTGAAATTTTAATAAAAACACCAGTTATAATGTAGAATATTTACACTTCAATAGACAAATACTTCTGAAAGAAAACTGTACAATTTGAAGAAAAAAAATATCATCAGCTAATTTTTATTTAGTAAAAAGCCATAACACTTTTTTGTGTTATTTTTATTATAATACTAAATATTTCATTTAATAAGTAATATAAATATGTTTTCCTTTAAAATCTTTTTTTTCCAAATAAAGAAATTTCTCTAAATTGTACATTGAAATTTCATCTCTCTGGTAAAAACAATGTGATTATTTTTAGGTGCTTTTGATAACTTGGCCCGCGCTGGTGATAAAATTACCGGTGGATTACTTTGAAGAAATCAATTCACTCTGAAAAGAAATTGCTTCAGAAAATGCTAAAATTTTCCATGTACAATTTCTATTGAAATAACTGAAAAATTTGAAAAGTAAAAGCAATTATTTGCATTCCAGTCTCATTATTTCTTTAAAAACTTATTATTCCTCTTCCAGAAATATATGGTTTATACATTAATAAATACTTATCCTTTTAGAAAGAAATAAACACTTTGCGATATAATATATCTAAACACTCTCTTCACTAACCTTGGGGACTTTTAATCGAGATTGATTGTTTTCGCTAAACAACCTTTGCCCAACCAAAAATGAAACGTGATACGTAAAGTTATTATGTAAAGCAGTTAGAAATGAATTGAAGTGGTTGAGTTAGGAAATATATAAACTCTGACTGAAAGAGAGACTGAAGGAGTAGAGAGGTTGAAAGAGAGAGGCAGTAGGAGAAGTGAAGCTACAGTGATAGATAAGAGGAAGAAGGAAATAGAGATTGAAAAAGAGGGTTCGAGTAAAGATTGTTGCTAGAAATATATTTCCTACTGTTTTCAACAGTTGATCCAGAGTCTGAGTTGCAGTCGAGGAAGGATTAGTGGTAAGACACTGTTAGATTACTATTGGTGGGTTTGAACTAAGGTATTAGAAAGTTTACCCTGGAGAGCATAGGGAGTTGTTGTCATAATAAATATATGTTAATAAATTGCTTAAAGATTGTTTTAGTGTTCTTTTAATTATTTGTGTCGTAGTGTTTAATAATAGAATCTAGTGATGGCACAAGATGATGCCCGGGTCGGGCGGGCGTCACAACGCTACTTATTTGCTCCAGATAGGTATTAATTTGTTTGAAAACAAGTGATTGTATTGGTAAAATCTTTATTTAAACGTTACTATTATATTTGGAAGAATTAAATTCTTCACGTACATAAAAAAATCAAATTTGACTTTTTGTATCACGATTTTATAAATAATCTTATAAGATATTCCTATTCTCAGCTAATTGTGCACATTTTCATGTAATTAAAGTGCATCTTAAGATAAGATTTTTAAGTCTAATTGTGTTGCTTATAAAAAAAAATCTTTTGTATCCCATGTTGTCTATTTTTATTAATTTTTAATTTTGTTCTGAAAATTTTTGGAGCATTATATGAATTGTAGAATTGAAAATTTCCGTAAGATTTCTTATTTTGTATATCACCTAGGAAGTACACAATTCAAACTAAATAGCAAAACAATATAATTTGTGGTACATTGATGAACCAAATTACTTCCACTTACAACAATCTATTAAAATCAGAAATTGAGATTGAAGCTCAATTTCTCCAATTTTCGTTTAAAGTGGGAAATTAAGAAACTGAATCTGTTTTCATATCCTCCTTGTTCAAAAGTAAGAAAGAACTCTGTCAAACTTCTAACTGCTTTGATAATTTAACAAGTAAATCCTAAACTGCAATCAGAATTGTACTAATGCAATTACTACGCATGTCTCATTTGAAATATTGTATACAGAGGCAATGAATTTTTTGATTGAAATTCAAATGCATTATACAAGCTATTGCGATTGGACTTTTCTGATTTTTATCCGGAAGATTGAAAAAAGTTTGATAGAAAAGTTATATCCATTTAATTTGGCCAACAGATAGACTATGAAGAATAAACATTCATTTCTAAAAATTGAAAGCGACAAAAAGAAAATTTAGGGTAGAAATGTAAAAGTATAAAAATTAAAGGATTTCTTAACGGATACGATGTGTTCCTAGTTTGGCGCGACATAAACATGCCTGTACTGATCCTATGTCACTAATGGACTGTAACTAAGATTTCTTTTTCCTTCATCTAGTTACACTGTTAAGACTTTTTTCCCTCTTGAAAATGGTAAATGCATTCAGATATTAGCGAAACAACAACACTGAATTTTATTTTTATGTAGTATGTTGTAAATGACAAAAAAACATTAATGATCAAAAGCTGTGGCTCGAGTTTATAAATAACTAGCTCATTCCCGCCCGCTTCGCTGGAAAGGCGATATAATATTTTGGTACCTATACGTAAAATATCAAGAAAATTTTTGATTTTTAAAAAGTTAATGATAATCTAAATTTAAAATTTTAAGAAATTGATTGTCTGTAATAATGGGTATTCACGACTTTCAAATATATGAGAAAAATAAAAAAAAAAAAAAAGTAAAAATTCACCCCATATATGTATATAATATAGATAAAATTCATTCCACCGTATACATGTTACACCTAGTATTGCCAAAGATGCAACCTTTTGTAGGAAGATTCATGATTTACTTAACTTTCAAATGAAATACCCTTGCAATGGCATCATGTCTATCATAAGATTTTTGCTCTTGCCTCAAGACATCTTGGATTTCTGACCATTTAGGATTGCAAGTGACTTTAATCCTTAAAAAAAAAGTCGTAAGTCAGGACGTCCAAAATGTATTATGTATGTCATAGCCTCCTGAGTTCGTTCATGCATGTAACGAGGTCCTCCAGTAAACAAAGATTGTTTTGCGTGTGCGCTATTCCGTAAGAAATCACTATTTTAGTATTTTTCAAAATCCAGCTACGTTTTGGAGCTAAACTACACTTTCACCAATCGTGGGATTCCAAACTTATTTATTTCTTTCGCTAAATATGTACGTTTCATATTTTCGACATGCACAAAATTTCGCATGCAGAGCCTCTTCGCCAAAATCTTGCCAATCAGTGCTTCAATTTAAAATTATTTGGTATATTTTCATTTCGCACGAGCAAATCTCACCAAGTAAACTTAATTGATGACAATACACAGTATACATATAAAAAATAAATTCCGTTTGGCGTCGGTCATATCATTTTTGGCGATAAAGTCACCAAAAATAACATAACCGATGGACAAGAGTAGATTAACGGATGAAAATTACATTTTGGATAAGACTTCCGTAAAATCCGTTCTCAGTGAACGTCTACATCGCAGAATGAGTAACTATGCTAAATTTCAAGTCAATCGGTTGTATAGTCTTAGAGATTTCGTGATGAGTCAGTCAGTGGTATTTCGCTTATATATATATATATATATATATATTTGAATAGATAGATAGATTGCGTGTGCGCTACTCCGTAAGAAATCGCCATTTTAGTATCTTTCAAAATCCCGCTAAGTTTTGGAGCCAAACTACGCTATCACCAACTGCGAAATTCCAAGCTGATTTATTTCTTTCGCTAAATATGTACGTTTCCTATTTTCGACATGCACAAAATTTCGCATAAAGACCTTCTTCGCCCAAATCTTGCCAATCCTCCATCAGCGCTTCAATATTAAATTATTGGGGATTTTTCCAATCCGCACGCGCAACTCTCGCCAAGTAAACGTAATTGATGACAATACACAGTATGCACATAAAAAAATATATTCCTTTTGGCGTCGGTCATATCATTTTTGGCGATAAAGTCGACAAAATTACATAACCGATGGATAAGAGTAGATTAATAGAAGAAAATTGCATTTTCGATAAGACTTCCGTAAAATTCGTTCTTAGAGAGCGTCTACATCGTAAAATGAGTAACTATGCTAAATTTCATGTCAATCGGTTGTATAGTCTTAGAGATTTCGTGATGAGTCAGTCAGTGGTATTTTGCTTATATATATATAGATTTAAAAATACTCATTATAAGGGGCAGAATCTTAAGGCTCAAGTTGCAGTGAAATATTAGATAGCACTCAAAACCACTCCTATAAAATCGTCTGCCCTTTTGTCGTCCAGTTTTTTAATGAAATTGTTTTTGATGAATTTAAGTTTTATTTTGAATGGATACAATATCTGTCAACATCTATTACTTCTGGTGTCCTTTCGGTTCAGATGGTATACAGTAATGAAAATAATAAATCAATTTAAAAAAAAAAAACACTCAAAAATTTCCTATCAAAAGAGATGAATAGGAAATACTATTTGAATAGTTGAAAAAGTTGAATTTGACAGTGTCGAAAATTTAAATATTATCAAAAGAGTTAAGTTCTAAAACTTTTCTGCTAAAATTCAACTCTTTTGATAATATTTGAATAAAATACATTGAAAAACAAAAATTACATAGGACAAGTTCTTACAAAAAGAAGCAATCTCTACTTTTTATTATAATAAAAATTTATTTACATTATGTATGACTAATATACAAATGAAATCCCATTTTAAGAAAAATTAAAGATACATAACATTAATTAGAAATAGTAAAAATAATAACTATTTCAATTCAAATCAGCATACAAGTGAGAATAACAAATAACTCTTCCCCATTTTAATTCTAGTGTAGATTTAGATATTGAAAGAGTGACAGTCAGGGCTTACAACGCAACAGCTAAATCTGGCAAAGTTGAGCAAAACATATGTTTGAAAAATAACGCAATAGTCTTTAAAACCATACTAAGATAAAATGAATTATAAAATACGGTATTAAATGTTAGGATTAAAATACTGAGCATGATATAACAAGCCGGTTTTATATTTAAAAAAAGCATAAAAATTTTGGTGGTGGTTTTCTCTCCAAAGAGGCAAGCCAACCTAAAAGACATGAATTAAAAAATGGTGGAACAAAGATTACGAAACACTGGTTAATTCGCAAGGACATAAAAGATATGGAATGGAAATTTAAACAAGCTCTTTGTTTAAAATATAGGATTAAAAATGGTTAAGAAACATGGAATAATTGAAGGTAGAAGGAAATAGTGTCAAGTTCTAGAAACAATTATGGATATGATCAAATTATAAATTGAGCATCAGTACTTTACACATAAAAAATTAGTTTTTCACTCAACCATTTTAAGTGAAAATGAGTAATTTTTAAAATGAAAATAATTAAAATTTTGTTTAAGAAAAACCGAACAATATAGAACACAAACAATTTCAGTTTACATTTTTTTATTCAGGAAAAAATAAGGAAATTTAAATTATTTTACATTGATAAATAGCGCATTAACATTTTAAAATGAAAAACATTAAAGCACATTAAAATATTTGCTATACAAATAGTACAAAAAAAACTGAGTAATAGTATCATTATTTGTCTTGAGTATTTAAAAACTTAAAAAAATGTTATAGTATAAAATTAAATTCAAGCCTTGTAAAAAATTCTCAATGTTTCATGGTGTAAAGAGAATTAATTAATTATTATTTAGCAGCTTCGATTAGATATTTTGCATAATTTTATCGTCTCCCAATTTACTTCTTTAGAGAGAAAGTATGTTATTATCTTTGAATTTTAAATTTTATTATTTATTTGGAATATTTCATGTTTGAATGGTTAAAATGTGAGAAAGTTATATATAAAATTCCTCTTTTTGTGATTAATTCCTTACTATTATACTTATTATTTAGTGCTGAAATAAATGTTTAGAAGCGTAAAGAACATTCCATGGACACTCGAAATCATAATATTAATTGGTTTGAAAAGAAATATCACAAAGTGATGCTACTCCAAAATTTGGGCAGTCTCTTCAAGTAGCAAATATTTATAATCATTTCAATAATTTTTCTTCCATAATATTATTTTATAATTTTTGTGGCATTTATTAAGCAATGAGTAAAAATAATTTAACTAGTCGGTAGAATCTGTTATAATTCAAATTAAATCTGGCATAAGATAGTCTCAGCCCGTAAGATTCGATTGAATAGTATAAAATTATTCTTACTCACTATGTAATAAATGTCATATAAAGTAATAAATAATATATCAAGTGGGCCGCGGTAGCCTAGTGGTCAAGGTCGTGGACTAGCGGCTGGCGGTTTTCGTTCAGTCGCGGGTTCGATCCTTGGCCACCAAAGACCCGCCGTGTAGCAGGGGCTGATGCACGTTAAATCTGTTCGGGGCCCAAAGTCATCCCGTTGGCGTGGTGTGGATGTTAGGAGAGGGGGGTGCCAGCTCGGTTGTCATCCTCGTCACTTGACCGTGGTTCAAAATTACGAGGTCCGTCGCCAATAGTCCTCGTGTTGCTTCTAATGCGACGTTAATAAAAAAACTAAATTAAATAATATATCAAGAGGACGACACCTCTTCCTCCAAATCTATAGTACTATCCGTCTATCACAAAGTTAGTTCCGCCAAGCATTATATATCAATTCATATAATACCGAAAACAGAACACTCATCGTATTATTATATTCATATACAGTTTCTTTTTATATTGTCCGATTTTCATTCGAATGATTCAGGAAGTTCATCTGAAGTTGATTTTGGCGAGAGCTATTCTTGAGGCAGACAGAGATTATGTAATCCGCTAGAAAACAAGAAACATGGTATTGAAGTGAAAACTAACAGTTATGATAAAAACTGGCTGAAAACAATTGCAGAACTCTGTCGGGACCTGTCCATTAATGTCAACAAATGCCGAATTCTCAGGAAGAAATTCGAAAGCGAACGTGACGGATTATAGAACGTACCGAAACATCAGAAGACGTATTTTAGAGCCTTTAAGAACTTGGATTTTTCTAACTATTTTTCATATTAATATGAACTTTCATTTTTCAGTAATCCAAACTTAGTGACCGAGGGATCAAAGTTATCTGCCAGTTTTCGTCTACCGTAGGAGATTTGGAAAAAGATTCTTACCAACTGGTTTCAGCGAAAGAAGCCTACAAAGAAGGGAAGTGCCCAGGAATGGTTGGACAATTCTGGAGGAATGTCATTAACATTGTGAGAAAGGCTATTTTAGATTTAATACTCGGAGATGGAACAGGTGCTCATATACATACATGAGCAGTTTTCTTTCAAAATGGTGAATTTCATATAATATGGAGATATTTAAGGGTTTGTATTTGAATGGTTTCAAAAATATTGGTATATGTTAAGACGCTCAAATTTTATGATTTTTTTAAATATTAAATTGATTCAAGTTTATAGTTTGATCGTTTTTAAAGTATTAGTTACAAGAAACATTTCGACCTCAAATGGATTTACATCAATTTCAAAATCTACAAAATATGAAAAATCCCACATTTATGAAACATTAATTATGGGATTTCAATTGAATCAAACCAATTTTTTAATGAAATCTACGCTCGTACCGACTGCTACACCACTCTCCACTCAGCCGTGCACACTGTCGAGCCAGATTACAGTGGTGCTAGGATTAATAAGATTGGAATGATGCTGACTGGGGACGTAGTGTTTAGCGACAAATCCCGATTCCAACTGAAGATAATCAAAGACGTGTTTGGAGACGCCCAGGGCAGCTTGCCGATCCTGCTTTCGCTATTGCACTCCACACAGGCCCTTAACCAGGAGTTATGGTCTGAGGTGCTATTTCTCTTGATAGCCGGCCCCCTTTGGTCGTCATTAGAGGCACACTTACAGCACAGCGGTACGTTGACGACATACTGAGACCTGTTTTGCTACCATTCCTTTTGCAGTATCCTGGCCTTATTTTTCAGCAAGATAATGCCAGACCACATACGGCACGTGTTGCTATGAGCTGTCTTACAGCTTGTCAAATACTTCCTAGGCTAGCAAGATCTCTCTCCAATCGAGCATGTCTGAGATAGGATGGGAAGGCGACTGCATCTACCGGGGAATGTTGATGACTTAGCCCGACAATTTGAGCAAATTAGGCAAGAAATACAGAAAGAGACCATCAGGGAGTTTTATCACTCTATCCCACGTCGTGTGGCAGCTTGCATCCAGGTTAGAGGTGGGTTAACACCTTATTGAGCTCATTAATTTGTAACTCTGAAATAAATCATTTAATTTTTCTGAAGTTTTAATCATTTTCTATTGTGCACATAATTTTTATATCCGCTAATTTTTGTTTCCATCGGACAAACCCTTCTTAGTGCATCGTTTCTTTTTTGTTATACAGTGTATATATACATGTATGTATGTATGTATGTATATATATATATATATATATACCCTAATTATCTCAAATTATTAAAAACTAATCTTAATTCTAATACAGTAGAATTTCTAGATCTTGATTTACAAATTGTTGACAATAGACTAATTAGTAATATTTATGATAAAAGAGAGAGATTCGAATTCCATGTAATCAAAATTCCTTTTTGGAACAGTAATCTACACAGATCTATTTACAGGAATATTTTATTAGGCTTTTTATTACGTAATAACAAATTAACCACACATAAAATAGACAAGTTTAATAACATTAAAAAATTCTTCAACAACTGTTTAAATCATGATTATCTAATAAATTTCTTAAATACTTATATACATCACAAATATATTAAACATCTTTGCGAATCGCGATTTACACAGCTTACATTTTTCTCACTCTATGGACCATTATACTACTTTACCATACAACTTATTACCAACCAATTGTTTGCATCCTTTTACATTTTATTACCAATCAAACAATGATTTAAATCTTTTTTCAATTTATTTGGTGATGATGTGTTATATTTTTTTCATTTTGAGTATGTGATATACATCTTGAAGCTTAAAGAAAATTCCGTCTTACTACTCACATATTTGAATCTTCATTTCTTTGAATTTTTGTAAGTAATTTTTTTATATTTTGATTTGTTGATAATTTTTAGAATTATAGATTTTATTTTTGTAGATTTTATCGCTGAACTTTTTTGCATTTTTTAATCATTGAACTCTTTTGTAATTTGGATTTCCCAATTCAGCCTACCAAGTCGCAAATTGGGAAAGTTGATACCATTAAACTAGTTTAACCCCGCTTATTCGGTCCTCAGCCCGATATTGCTTTTTGACTTACTGGGTTCCATATTTTCATTTATTTTTTCTTTCATTTTTACATTTCTTTCTGGATTTTTGTCTTTTTAAATATTTTAAATTATTCTTTCATAAATTTTCATTATATATATATATATATATATATATATTCAAGCCACTTTTTTATTCAGAGGAAAATATTTAATCGGAAAATGGTTAAAAATAATAAACTTCCAGCAAATTATCGTTTTTTCTTTCGTATAGCTTAAACGGATATATGTTATCTTAGTATTACGATGATCAAAAACGTAATATTGCTGCTTTTTTACTGTTTTAGTTACATAAATTAAGCTTTATCTTATTGTATAATTATGAAAGTAATAAATTTTATCTTGATATTCAAACATGAATCAATAAAACTCTTCCATACAGCATAAGAGAAAGTAAATTGAATTCCATATAAAACCCAGTTAAAAATTAATCGGTATAAATATTAAAGTGAATTGAATATTTAAACATTAAAACGTCAGAAATAAATTGTTGCAACAAATACACTTAAAGCAAAATAAACTTTCTAGCAAAATGCATAATATTTTCTACATTAATACTATGGTTTTATGGGGTATATAGAGCAACAGATTATTATTTCCTAAAATGTACTATTTAATTAATTCGTTGTAAATACGGTGGAGTTGTAATAACTTTTCTATTACATGGATAACAGGAATTATTTCTGAGGGCATATTGTCGAATTTTAAAAATAAACTTATATATATTATAAAAAGGTAAACTTTTTTTCCATTCTGACCGTCAATACATTTTATTCTGAGACGTGTGGTTAAAACTGTGAATTTCTTTTCAAGTTTTCATACAAATGATTTGAAAAATATGTTTAACATGCGTCAGCGATGTTTAATTTCAAATGGAAATCTCGAGGAAGTCGGACCGTGAAACAGCTCCCTGGTCTCCGGCCGTGAAGTGCGACCGGTGAAGCAGAGCAGAGTGTGAGACGTGTCAACCTCCATCATCTCGAAAGAATGGTTCTGAGAATAACGGAACTGTATTAGCGTCTTAGCCTCCGGCAGTAAAGGGAGAACTAAGTGGCCAGGCATATTTAAGTTGCATCGGCCCAATCATACCGAGGAAAAGGTCTTAGGTTTTATTTCCGACGCCCGAAATCAATAGATTTTTTCTTCCCTAATAATTCCAGATTGCATTGGTTTTAGTTTAGTTTTTATTAACGTCGCACTAGAAGCAACACGAGAACTATTGGCGACGGACCTCGTAATTTTGAAACTCGGTCAAATGACGAGGATGACACCTGATCTGGCAACACCTCTCCAAACTCCCATACCACGCCAAAGATTGCAGTGGTTCTATATAAATTTCAGCGTTGAATGACTAAAGATATTGCAATGTTTCATATTTTTTACTTTTGTGTCTACGAATCCATTTCTTCAAAGAGTATTTTATTTCGTTAATGTGTGAGTTCGTCAGCTGATTACTGTGCAAGGTTTTATTGTAAATTTTTTCTTTATAATCTAACTTTTTGAACTATCTTCGAGTATATAAATATGTGTTTGTGTATCTATATGTGTAAGTGAGTGAGTGAAAGTGAAGTTTTTTGACACAAGAGCCAGATGTGGCCATACTGCGCCAAACAAGGTAAATCTATGATCAACAATGAAAATGAACAAAGTTAAAACAATGAAAATGGATTGGTCGACAAGAAGGGTCAAGAGAGAAAGTAAAGTTTATTCACAAAAGAGCCAGATATGGCTATATTGCGCCAAAAAGATTTAACTGTGGTGTAGACGTGAAAAAAAAGGAAGAAAAGACAAATTGGTTGACACGGAGGGTCGAAAATAGAGAAGGATCGCTATGGTATCCGGGGGACGCGTCACCCTTGTTTACCAAATACAGTAAACCCCATGAGAAAGAAAAAGATCCCTAGGATGTCTTGGGGTTATGACGTCCCTACTTGCTTAAAGAAGGCAAGTCTCTGAGTTCCCCTGATATAATCCCCACGGGCAGGGTACTCGACTATACCCCTAGACGCTGGGTACCTATTTTAGTCGCCTTCTTACGACATGCATGAGTTACAATGGGACTATTCTGTCATTCCCGGTCACCACACGGGTCATCTATATGTGTGAACTTCACAGCCAGAAGTCATATTGATCCGCAGAAATATGAGGCTTCGTATCTGGAAAACTGCGACAAACCATTTGATCTGTGAAATATGCTGCAACCGCTGCTTTACCGATTAACCTACGTGATGTGTCTCCTTGGAGAATAAAGCTTTTTTCAAATCAAGAAACTGTCTTTGTAGAAGTCATGGGCGACACAGACGTATTATTAATGATACCGGATAGTTGTTCTATTGGAATACTGTTCTCATATGAGAATGATCGAGCAATGAAATTAGTTTAGAAGTCACGCCTACCATAAGATTTTGGTGAATGCAAAAAAAGGAGCTGAACAGTATAAAGTTGTCGGGATTCGGCGATTGTTAACACCCTCATTCAGATGAAATTAGGCGTCATCTTCAAGCAGAATTATCAGTTCCCAAGTATCGACGAACTCTATACGAGCAAGAAACATCAAAGCAATTATGCAATCGGTAATCACAATCGTTACGTTGCAGTTGTTGCGTACCGATGAACTTGAACGTGTTTTGAAGGTTATTTGGTGATACGAATATATATAACCAAACCTAAACATAAGCAATGTAAATGATTTAACGAAAAGTAGAAATACATATAGTCCGTCCGAATCATAATATGAGAACTTGAAATTTCCTAAGCATACTGACTTACAATTCGCTACAATATCTGTCTGCAAAAAGCAACAGTGTAATTGGAGGAAGAACTATCAAAAGTCCTACGAATGTAGGAGAACATTAATTAAATACTTATGTTCGGAACGAAATAACTTTGTTTGAAAAAAATGAGAACCAGGCTCTACCAAATCCGTTTTAGTATGTATTTTTCTTCCTCTTTATACATCGTTTAGATAAGATGTCTTTAAATAAAATCGAACGTCAATTGTTTTTAGATTTCGCGAATTATCAAAAATAATTTTTTTAAATTAAATAAGTTTAGAAAGCATCATAATCGATCATCATAGCATAATTTTCTTTTTTGTTAATACATTATTCCGAATATTGTTTCCAATAATTCAAATCATTAAATATTTATTCGCGTTCAACTTGCTGAAAATTTTAGCAGTGTATTCCTCGATTGCATTGTAAAGTTCAACCAATTTAAAAACAAAACGTAGAGTGCTACTTTTAAGAATGTATGAAATTGTCTGGAATAGTCGGTCGGTATTCAATACAGACATTTGTAAGATTCCTTAACTACAAAAATTGGTGCTACAGGGGTTTGCTTCGTGTATATAGAAAAAATCGAGTTATTTCTCCAGTGACAATGGAGTTCGAATGAACGAATCAAGTAAAAGTAAAAGAAAGAGAAAATAATACTTTTGAGCTAAGAAAATTTTGAATTTTAACAAGTTCCGCGCGATGGTTTGTTTTCGAGTACATCGATTATACTTGCAACAAAGTTTCAAAACTTCAGTTACATATTAACTCTATTATCAAAGGGAAATGATAAGTGACATCACTTCTAAGCTTAAGAAATGCAAGAATCTGGAAACAAAATCAAACAAACCGCTTCGGATCAGAGAAAGTACGATAGAAAAAAGTTTGAATAATCATTCAATAGAAAAGATTTTGCTGTAGAATTGGGTGATACAATTTTGAATTATTCATTTTCATTTTATCTATAAATTGTGAGAAAGTGTTTATAGAATTCTTTAGGAGCGCTCACAGTTGTGGAATTCCACATACTGTTTGATTTCTTATAGGTCCATTTTCAAAATCATTTCTGAAACTCAATTTAGTTAAATGTTCAGTATCTTATATTTATTTTTTGTAGTGGTGAAAAAAAAAAAAGTTGAATTTCAAAAATATTTGCAAGAGATTTGGAGTTGTTGCAGCATTTTGGGAAATAAATAAATATAAATGTAACGGAATAGTCAAGGAATGTTATCTACTAAATTCCTATTTATTAATGGTGCAGTGACTTTATGCTCAAAAGCAGATTTTAAAATAACCTTTCCGCATAGATTCTTATAGATTTCAGATACCATATTGGTTTTAATTATTGACAATTAAGTTGCAGTATCCACAACAGCAGTTAATGTTTTATTATCTCATTCTACTTGAATAGTGATTAAAGAATCAAAACAAGTTTAATTTTCATCCGGCACTTTCGGTAAACCGCATAAAACATCTATTCATATATATTAGACGTCAGCGAATATTTTTCGTTTTTATTATTATGTTCATTTATTTCCGAGGTCTTTCTTTCTAAAGTACATAATAATATATAATGATTTCTATTGTAGCTTACTTCGCAATTCATTTTATTTTTACAATCCTTAGCTAAGTGTTTTCTGCCAAAACAAAAAAAAAACAAAAATCTACCGTGATTTCTTAATTTTCCTTTCTTTACAGAAACATTCGTATCGAAACCTTCGATGATTCATGCTTTTCGGAATTCCAAAATAAGCAACTTTTACAGACAGCTGCAGCAGACAAAGAAACGATTGACCTAGGTTCGTTTTCGTTGAGCGGAGGCGGATAAATATTTAAATCTTTCAGGAATGATATAGAATTATTTTAATTACATTTTTGATCATAGTTTGGTGATCTATCAATACAATTAAACATATTAGCTCTTTTGCAAGATTGTATTTCATTTCTGAGCAAATCCAAAAATTTATTAACACTAAAACATCATTGGTCATCATTATTACGACTGTATTCTAATACTGAATCATTTGGAATAACTCTGAATAATACAGGGATTAACATATTATTATACGAATCTGGTTTCATATTTAAAGAACATAAACTTCGAATTTGTATTTCAATGGTATCAAATAGCTTTTTTAACCTAAAAATATCATTGGATGGTGAAACAGAAGAAAGAGTAAGAAGGTTTTGCATATGTTTATTTATAATGATGTCATGGCATCCAAACCTATCTATAGCAGAATCATAATTTGTATCAGAAATTGAAAAGCGTTCTATCCATTAGCGGAAGCTTCACCTAAGTATGTTTTTAAATAATTAAATTTCTCCGCTTTCAGAAGTGAACTATTATTGTGAATTGCGAACTTAAACGCGTTCCAAAAGCTAATCATTTGACTAACATAGCCGTAAAACATAGAAATTTCTAATTTCAGAATTCGCACTTGCTGGTTTTCTTTTTTTCTCGAAACTTCAGTAGTTTCAAGATTTGTATTGGTTTTAAAAGATTCCTGTCCATTTTTTAAATATCTATTTGTTTTTGATTTCGATAAAGTTATTTTATCTTTATACGTCAAGTTGTTTTCGATTTCGGTTTGTAATTTGGATTCATCAGCAGGTAAACTTTCAATTTCTTCATCGAGCTTGTAAAGTTCTTATTCTTTTCCCGGGATTAAAGTTAAAGAATCTTCGAGAATAAAAATTCTCAACAATTTTCATTTCATCTTCGGCTTTGCTTAGGGTATTTGTTAAAGAAAATATCAAGTAACCTCTTTTATTATTTAAAAGTTTTACTTTCTCCATATTCAAATAACAAAAAAATGCCTATCTTGAGCAGTCTTCGTATACTTTCGCGGTATACAGATATCCAAAAGGGAAATTACCTTTTCTTTGACACACGAAAGTTTATACTTACTTAATAATATAATTTTCTAATTTCTCCTATTCTCTAACTTAAAAGTGAGATGCTAATCTTATTTTCGGATACAAATCCAAATTATCTTTTAATTCAGGCGTCGGCAAAGTGGACGATAGGGGTTGATGATTAGGAGTGGATGAATGAATAGCAATGCTGTACAATCGTAAATTTATTGACAGTAACGCAAACTGTACAATTATCGTTTGGAATGCAATTTTTAATCCTAATATAGTAAAAAAATGTTTTAATACTAGATTATAGCTTACTTAATTTCTCCTTCCTGCATATATTTTAAATAATTATTTATCTCTTTTTATCCTTTAAAGTTTGCGTGTTTCGTGATGTGATACTCATTTTCAAACTTGTGAGAACTGATTCTTGTTCCATTTTGCTTCAAGATGGCCAAAGCTGTCGACATCGCATCTTTATTTCGACATCCATGTCTTTTGCATAATGGCTTTGACTCAGGAGAGTATCGACTTCTGCGCATTCGTTGCTCTAGATTAGCAGCCTTTTTAAACTTGTTTTTTTTTTGTGGAAATAGATTCTTTTGGCTGCATAATAATTCCTTTGTTAGGATTCTACTAATACCGCTATGGCAGAGTCGACTTCTAAACAAAAGTGACAACATAATACATTGAAATATTTGAAATTTGGGTTTATGACTTCACCAATGAGTGAAAGAAAACCTTTGGGTCTTCTTTGTGAAAAAAGCTTAGGCATCTTTAATGATGCCATGAAACCGGAAAAATTAAAAGATCATCTTGAGAGAATGCATTCGAACAAAAAGGATAAAATTTGAATTATTTTAAAAATCTTAAAGAACCATATGCAACTAAACTAACCTACCTTAGAATAATTTATTAAACCGTCAACTGAAATTAATAATCAAGACGGGTTAAAATATTATCATACAATATTTCTCTCAACTTTGCAAAAAAGAGAAAACCGTATTCAACCACAGAAGAAATTATTACACCTCTTATTAAAGATGCCTAAGGAACTGTAATTAAAAAAGGTTCACTGTTTCAAGAAGCCTGCCGCTGAGTACCAATGGATGAAATGAAACGAATATGTGGAAAATATTGGAAATAAAAAATTGCAAGTTTTCTATCCAACTTGACGAAGCCACTCTTGTAAGTTCTTCCCTTCCAGTGGCTTATGTAAGATACTTTAGTAAAATAAAATGTCAGATTATAGACGAGTTTTTATTTGCTTAATATATTGAAACTGACTTAAAAGGAACAACACTATATCATTGCTGAAAATAATACTTGAACTAGCTTGAAGTTTCTTTAAATAATATAACTGCTGTCTCTACAAATGGGGGCACCTGCTATGGTAGGCCGCTAAAGATGTTACGCAACTTTACTTAAGGAAAAGGTACCTGTGTGTGTGGTATACGTACTATTCTTTGTGTCTTACATAGGACTGTTCTAGGTGCAAAGTATCCCAATAACGATCTTCATAACACACTACAGTTGTATTTTAAATCAATTAATCAAATTAGAGCACAACCTCTTAAATCACGATTGTTTGATAAACTTTGCGAGGAAAAAGATGAACAATCCAACCAATTATAATTACTACTCACTCAAATACAGAATGTTTTGTAAACATGCACTGATAGTTGTCAAGAAATCCATGTTTAGAAAATATTCTGTAATTCTTATTGAAATTACAAAAAATAAAAACAATATTGCTTATTTCGCCGATGTATTTGCAAAGTTCAATCATGTCTACCGCGCTATCCGACTGACTGAAATACGTCTATGGAGTCTATACATGTTGTCTAACTCTAGTCGGTGGCTGTTTGGGTGAGACGGAACTGAAATGCAATTGGCTGAAAGATAAAGATGGTCACGGAGTTTCATCTCTGAAAGCAAAACAATACTTCAAATTTATCTCATTGCGGTCATGCTAAGCGTGGCGATTTGTAATTAATGTTTATCAAAATAGAAACTATTGAGAAATTTGGTACTTAAAAATATATTTTCTTATTTTTGAGGGTTTTGATTGTAAATTATTATTTTTTTCGTATGGAACTGCAGAGCCACAACTTTACATCAAAAGTGCCTCATGCAGTTTGCGAGCCGCAGGTTGCCGACCCCTGAACTAAGGAATATATTTTAGTCCCTTTAAGGTTTGAGAAGTAAATCGTAAGCAATTTTGCGTTGAGGTTGGTATTGAATATAAAAAGCTCCTTGGCTATTTAAAACTAAGGTGGTTTACTTTGAAACCAGCACACACACATACAGCACAAATAGAGTGCATTTTGAAATTATATGATCCGCTTCGATCATGTTATTTAAATTTGGAAAAATACTTTACACTTGGAAAAAAAAAACATCGCCTTTTCTCTAGATCGAAACATACACTCTGCTTTCTCTACAGGTGGATATTACTCTAGTAGGAAACTACCCGAGAAATTAAATATGATGACATTTGAGCTACAGTTTATTTTATTGCAATATAGTACGAGATATGATGATTCATTCGTATCATTAATACTAAAGAATAAACTAATAATTCTGTAGGGTTATGATCCTGGGACTAAGTATACATTTCTAAGATTTAAAATTGCTAAAAAAGTTTGTTATGAATGCTTTGAGGAAATGTCTTTCAACTTCACTGAACTAAAGTGTTTTGAGTGTACTGTTTTGAAAGACAAAATTAAAAGCGAAAAGTTTCTCTCGCAGCTGATAATGTAAGATGTAATTATAGATAATTTTCCGTTTAAAGATATAATGTGAATATGTATTTAAAATTTGAAAACACTAAAGAAACGAAAAGGTGAAAATTTAAATGTGGGCCGATGATGGTTAGAAATATTTTCACATTTTGAAGAAATTATACTCCATTTAAATTTAAAAAAAATATTTATTGAATGTGAAATAATCACAAATCGTAATATAGAGGGAGTATTTCGATTAGAGCAGAGGTATTCAACATTTTGAACTTTGGGGAATCCTTTGAGCTTACCATAACAATCCAGGAACCCCTTGATCAAAGAGTAGAAAAATAGGATATCAAAGCCCTTTATTCTACTCAAATTTACAAAATTATTTATGCATTTCTATTTTATTAAAGTAGAAACGTCTTAGTAAAATTAATGGATGGTAAGGTGGATAATGGTTTTTTTTTTTTTTTTTTTTGTTTTTTTTAAATTTATCCAAAGGAAAATAAACAAAAGTAACAGTATTTTAAAGTATAACAAATTATGAAAAGACAATTTTTAATGACTTGGCCATGATTGTTTTTTTACTGCAAAGTATTTTTACGTCTGGAATAATTGTTGAAATTTGCAACCTAGTGTTAACTTCAGCATCCAATCTGTTTCTTTATTTTGCTTTTGTTGCAGCGTTCAAAGAGAAAGAATATGCGCATATGTATTTGCATGATATTAGAAGTATTCAAGAAATAATCCTTAAACTACAAACTAGCAAAGCTCCTGACCTAGGTAACATCAAAAATATTGCTCTCAAATCTCTACCTTTGAATGCAATAACCAACATTACGAAAATGTTCAATGGAAGCCTCCAACTCCACTATTTTCCGCAGTCACGGAAACATGCCAGCATAAAAATACTTCTAAAGCCGAAAAATGACCTCCAACATTCTGAAAATTATCGATCAATATGTCTCCTCAGTTCTCTGGGAAAAAGTTTTGAAAAAATAATTTTAACAAGACTAGAGAATTTCTGCAGGAGAAATAGCATCACTCCGAATTTCAACACGGATTCCTCAGAGACTTCCTTCACACGAACTACTCGGAGCAACCAATATCATCATTAAAGGGTACAATACGAAACAAATCACTGGAGCTATTTTTCTTGGCATGACCTTCGACAAAGTCTGTCACGAAGGCCTAATCTACAAATACATAATGCTTAAATTTCCATTCAACCTCATCAATATAATCAATAGTTTCATCTCCAATAGAAGTTTTCAAATCGCACTACAATATACGACTTCCACTACAAGACAGATGAGAGCTTTAACAGCTCAAGGAAGTAATCTCTCTCCGTCCTTCTTCAAAATTTTTACAAAAGATATACTGTGCATGCATAGTATTACAATCCGCCTTTTTGCTGATGACGCTTCCATCATCTGCCAGAAAAAAAGATCGAATATAGTAAGAAATTACCTCCAAAATACATCTCCATGTACATGAAATGGTGAATCAAAATAATTCCCAGCAAATCTCTTTTTCAGCAAAAGAAAAATCCAGAAACCAACCCCAATTCAACATTTTGGAGAACCAATAAACTGGACCAATAGTACAGAGTACCTCGGAGTCACTCTCGACTACCAAATGAACTACCTCCCGCATGTCACAGAAATTACAGAATCATATTGGAAAAAGTTATTCTCCATAATCCACATCATTGGAAATAAGTCGGTCCTCTCAATGGATAACAAACTTTTAATCTACAAACAGATCCTAGGACCAACACTTCTTTACGCATGTTCCATTTGGGGAAAGATTAATAAGACTCAATTGGAAAAGCTCCAACTCCAGCAAAATAACACACTTCGGACAATAATCGGTGCACTGAAATTCCTCTCCTTAAAAATCGTCCACAAAGAGCTCAAGACAGAATAATAATTCAAGAAGCAAGCTCGAAAATTTTACTCGAAAACCACCCCAACCCTACGATAGCCGAACAAGCCAACAACCTAACACATATGACAGGAAGATACCCGTATCCACATCAAACAGCAGACAGATCATTTGCAAGTTAACCAACCGTATGGAAGAAGCAAGAAATCATCCCGGAACCTGTACTCACTCTTGATGGCAGAACTTGGATGTACTTTACGTCCAAGTAAGTACTTGGATGTACTGCCAAAAAAACCACATCCTAACTGAATTCTCTCTAAGTCCTTTCTTTAACTAACCAGCCAATAGGTACTCGCCTAAAAGCTCCTTCCTCTCCTCCACTTCGTCTCCTGATCAGCTCCTCACCTGCACTCACCCATTCCTACCATATGAACGTGCAGTGTCCAACCACCCTCCAGAGCCCATTATTTTTCTCCTCTCTCACGGCCGCGGCTATTGGAACGATGCTCCCTGCTCCTATTCCCAACGCAGAATCACATCTTGCACAACCCCCATTTTCTCTTACTTCAAACCAGTTACAAAACTGAATTGCTATTTCTTGCCTCACTCAAACTCTCACTACTTTCATGCAGAGAAAAAGCGCTCCCCTCTTTTAACGAGAGCTGGTACTCAGCTAAAAATGTATTCCAAGTTATATTGTTGCATAGTAATATGTTATATGTAAATGTTATAAGTTTTCAAGTTCTTATGCATATTAAATAATTTACTTAATTTTAAATTTAATATATAATGTATTTTTCTACTTATTTATGATTAAAATTTTCTCCTAATTTAATTTTTACTATTTTTTTTTATTTAGAAATAAAATGTTTATCATTTCAATACAAACGTTTTTCTCTTCAATATTTCTTTATGATAATTTAAAAAATATTACATTAATTTTAATGTATATTATAAAAAGGTTAAACATTATCTTTTACTTTTGGCATAAAACGTTTCTGCTATTGAAGAAAAAAGTATTTAAAAGTTTTCAATATATTATGAAACATAGTTAATATAAGTTAAATGTTTATATTTTATTCATAATCAAATATTAAAAATTATTTTCTTGAATAATATGCAATGCTTTTTTTAATGAACTCTTTCATTAAATGAGTGTGGTTTGAAAGTTTTCCTTGTAAATTTAATTTTTTGATTTTGCAATTCTAAATAAAAGATTTTTTTAATGTATTGCTGATTATTGAGTTTGCATATATCCAAATAATTGAATTTACTGTTCTGTTCATGATAATTTACTTACCTATATTGGTCTCTTTGATGTAAGAAATTCACTTTTCTTTTTCATCTTGGGATTGTTCTACTAAATTATTGAATTTTGTTTTACTTCCGATTTATCATGCCGTTTCAGAAAGTAGTGAAAATTGTACAATATTTATTACTTAGTGTAAATTTTCTTTCTAGAAAATAGTTTTTTTTTGTTTGAATTATTCAAATAAATAGCATACAATTTAAATAACTGTTTTGCTCAAAAGGAGAAAGAATTTTCATCCATTTCAGGTTGGACAGTTGATTGGACACTATAAATCTAGCGGCAGCTAGTCCATCTACTTCCTGGTTGTGTGGGCTGCCAAAAAATTTTAATGGCCTTTACTACCTGTGAGTTGTACAAAAGCCCAACCTGGTGATTATATATCTGTACCTTTTATTCCTTGTTTATGAGTTATACGAGTACATTAGTACAAATATACATTTTTAGATACATCGTTCATATACTTAAGGTAATAATGTATTGAGCTTTGCATAGGAAGTCTCCTCATTTTCTTTTTCCATCGAACGATATTTTTAGAAATGCCAATTATTACATTATAAAAAGTTATTACAAAGTTTTCTACAGAAATCTAAATGAAACTTATCATAATTCTATCTTACAAAGTGTGTTCATAATATATATTATTAAGAAACTTATGTTTCTAGTGAATTGTGATTGTAATTCATACTGGAAACTTGGGAAAATCTAGTTCTGTATGATATATGATAATAGGATCTGTTTTCAATTATTTGCCTTTTAATGATATAAATCCTTATTAATATAAGTGTTGAGAAGTGTAGGAATTATTCACTGCATTTCTGTTTATTATACTGATTTTACGAGAATCTTTTTGTAAAGGAATAATATTAAGTATTGAGATATTTTTATTTTCACTCATTTCACTTAAAAAAAATTGTTAAAGCCAATATGCAGTACATTTTTTTTATAAGAACTATATTTTGAATTATCGTTATAATAAGTTCACTTAACTTAGAAAACTGTAAAAATAATAAATATTTGAAAGTTTCAAATTTTAATGAAATTCATTTGCACATGTGTGCTAGATTCCCTTGTCACTTGCCTAAAATTCAGTCAAATATTTATATTTATAGTTTAAAATTAGAAATGCTCATTATTTACTTTTTTTTCACTGTCTAAATTTCAACATCGCTAGTTAGTGCAGCTGATTCAAGATGCATATTGTAATAAAGAAATCATATTCATGTACTTAACTGATTTAATATAAATACCAATAGGTAGTTTCATATCTTTCTTAAAAAAATTAGTACAATACAAGTCTGGAAAATGAATAGGCCATCAAAATGGAATTGGAATTCTTAGATTAGCTGATTTATATAGGTCTGTGTGTGTGGAAATATTTTTTCACCTTGTTATCAGTTTCTGTGTAGTGGACAGAAACTAATGATGAAAAAAATTCATCTTTTTATTGGCAATCTAACATCCATTCTTTTCTACCTAACATCACAATTAAATCTAATTTTCTTAATAATACTAAAATTTAGACTTTATCAGTATAGAAAATTCTTAAATCTTTTCTATATTGAAGTCCCTCAATATATGAAAAGAAAAAGTTGTCTACAATTGACATTTACAAGTGAGGAAGTCAGCATATGTCAAAAAGTTCTTAAATTCATTTCTTAATTTAAATTTGTTTGGTATGCTCCTGTAATTATGTTCTTATCCAAATATTTATCCAAGTATAATCAGAATAAGTACAACTTTAAAATGAACAGAGAAATTAGAATGTACTATTAATGATGAAGAATTTTTTTCTAACTCATAGAGGTTCAGAGTTTGTTTTCTGCTCTATCACATTTTATGAGAAAACAGCTTTAATAATTGTTCACGAGCATTAATTCTTTATAATTCACCTTTTTGGGCCTGAAAGTAAAGTAAGTACAGCTTTTGAATTTTGGGTTTGAGATTCAAAGAAGGGAATTATTCTTGTAAAATAGTTCTTACCAAACACTATGTGATTATGAATTTGCATATTTTTCTTAACCAAAAATATTTTTTGTCTTTTCAATGGCTATTTCTATTACGAAGTAAATATGTAATGATAGCAATCTTCTTGTGACTATGATACCACTTAAAACTTTATTATGTTTTTAGAAGTTTTATTCTTCCCTTCCTTTTAATAATAATATTTTCTTGTTAAATGTAAAACAATATATATTGGACATTTAAAACTAACATTTTTAGCATAAAATAAAATAAAAAATAATTTTTATGTCTTAAAATTTGGTTGTGAGATCAGAAATTTTACTTGAATTTCAAATTGTTTACCAAGATATATTTGAATATAATTGTTTAATCAAAAATTTATGTTGATATTTTTTAAAAGTAGAAAATACTTTTTACAATGGGAATGTTTATGTCACTGTTATTAATGTGATATTAACAAACAAACAAAAAAAACCCCAATTTTTAAAAGAAAGAAACCATGAAAGAGCATTTCATAATATTTATCAGAGTTGTATAAAATTAGCAAAAGGTTTATATTGAGAACTGTGTTTCAATGCTTGTAATCCATTAACTTTATTATATTGAATAATTATGATATTATTTACGTTGTTATGCATAATAATTTATTACAATGAAGGAAATTGTTAAAAAAATATCATGTGTTCATACATCATAAAAAACTTACCTGATTTTAAGTTTAATGTATAATTATATTTTTATTTGTTTATTTTTTTAATTTTCTCTTTAGAAATAGAATTTTTGACATTCAATATTGTCCAATTAAAGAAATATGACAATTTCAAATTATATATGAAAATGTTAAATATAATATTTTACTTTTCGGATATTTTCAGTAATTTTTAAAAAAATTCTGCTTTCTATTCATATATTAGTAAGATTATAATAAAAAAGTTATTCCATTGCACAGTTTGCAAAGCCTTTTTATTGAACCGTTTTCTTAAGCATTTACGAACTTAATTTTTATTTTATTGCATTTATGATTCTAAATTTTCCTTTACTAATTAAATATTTTTCTGTATGATTCTAAATAGATGAATTTTTTTTGTATTTTTACTGATTATAGTGTTAATTACACATATCCAGAATATTGTATATTGTTTTTCCATAAAATGTTCACTTTCTGAGCTGTTCTGCTCATGACAAACAGTTTACTCCTACTGATTTGTGTTCCTTAAGGAAATCACTTTTCTCTTTAATTCTGATATTGATGCTTTGCTGGATATGTGCTATACCTCAGATTAATTATGAAGCATACTTTTTCAAAAAAAGGGATGCAATTATTTTTCCATTATTTTAAAACAGTTTGAAGTTAAACTTCAAATTTTGAATTTCAAAATTTAGCATTTTGTGTGGAAAGCTCACAACTTATTTTTTCTATAAGTAATCACTGAGAAGAACGCATTTTCCCCAAGATGTTTACATAAATTATTTCAAAACTGTCACAATCAAACCTACACTGCTGGCCACACAAAATGCAACACCCAGAAGGTCCAGAGATATCACAGCGAAACTTATTTGGCAGATAACATGTTGTACAAAGATCAAACGATTAAAATTACAGCCTCTTGTGAAGTGAGGATGATGACAAAATCAGTAATTAGTGTAGCCGCCATTGTTGACTATAACCGCTGCCACACGCCTTGGCATAGAATCAAAGAGGCTTTGGATGTATCCTTGGAGTACAGCAGTCCATGCGGCTTCCACATATTGCCAAAGTTGATCTGGTGTAGCAGCGGGTTGTGTAACCGGGCCAGTCGTTGTGCAAGCTTGGGCCACACATTTTTGATTGGAGATAGATCGGGAGAACAAGCAGGCCAATTAAGTTATTCAATCTGATGGGTAAAGAAGAACTCTTGAACATTGCGTGCCACGTGTGGTCACGCATTATACTGTTGGAATATGGCTGATGGGAAGCGTTGAAGGTAAGGGAGGACCACGGGTTCCAACACCTCAGAGATGTAGCACTGGCTGTTCATTGTACCGGTAATGCGTACTAGAGCGGTGCGGGAGTGAAATCCAATACCACCCCAAACCATGATACTGGGTGCAGGACCAGTGTGGTGATGCATAACGCAACAGTTCAGCAGCCTCTCACCCCGGTGTCTCGAAACTCGAATCCGACCATCGTGATGTTGCAGGCAGAAGCGGTATTCGTCAGTAAACACAATGTCGTTCCATTCCGTTGTCCATGTCCGCCGTTCATCACCCCATTAGCCGCGCAAACACCTGTGGTTTCGAGTCAAGGGTAAACGAAGCAATGGACGCCTTGAGGACATTCCACTCTGCTGCAAACGGTGTCGAATGGTACAAGCGGACACCGAATCATGCATAGCAGACTGAATCTGGTGTGCTATGGTTCGTGATGTGGCTGCGCGATCTATCACTGCCATGCGCACAATCTGTCTGTTATCACGGGCAGTGATGCAACGAGGTAGGTGCAATCAGCCCCGTGGATCCGTCGTTCCCTCCTGCATCCAGCGATCACAGATCTGCATCACAGTTGCTTGATTTCGTCCAACACGTTGACCGATTTCTCTGAAGGATAATCCGCAATCCTTATAGGCTGCTATACTTCCTCGGTCGAATTCAAAAACTTGGTCAAAAGACGCTCAATGTCTTACACGAGGCATAGGTAAGCAGCTTACGCAAAAAAACGCATGAAAAAACAATTACCGTACTTCAAATTGCTAATTTGTTCTCTCCTTATGTAGCGCTTGCGAGTGGCGCTACGGTCGCCCGTGATGTGTGTCTGCGCTGCAATGCTAATGATTTGCATAGCTCATCGTCGCAAACGCATATTAAATTCATATGGTTTGCATGCTTCTTTCAGGGTGTTGCATTTTGTGTGGCCAGCAGTGTATTTACAAAGATTATATTAACATTTTATTAAGAATACATTTCTCAGAATAATTTACTGATGTAGTAATTATTGAAATTTAACTGTGTATTCTCGTATTCTGTGGCCCAAGCAGTAATAATATATATTTACAAAACTACAATTTGTAACATGGACTCAAATGATAACATTTTAAAACACTATTGGCAAAATAAGACTAGCTTTCAAAAATTTTAGCTTGAGAAAATTGAATACTACCAACAATTTTGTTGCTCAGTTCAGCATTGGGAAATCAAAGAGTATAGGAGAAAATGTGATTAAAACTAAGTTCAATTTTAAAAAGAAGTGGTTGAATATTTTCTACGTTAAAAATAAAGGTATAAATTATGCATTTGATGTAGTATTAAATTTAGATAAACTTTCTCATTTGAATGATCTCGGTTTAAATTATTGGTGAATTGAAATTAGTTCATATTAATATTTTATAATTATTATAGAGGTTACCTCAATGTTTATTACACACCTAAAATAGTATCACATCTTGTTTCATGTTTAACAGGTAGTCACTTTACATTTTAAAATTCTGTTGAAGATTTCACTAAAGTAAATTATTCTCATAGTAAAAGACATTTATTTCTAAAAATTGTTGTAAATCTCCATGATTTTTATTTTTTCTCTTTTATTCATATCTTGTGTCTTCAATTGGAATTAGGACTCGTGTGGTGACCGGGAATGACAGAATAATCCCATTGTAGCTCACGCATGTCGTAAGGGACGACTAAAATGGTACCCAGTGTATGGAAGTATAGCGGGGCACCCTGTCATTTGGGATCTCAGGGACTTGCCTTCTTCAGGTAAGTACGGGCATCATGACCCCAGGTACCCTAATGATCTTTTTCTTTCCAATGAGTTTTACTGTCTTTGGTAAACATGGGTTACGCTCTCCCGGGATACCCTAGCGATCTTTCTCTATTTTCGACCCTCCTTGTTAACCAATTTTTGTCTTTTTCTATTCTTTCACGTCTAGACCACGGTTAAATCTTGTTTGGCGCAGCATAGCCACATCTGGCTCTTGTGCCAGTAAATTTTACATTAACTCACTCATTCACTCAATTGGAATTAGAAAAAATCTTAAGTAGAAAATTTACTGTTTTGCATTCCTGGATTATGTATTAAAAATTCATGAATTTTTTTAATTGATTTGAATGAAAGGATTTTTTTTACAACATAGGACATAATTATATAATATTTTTAAAATTTTCAATTGGTTATTAAATGTAAAATATCTTAATGCTGCCATATGTATATTCCTTAATTTTTATTAATATTGTATATATAGAACAACCGTTAATTTAATTTGTTTATTAAGGATTAAAAACTTACAGAAATGTTTGTATTACCAGAGTATATATTGGTAATTAATTCATTTTTGTAAAATATTGATTGTATTGAAAGAAACGTTTTTTTACTACTAAAAATATAATTTTATTTTTAAAAATTTTCAATTGATGTTTAAGTATAAAATATTTTAATACTGCCATACATATATATATATTACGTTATTTGTATTAATATTGTATGAATGAAATCATCAGTTTAATTTTTAAAAAAGATGAACCAGCTCAAGCTATTCGAAAGCCAATATTCATAAAAAAAAAAAGAGATGTTATCTGTTTGGTAGGATTTCAAGGAAATTATTTTGTTTAAGCTTCTATCGGGCAACACAATAATCAATTCTGAAGTGTACTGTCATCAGAGCTGGACAACTTGAATGATTCTCCTAAACAGAAAAGCCCAGAATCGATTAATAGAAAAGATGTATCAAGATAATGCGAGACCTCAAACAAGTTTAACTCGCCAAAAGCTTTTACAGCTTGGATTGGATGTTATGCTACACCACCATATTCTTCAGATCTGGCACCTTCTGATTATTATTTGTTCCGGTCTCTACGAAAAGATTTAGAGGATAAAACCGTCACCTGAATCATATTTTATCAGCAAAAAACAAAAATTTTGCGAGCATGGAATCTTGCTTTTGCCTGAAAGATGAAAAAATGTATTGGACCAGATTGGACAATGTATAATTCAAATAAATTATTTATTCACTATAAGAAAATCGTCTATTATTTTCCTAAAAAAACGAAATTACTTTCCAAGCATTCTAATAATTTGCTTTTAGTACCTTAAATATGTAAGACTGAGTGAAGATTATGATTCGCGAATACTTTCTATCTCTATTAAAGATGACAGTTTTCAATCGGAAAAAAAGAATAATTTAATGCGCACACTGTCTCTGATTTCCAAAAGGGGAGAGTTTTCATAACGTGACACTTCTATGTCTTTCCATTCCAATGAAATAAAAAATAGAACGTATGGAAAATCTTGAATTCCGTTGCTGAGTCCTGTATTGCTATTTACTTGTGAGTTTTAGACTATCGAAGGAAATGAACTGAAACAAAAGGGAGTAATGCATACTCTGCGAATTAATCAACGGAAGAGGACTTGGAAAGAATGAATTGTCCTTACCCGCCGTATAGGCGGGGCTGATGCACATTAAATCTGTCAAGGTCCAAAGTCCTCCCATTGGCGTGGTGTGGAAGTTAGGAGAGGGGTTGCCGACTCGGGTATATTCGTTGTCACTTGACAGAGGTTCAAAATTACGAGGTGCGTCGCCAATAGCTCTCGTGTTCCTTCCAGTGGGACGTTAATAAAACCAAACCTAAACGATCCTTTACAAGTGGCCAGTATTTTGTTTGTCTCTTCTGAATTATAATAAAAAAAGTTTTGAAAGATTAGGATGCGTCAATCATCCTAACCTTTCCAGGGCGTGAAACCGTCACTTAGAAATCCGTTGCGCTCTTCCAACAAAACTGTCTTTGATTTGCAACTGTTATGTGGAACGTTAATCAACTTTTAGCCCAACATAGAGCGTATGCCAAAGCGTACATAGATGACATAGTAATATTTTCATGTAACTAGAAAGATCATTTAAGAAGCTATTTTATGTAGCTTAAATAAAGCTAATTTTACCTTCAATTTTCAAAAGTGCAGTTTTGGTGAACCTCAAGTGAAACTTCTCTGACATGTTGTAGGTTCTGGCAACCATTCACCTGATCCAGAAAAAGTACTTGCAATCAAGAATCTTTAACCTCCCAAGACTAAGAAAAATGTAAGAAGTCTCCTAGGCCATCTGTCATACTGCCAAAATTTGCTGAAATATCGCATCCTTTGATAGAACTTTCAAAAAATAATGCTCCTTGTGATATCAACTGGACAAAAATGCATCAGGACTCCTTTGGGATATATAAGAAAGCTATTTGAGAAACTCCCGATTGCATTGCAACAAATATCGAAGCCCCATTTACCATCTTCACAGACACTTCTATATATGCAGTAGGCGCCTGTCTTGCTCAAGTTGATGAAAATATAAATCAAAGCCTGTTGTAATCGCAAGTAAAAATTTATCGAATTCCCAAGCAAAAAACGGTTCCATAGAAAAAGAAACTTACGTCATCATCTTTGCGTTGAGAAAATTTGAAACTTATAATTACGGATCACAAGTTCCAATAGTTAGTGATCACAACCCCTTAATTTAACTGAAGTAATGTTTACCCCAAAGGGCTCGTCTCCAGAGAAAGTCTCTAGCTTTGGAAAGATTCAACGTCAGTGTCAGTTATCGGCGTGATAAAATTCACTTGAACGTTGATGCACTGATTCGATTGCCTGCAACTCCTTGGACATATACCTTAACCACATTGAATTCATTTCCTGAACATTTAAAAAGTATTCAATATTTCTTTGTACTTGAATTTATGTATTATTAATGTTTTTCTTCTTTAGATGCAGTTTTTGCGAATTCTTCAGTACATGTAACTTCTTTTTGTGTGTGCATGTGATACCCATTTGAAAGGGGAGGTGAGAGGCACTGGCCACCTCTAGTGGTGACAAGTTCGCTGGAGCCTGCCTGAGAAACGGGGGAGGTGAGAGGCACTGGCCACCTGTAGTGGTGACAAGTTCGCTGGCGCCTGCCTGAGAAACGACGTAATCCCAGAAGGCGAAACATGCCCTGATGAGCGTTAAGCTCGTTGAAGGATTAAAGTCCGTTTTATGTTGAATTTTCTATGTTTTGTGTGTTTCATAGTTTTTTCAGAAAGCTTCAAATGTCCAGCTTATTATCAAGGGAAGTATAACTTTAGCATTAGAGTTCGGAAGTTAACTAAGTTTATGATAGCATCCAATTACTTATGCATTTGAAATTTAATCGTAATTTCACGCTGGTTATTTTACCCAACGATAAATCACGTTTCAATTCTGGGGAGGAGTTGTAACATTGGGCTATTCGCGGTTTCTCTTCACAAACCTTGGGGACTTTTTATTAAGATTGATTGCTTTTGCTAAACAACCTTTGCCCAACCAAAAATGAAACTTGAATATGTAGATAGAAAGCAGGTAGAAATGAAGTGAAGCGGGAGAGTTAGTAAATATATAAACTCCGACTGAAAGTCGAGATAGTGATTCTGAAGGAGAAGTGGAAAGAGGCTGAAGGAGAAGTGGAAAGAGACTGAAGGAGAAGGAAAGAGAGGTTGAAGGAGGAGTTGAAAAGAGAGGTTGAAATAGGCGATTGGATTAAAGGTGTAGAGAGGGCTACATTTGGTTCCTGAGTCTGAGTTGCATTCGAGGAAGGCTTAGTGGTAAGAGTCTGCTAGATTATTATTGGTGGGTTGAATTAGGTTAGTAGAATCCTTCCCCGGGAGAGCAGAAATAATTGTTGTTATATTAATTGGAAATTAATAAATTCCGTAAATATTGTTCTAGTGTCTCTTTGATTGACGTATTGTGTCTTAGTGTTTTATCATTGAATTTAGCTATGACACATGAGGCAGCCCTGAACGGGTAGGCGTTACAGTGGTGAAGAGTTCGCCGGCGCCTGACTGAGAAACGACGTAACCCCGGAAGCGGAAAAAGCCCTGATGAGCGTTAAGCTCGCTAAAGCATTAAGTCCGTTTTATGTTGAATTTTTTATGTTTTGTGTGCTTCATATTTGTTATGTGTCGTCCAGTAATAGTAATAAAAATGATTAGAAATGAATGCTCGTAATTAGATGACACCATAAAAGAATGCTCGTTGATAATATATATATATACATATTACATAATTAACACAAATTGTACATTTTTTCGAATTAATGAAAAACTAATGAATAGATTTTAAGTTAATTTAGTATAAATATTCATTCATAGTATAGAAAGTGATGGAAAATTCTAAACACATTTCTTCTAATTATAATTATGAGTAACGCTTTCAATGCAGGGATGCCCAAAATCAACGTTGTGATATCAAACTGAAAATATGCTCAATTTGGCGTATGGTATTCCCTTACAGCCACAAAAGTCACAAAATGTGATGACATAAGGCGCAGGAAGTAAATCATGGTTCAGGAAGGTCTTCATGGCAATCAATCCCACTCCTGATCAAGGCATTTTTATTTCCTGGTTAAAATTGATGGTTTTTTGAGAGATATAGCGACATGAAATTGCGGTCCGGACATAATCAATGACTTTTCGTTCTGAACATTTATCTGATAAATCTACGAAGCGAATTATCTTAAATTACCATTTACTCGTCGCCCACATCGATAAGTCCTATGCGGAAAAGCGTTGTCTTCAATTAATAGGTACTCAGGAGCAACAGCGCATATGAAAAGACGTAAGGTTCTACTACCTCCTCTGTGTATAGCATAGCTGCAGTGAATCATTGTCAAAAACATTCTGAGGTTTTTGGATGTCACAAATAACGCCTTCTATATAACATTGCAACTCAACCACCATAATAAACATTTTGCTTGGTAGGGGAGGGATAGTATCGTGTTCCACATAAAAGTACTTGGAGAATCTCCATCAACTTCAAGAAGCACGGATCTTCATTGAAGTCTGGTAGAGGGCACATCTAGTCTTCCCCCGTACTAAACGTAATTTCTAATATCCCTCTCTTAAAATACCTTCATGAAACTGATGACAGTAAATCTCGAAATCCAGTGGCAGTATACAGCTCACGTATTAGCTAAGCGGCTGTTGCAGAGTCCTGCGTCGCCGCACTGAATGCGCTCAGTAAGGATTTACTATCGTTGTTGCGGATCTTGATCGAGTTTCTTTCGTCCTTTTCGAAATGGATCCTCTGAACGAAAACTCTTAACCCAAATTGCAGACGACACTCGTCGTTACACTGAATTCTGTGGCCTCCTGAGCTTGTGATTGGCCAACTCGTTTCTAATGACAATTATGTATGTCCTTCCGTCACCCATGTTTCGTGAATAGTAATTGTACCTGATACCTTATTAGATTTACCCAACTCTTGCGAAAAAAAGGCGAATATCAAGTAGGGAAGATTGTACGTGTATGTATATATATATATATATATATATATATATATACATATTTTTCCATATAATAAAAAATGTGTGAAAAATCGACAACGTCTTTAATATATCTCATAACTATTATATTTTAATATAAAACGCATTATTAAATACTATTTCTAATCGTACAATTAAATGTAATATTTCTGAAAATATAAATATGTAAACAACTCT
>BMAW01124752.1:0-59534 GCA_019974015.1 Nephila pilipes | reverse complement strand
TATATATATATATATATATATATATATATATATATATATATATAAGATTTATAAAAAACATCTAACTTTAAAATGAAAGATTTAACATGTGCAAGTTTTGTGAAGTGGAGGACCACTTGTATTCATATTAAAAACAATTACGGATAGTCCAGATTTCATGGCTACTAAATCGCAATTTCGATTGACAGTCAGCAAATAATGATAATAGTGTAAATCACATATTAAAAAGCACTTATTTTTGCAGTGCCTGACTTCGGAGTGTTGGTGTCAACTGATTATTCTACGAGTAATCTATAAAGATTTAGTTGAACTCTTTTAAGCACATTTGACGATCGGATATCACTAGTAACGTTAGATATCATTGAAACGTCGTTTTCATCGGTATCTGCAAAAAAGATACAATAATCTAAAATGTATATAAAAAATAGACATTAGAATTTTTTATAACATGCAATTAAAATTAAATGCAAAAACACTGAAATAAGAACGTTCTAAAGAAGTACAGAACGCGTTTTAAAGAAATTACTCTCAGAACTTTATTAAGCAAGCAATTTCTTTAGGTGATAAATTATTGCTATGAACATATATGCTGATGGAATTTTAAATAAGATAAATAAGTAAAAACATTTTCACTTTCTTATGGAATTGGTATATTCTTTATAGTAAATTTTAATAAATTTATCATTTAAACTACATATGATAAATGTCTATAATGTACATAAGTATAAAATACCTGTTTATGAAAATAGCTTATGTTTATATTTTTACTCACGTAACTTTTTTTAGTTCGAACATTTCGAAGAATTCTAATCCTTGAAAAATTAAAATATATTTCTAAGTAATATTAATTAAAATATATTTCTAAGTAATACATCTATTAATTTATCTTAAAATTTTAGTTTTTTAAATGAGCTTTATTTCAAATTTATTTAACAAATGTTTTGAAAATTTTATACTTTTATGTTACTCCTTTATGGTTTTCATTAACAACTTAGAGAGTAACAGAACATTTTAAAATAAATTTGAATGTTTGAATCTTAAATCTTTTTAATTTGTTTTATTTCTATATATCTTCCTTTATGAGTGAAATACCAAAAATTGCAGAAATATTTTATGTGGTAAATGAAAATATACATGTATAAAATAGGAAGAGTATTCTTATTTTCTATGAAAAAATATAAAACCTTTCTTCAACAATTTTGTAACCTTATTTTCCAATTTTCAGAAAAAGGAATTTCTAAATTCATACCTTATTAAATACTTCAGGATACTAAACAAAATGAATAAAACATATTCTACAAAATTATCAAATAAAACATATTAAGGGAAACATTAAAAAGAATAATTAGCTTTAAAATCTAGTTTCTTTCACAGAAACAATCACCCTAAATATACAAATAAAAAGTGAAACTTCGAGCAGGGTTCCTAATAAAATTCGATATGTTTTACAAAAAAGAAATTATAAGCATTATATTTTTATCTTTCAACACATATATTTGGAAAATGATCCGAAGTTATTATACTTGATTTTCTAGCAAATAAAATCTTTAAAACAAGGAAAAAATATCGCTACTTGGGAAAATACAATTGCATTTTTAAAAACCATCATAAGTCCATATGTTATGGAACTGCAAACTCAAAAACATTTTTATAAATTAATGTCATTGTTTCATATGATTTTCAAATTTTTGGTTATTTATAATGAAAAATGTAGGAATATAAAAAAAATTGATTTAATACAGAAATCAGAAATGTTAAAAGGAAATATTAGTACTACGATGGTAAAAATATCGAGTTAAGAATCAATTTATATATTTTTTATATTAAAAGTATTCAAATAGCGTGAAAAAAATCAGGATTTAATCATATGCAAGAAAGAAATAATTTTTCACTGAAAAATTAAGAATATTAAATTAGAAAGTTAGAATTCAGACGGTTTCCTTTTTTCGTCTGTATTCTTTTTAAATATCAAAATTCAACTTAATATTTTGTTTTAAGCTTCCGAAAACTATTATCTTTAATTTTCATTAACCAGTTAGTTTATATTCAAAAGAAACATTTTTAATAAAAATAGAGGAAAGGAACATTTTTATTTTAATTATATTCACACAACACGTGAAAACATCATTTTTAGTTAGTGTTCTGTTTTTCTCCCCTTTTATACTTTCAGGAAAGCATTATTGTAAATTATTTTATCAAACTTTGGATATTTTTCACAGAAAAAAGTTAAAATATAAAGTAAACGAATAAAATATTTCAAAGGAAAATATCAGAATTTATGTACCTATGGAAAAATATGACGAAAATTAAGTTAACAAATTACAAAAAAAACACGCAACAGTCTTACAGAGAAAGAAAAATTTAGTCAAAACATTATTAGTCTAATGCAAAACACAAACTTTTAAAGAACAATAAGAAACTGAATAATTCAGCAATTATAAAAATATTGACGCCCTTAATAATTGAAGAAAATTTAATTTATTGTGTACGTTTTTAGATACACTGCGAAAAACGGGTATGCAAAATCGAGTAGAAAGTGCTCACTTTTGAATACTTCACATACTCAAAATGGCTCCGATCCCAACGTATTCAAATTTGAGATTCGCACATACTCATTTTTAGTAACAAGCACATACTCAGAATGGCAACTTCACGTACTCACTTTTGAATACGTCACATACTCAAAATAGATCCGATCCCAACATACTCATATTTGAGACTCGCACATACTCATTTTTGTACGTACTCAAAATGGAAACTTCGCATACTCAATTTTGAATATAATCTTGTATCAATTATGAGTGTGGAATAGAAAACTGAGTGTCATGTATTCATTTGTGAATCTGTTACTACATCAAATATGAGAATCAAACAATCCAGTGAGTATGTTTTGAATTTATTTTCCGATACTGTTGTATCGAAAATGAATTTTAAACAGAAAAATATATATCAATTAAAATTTTCAGGGAAATAAATAAGCGCTAATTTATTTGCAAGTATCATTTTCTTCATCTTATATATTATTTTACACTTTATGAAGTTTTTGTTACAAAACTTCCGATTCAAAATTCATTCATTTACTGTGTGTAACAAAACTGTTACTTTTAGAAACAAAAATGCAACTGTTATGTGATCATAAACTGTAATTTGAGCTTATACCTCAAATTTAAATCAATTCGAGTGGTTTAATAAATCTTAAATTAACGAAAATCGATTCGATTCAAGAGTTAAATTCTTTTCAAAACAAATGTGTAAGGAATCTGAGCTATTAGTTACAGAAGCAATTCAGTTCATTAAGAATTATATTTATGTTTTTAGAAGCAATATATAGTTTGTTTCCTATATGTGCAGAAAATAGAGTTTTATTTAAAGTTCAGTCACTTAATAATAAGTTATTAGAAATATCTTGAAACATTATGATGAATATTAGATTTTCCATTATAAAAAACTTAATATTTTTTTCATGTACATTGTTTACATGTGTAAAAAATGCTGTACATTACTGTGTACATCATTCCCCCCCCCATCTAATATATATTTACTTTTGAATTAACATCATAACTAAACTAATACCTAAAATTAATGATTTGCTGTACACAGAAAAAATAAAACCGTATCATATTTATGAAAAATTTATTCTGAATATCATGCACATAGATATTGGGTATTTAAAAACAAAACATTCACGATTTTGAAACAAGAATATTAAAAAAAAAATATTTTAACTCCTACAGATGAAGGCATGTCTCTTATAAACACTGCTATCTAATCCATGCTATATTCCAACTCTATCCCCATTCGTACAACATTGCTTATGTTTTAATCTAGCTTACAATGAGGTATTTAAAATATAGGAAGTTCTCATATGTAAAGGTAAGCAGATTTTTTACTTCTTACAAAACAACATTTTGTCAGGTTACTAAATACGAGTGAAAATGCTTTTCAAACAACGCTGTTTCAAATAAATATACTATTTTTGCATTGTTATTATGTAGACAGTTCTTTAATTTTTCGAAAGAGAAGCAAGTCATCTACACAACCATATAATACAGCTATATTTTTGGAATATACTTAACCATTATAGTATAAACTATTACATGTAAGAATTTCTGCTTGGTCTGCGAAACCATTCATTCTATAAAGCAGTTCTTGCTGCTTTGAATTATGAACTTTGACACACTTAGATCCCAAAACATGTGTTATACAAGGAATTTTAAAGTTTTTTTTTTTTTTTCCTAAACACGTGTTATTTTTAATTGGTGTTAATGGATTAAAATTTACTCAGACAGAGCTTGTCTCCTTATGACAATTGATATTTTTTATTATAAAAAAATATCAATATAATAAGATTTTTTTTAGAAATATCACAAGTGTTTTCAATTAAAGCATTTTGCGATACGTATTATACAATAACATAAATCTAATTTAAACAACATGGATCAGTTCATAATTAAAACAAAATATACATTATGCATTAGTTTGTAAATACATTTAGTTTTTATACATAATGTCACATATTGTAAAGAAATTTTGGAATATAGAATAATAAAAAGTATTGAAACTGATTAACATGTTTCATTTTGCCAATTGATTATGTTCATTTTGTAATTTCTGTTCTAAAAAAAGTATTATAAATTTTACACCAAATTACTCTCTTAGAAAGGTTAATTGCATACAAAAGTTTTTTGTAAACCTGCCTATTTCAAGACTTGTAAGCCATTTTATTGGTTAGAAACCTTTAAAAGTGGAATTTTAAATTATATGATTTTAGCACTTAGATTTGTGTCATGATATACATAAACTTTTTCAATTTTGTTTTGACCTACATTATGTTCTACTGCAACAGCCACTGCCATAATGTTTTGGTGTTGCTTAAAATTGAGTTCATTTTTGATCTGAATGAATCAAATAGTATGACTTATTAGGTGTCTAAGTAAATACGTAAAACTTGCAACACAATATTTTTTAAATAATGTGCCAAAATGAGGTGAATATTTATTACATTCAGTATATAATTAAATTTATCATAAATCATTCATTCATAGCAAAAAATTAATAATTTTACCGACATATATGTCTACCAAAACAAACCTATGTGGTATGTGTTAACATCGGATTTCTCTATGAGCAAGCTGTTTACGTCTTGTACATCAGTTTTATTTCAATTCATATATTCAATACAATTCTCACATTATTCAATTATTTACATTCGAAAGGAAATAATCTGAGTATGTTTTTATACATCTATAGACTTATGCTCGTTTAATTGTGAATTTAAAATGTTGCTCAGTAAGCCTATTTAAACTTGCTTCTGGCATTTGTTTGTACACTTCCAATATAAGTTTTAAATTATTTCCTGCCTTAAACAGATGTATTTTTGAGCTGCTAACGACTATTCCAGTCTTTTGTTTTGATTAAGCTTATTTTGTATTTCAAACTATTTCATGTTTTAATATTGTTATTCATCATTAGATCATCAGTTGATTCTGACATGTTAAAAATAAGGGCCTCAATATTTATTGTAGTATTGTAATTATTTTAAACCCTCTGAAAAATACATGTGAATACTTAAAGTGTAATTACGCTCTTTTGAATTATAGTATATTTTATATATAAACACTTTATATTTATCAGGCTGCTTGTTTAAAAAATAAAGCAATATTGGATTAAACTATTTTCTCATTTAATCAGGATAAATAATTAAAGCTGTAACAGTTATATAACAATTTATGATTTAAACGGGTGCAATTTTGTACCTTGAAGGGTTTTTTAATGTGTTTTGCAAACAAAATTAATTTAATCATAAGTTGATTATAATGTTTCAAATAGGTTTCAACAGTATTTAAGAAAAATATATGTGAATATGTAAATTCTATATACAATTTCAAATTTAATAATATATATTTAGCTAGCATTAATTTCTTTTTCTCAAAATAATATTTATTAATCAAATACAATTTTGACTTATATGTTTTAATGTAAATGAAGAGAAATTTTAACTATTGTAAACAACAAGACACATACCTAAACTTATATTAGTGATAATCTGATTTTTAAAAATATGTATAAAATGTTAATTTTTAAAATTATATTTGATTAGGAATGATACAGTTGGGGATAAAAAACAGAATTTTGAGGAAATAGAAAATTTTACATTCTATAAATCTTGAGTACTGTTTAAGAATCTGTAACATTGCCTTGTCGTGCAAATGTCATTCGTGTTTCTTCCAACCAACACCAGAACAAAGTAATTCATCTCTGCACAAGCATATTAACTTTAAGAAATGCATGAATAAAGTGGTTAAATTGTGTAAATAAAAATACAAGTATCAACATATAAAAGGGGTAAATAATATGATTGGCCCTGTACTAAGGTGAACATTTATAAGTGTTTTTACAATTTATAATGAATTATACATATCTATAGTATTTGTGTCATGTATCGAATACAAAAGAGATTGTTTTATTTATTCAGTGTGCATAAAGGTTGGAGTTCATGAATAGAATAAAATCTGAATATACTGCACCAAATATTTATTCAAAATTTTGCAATAATTTTGGGCCACATTATAAAAATAAACCAAGATATGAAATATCTGTGTATAAACCTTAATTATATAAAAATCAAATTCTGAATTACAACACAAAAAAGTAGTAGTTTCTAACCCCAAGTCATAGGAGTTTAAATTGGATTACTTAAAAAATGTGAGACAATAGTGATGAAACACAAGACAATCACTTATAATATGATGAACAGTAAGACATAACAGGAAGGATGCCTGATTAGATTGTGAAAATTTGATTCCAAAATATACATTAAATTTGAGTTTAAATTAAAACCATATTCTTTAAAAATATATATATTCTGAAATATCTTACTCCTGTCATAAAGCATCTGAAATTTACTTCAATTCATAATAAAATTAATCAGGAATAAAAACTATTTTTGTCAACATTTTATTCTGAATGTATCATTTCTAACTTTTTTGATTACCACACAGTATTATTGGAACAAAATACGGATGTACAATTCTTCGAAAATAGTAAATATACAAATATATATCTTAAAACATGATAAAAATGTATAATAATTTCTCTGTCAATTAAAAAAAGACAGTTTCCTTACACACTTATGAAGTGAAAAAAAAATGGAATTCTTGTCGAGCATCATCGATAAAAAAAAATGGCTTAAAATTTTAACAACACTGCTTTTTGAATACTGTAATGTTATTCTATAAAATATAAGCTTCATACACAAATATTTACTTGTATGAGAATAATTTTAATGCAAATTAAAGTAAGAAGTCACTAAGCTACGATTACGATGTGAATACAGACAAAAAAACACCTGTAAAGCACAAATAACTACTCACAGAAAATCATTTTCAAATCAGAAAATGATGATCAATAACAATTCAACATTTTTATATCTTAAATAAAAGAATCTTTCTCATGAAGTATATATTCCGTGACTGAGACAAAAATGTAAACAAACACAGACGCGAAAATGAGTATCCGTACATACTCATTTTAGTATTCCTGTATTCTACCGCGTGTAGCGTGGTAAATACGAAATATAGTTCGAAATATTAAAGCAAACCATATTTGTTTTTGAAACCCACTTTGTAAAATACGTAGTCAGTATATAAAAGGAACTTTTATAGTCCTTATATCTGTAATAATTTTTTGAGAATGCTGATTTCCCATTTTTTTTTGGTTTTGAATACTTGTAATGTTCACATTCGATAAAGGTATACGCTCAAATCTGATACAAACATACTCATTTCAAAATGAGTACGTCTAGGTATTCATTTTTGAGTATTTCTTTTTTCTCCGTGTATCTTTTAGTTAAATGTATTTTTTTTTATTTTCTCACTGCATTTTCACTATTCTTAAAAACATATCCTTTTATTTCTATAACACATCTATATATATGAAAATTCAGTTACTATAAGTTTGTCATTTGAGTAAAATTTAGAGAAAAGAAAAATTTAAACAACACACAACAAATAACTTATGAAAATTTATTTTCCCTTATCCTGTTTGAAAAAAGTATTACTCGGTTGGCGACTTTCTCCTTTCAAAATGTAAACAGCTTTATAAAATTCGGAGACAGGATCATTTGTGTCAGCAGCAGTAACCTACAGATTAGGGTCGATACTAAGATGAGGCTTATCTTAATCATATGCAATGACAATTATAATGCAGAAGACTTGTTTCTAGTAATAAAGAGTATATTATATCTATATAGTTACACTAGTAAGAAAATCTTAAGAAAACAATAACAATTATCAATTTCAATGCATATGTTATACTGAATGCTACAAATACAAAATCAGAAAAAGATTTGAGAAATAGCCTTTTGAATCTCATAATGATAGTATTTAAAATTAAACATTAGATAAATATTTAATATTTTGATTTAGAAATAGACAATAATTAAATGTAATGGTAATGATATGACTGTTTATTTGCGTGATAAGAAACAAAATGTATTAATAATAGATTACTAGAGGATTATTATGCAGAATCTCTTACTTAAACAAGATATAGAAACGTTAGACGAAGGACTGTTTAACTTCATACGAGACTTAAATGGAAAGCGTGTTTTTTATTTTAAAAATATTAAAAGAAAATTTGATATTGAACAAACCTATAGTTTATTTTTCAAGGAATTTTAACTAAATTGATAAGTAGCTAAAATGTATTACATTACTAAAAATAATTCAATAACTTATAGTTACAGATTAAGATAATTTCTGTTTAAATATTACTGCTAACTAGTTCACAAATGCTGTATAGTTTAAGAGAAAGTTATTGTAAGTATGTTATTTTAAAAAAAATATTTCTTTGTGTGTGAATTATTCAAATTTGCATGGATTTATCTAATTGCATATATCTATTAGTTTAATATTCTATTATAACGATAACCAATCTTTTTCATTCCATTCAAATTTATTTCAAACTACGATTTCCCCACGGTACCCTATCCTTTGTAAAAGTAAGATTTATAACATAATTAAGAGATAAAAATACACTGCTGGCTATTAAAATTTCTACACAAGAAAGAAATGATCTGACGAACGTCAAAATCACCTGAAAGGAAGAGAGATTGGGATATACAAATGATAAGTATTTCAGCGTATTGAGACGACGACGAAAGGAGAAATAACCTCTAAATCACTACTCAAAAGAAAGATATGTTGCGTAAAATTTCTATAATTATTGTTAGAATCAAGTTGTAGTTGTTTGTTAATTAACTTCTGAATAAGCAAATCAATTTTATTAATAATTTTCGAGAGAAGGAGTAAGTCGAAAGGTGTTTTTTTGATGCTTCATTGAGATCTCAAGTTTAAAACGTCTTTTCTTTAGGAACATATTTGAACTCTTTCATTGGATCGTGTACATGCATCTTAGAAAGAACAGAAATAAAGGTTCGATTAACTCTAGAACGACGGCATTTCCCGCATACCTAGAGAGACGAGAAGTGGTCATTTTGACTGCTCTCGTTCATCAAATAAAAACTGCTTTTTTTCCGAGATATTTTGGTGAAATAAGTTCCACAATACCTTCAACTACTAAATTTGTTTATTTATATAACATTGATTACGCACTGCACTCATGCTTAATTTTATAATATTTTTTTAAATCCAATGTATTCAATAAATTATTCATACATTACAATAATAAATACAAAACAAAGCGCACTATACAATGAAATATTAATATTTGAATCATACGAAATATTTTAAATGTATATCACATTTAATGATTCATTTTTAAGACATGATTTCAAATTATAAATATTTTGGAATGACATTATTCCTTGGTGCAGTCTCTACAAATACTAAGCTTTATCACTTTACCTGAACCGTATCTCCGCAAACGTACTTTTACAATCAGAACAAATGTTCATCGTTTTATTACAGCATCTATCAATTTGGGATTTTTTTTTCTGATTGAGGTAACACATGCATCATTTGTTCTTAGGGTGAAATTTCATAGAGGTGCGGAAATTTCATAGAGGTAACATAATTTTTGTGCAGCTCATCAGCTAAGTTCAAAATATAATTACGGCTCTTGATGTTTATACCGGTAATTTCCTGATAAATTACCCAGGCATTAAGAGCAGCTAAGTCAAGAATGTTAAAATGAATCTTGCACAGGCTACTGACGGGAAGCGCATTTAGAAGTATACTTTCTATTTTTGTTTTTCTTTCCTTGATAAACAGTCGTGGTGATATCAACGTGCTTTAGAATTTTGCTTGAATAAAGCTCTCTCTTTTTAGACTTTAATAATTCAGGTACTTCTTTGCGCGTGTCAATATACCAACGATGCTAAGTCCTTTATTTTTTTAATGTTTCAGCTAGTTTTAAAAATTTTAAGTAATTGTTTGTCGTGATATTTCTTCCAGTGTTCTGAAGGGATTCTGCCAAGCGGCATATTGCATGTTTTCCGTTGGTTTCAGAACTAGGTCAATTTTCAGTCTTTCCTATATATGGAAGACTATTCAACAAGTAATTTGACTGATCATCAGTTGCCTGCTAGTTAATAGTTATTTAATACCAAACTTATCTGGTTTTTATGGCATATATTGCGTGAATGGGCAATGGGCATTACTTGGAAATTGATGCTTATCCACCTTTATGTTTTCACTTGCTTCATGACACAGAACACAGCTTTCATTGAACGTGTTCCGAACTTCCGATATTGGGGCAAATTGATATGTTTGAAGTCTGTCGGATCTCGTTGACATTATATCAAAACTCAAATACCTCATGATTTTTTTCGAATCTATCAAGAGACATTGTTTCGTGAAAAAAGTAAAGACCCCAAGTTGTGGACCACAGATTGTTAATTGAAATTCCTTTCGGAATGATAGCTCCGCTGGCATAAAGTAAGGAAATAAAAGCATCCCATTCTTTTAAAATATACTCCAGTGCAGATATTGTAAACGTCACTGACCTTCCACTTCTTTGCACTCTTGTGTCAAAGGCAGAATCTTTTCGTTTAAAAAGATCCTCCTAGCACTAGTAAAATTTCCAACAGCTACATGCCTAATGGGAAATGAGCTCGATCCAGGAATTCTCCATACATTATGCTGCTGCCATCTTCCAACAGAGAGCATCAGAAGAATCTGTACTCTACACACTCTCATCATTAGCCACTTCTATATTACACTGATTCTGGTCATTTTGAAAGAGACATGATGGTTCCCACTTTTTTCCTCAAATCGTCTTTGCTTTTGACCATTTTTATGAGTCTGATTTCTTCCTCGTGAAAGTACTTGCATCTTGAGAATCAGTGTTTATAAACGAAATTTCTTCTTCTTCAGATTCAGAGGAGCAATCATTTTGTGTAGATTGAGTAAAAAAGAGAGAATTTATCGACCGAAGATGATTAATTTCCATCTTCCGGAATATACTCTTCGACGGAAAAATCGGAATTTTCATTTGAACTAGAATCGGTTTCAGATATATTTTGTAACAGTTAAAAAATTTATTTTCCCAAAACATTTCTTTTACCAACGGTACTTTAAGACATTAGGAGAGAAAATATATATCCTAACAAGTCAAGATCATCGAAAAAATGAATTTGTAATTCAAATAAAATAATTATAGACAACATTCAATTACAGAAAGAAATTCTCGTAAGCAACAGGTGTTCTTCAACTATCATCACCTCGTATCATCTTTCATCAAATCATATTCAAATAACCACGAAAAGAATTAAACATAATCGGCCGGTGCTTTTTCCTTCCCTGCCCTTTCCTTTATGCATTTTTCTTTATCACATTCATGATAATCAAAGGATAAATAGTAGCATTTAACAAAATAGGCAGTAGAAAATGCAATAAATAATGTTGTGTTTGTTTAGCGGTCAAAATGACCGCAGTTAGTCTTTCTAGGTATAAGCACTCATGAAATTGATATTAATGAACAAACGCCAGTAATTTTTGTCTACCATATCTTTATAGACTATTGGAAGAAGACGAACAAAAAATTAAAAAAAAAAAGAATAAACACGGTGAAAATGGTCGTTTAAAATTCGTTTGCTGTGAAAAAGACCACTCGCATGGAAAGATGTGAGATATACTACACAACTTATTTACACTAGAAATAGTGCAAACGCATTTACACTATTTCTAATAATACACTAGAAATTGTGTAAATACTTTCAATTTGATAATTGGATTGTAGCAAGCCTGTAGTAATGTGATGTAGAGAAATAATTTTTTCCTGACATTAAGTTTGGTATCCGACTGAGGTGAATGTTGTTCCACTGGCAGTAATAAGAAACGCGGGTTTCCAAATGCAACATTTGAAATGTGAATTGTTTTATTACTGTTAAAGTAGATTTTGATTTTGTCGCTAAAAACCTAACAAACATGGTGAAATAATCAATGACTTCTAAAATAGTTTTATAATTATTGTTAAATGTAGTAAAAAGGGCAAAAGGTTCAACATCGTAAGTACTTATATTGAGAGGTTTTTCATAATTGGAAAGGGAAGGGAGAAAACCTTTTTGTTTTGCAATTCTTTTGTTTTTCAAAAAGCACAATGTACAGTTAGAAATATACATGTATATCAGTTTTGAATTGCTGTTGAGTTATAAAATAATAATATTTATCTGTTTAAGTGATCTTTTAACCATAAATTGTCATTTGTCATGAGCATTTTAGATAATGTAAGGTTTCATTTAATGATGATTTTTAAATCATCACAAAATTTGTATAGGATACTATGTTTAACATAATGATTATTGTAAAGTCTATTTTATAGTAAGTATATGTGGATCGCGTTCTTAAGCTTCTTTGATTATGTGTACAACAGTATCAGTAAATTTATTAATTAAAACACTTTAATCATCAACATGGGTCATATGTGAATCAGAAAGATGCAAGATAGTGTAATCATAATCCTGTAAATTCAGAGCCTAATATCCATACATCGTAATTAAAACTTTACTGTTCATACTTTTGGTAAACGTATCACAACTTGTCACAATTCTGAAAGACATTCCAAAAATGTATACTTTAAATCTTTTAAGAACTCCTATAGTCACTAACTATTCCATTTCGTACCTACTATATTCTCGTTCAAAATCAGCTCTTTTTTGGACATGTAATCTATTGGATGTTACAAACTGTCATCACGACGAGATAATTGAAACAAAATAGCATCAAAACCATCAATTGATGGATCAGTGTGTTTTTCAGTTTTACAATTTTATCGATATATGACTAAGACAAGTTTCTGACAGAGCAAATATGTTAACACCTGAAAGTAAGTTTTTTTAATTACAGAACATTCAGGGATAAATTTTCGAAAATAACCTGTGAGACATAAGAAATATTGAGTATCTTTAGTAGTTTTAGGTTCTGGGAAACTGATGACTGATTTAGTTTTAGCAGGGAGGTAAAAAGTTTTCCATCTTCATTAATAAGGCCTAAAAATTCATTTTTTTGTGTTTAAAAATTAACATTTACGAAAATTTATTACCAATTCGTAATCACGAGTAATTTTCGGAATCTTCTTTAAGTCGATTGCTAGATTTCGAATCCTTTTTTATCAAGAATAACAAAGTCATCTGTGTTGAGCAAAATAATTTCCTGGCGAATTAAATCACGGAAAACTGAATTAGTGAAGCGTTGAAACACTGCGGGACATTTGAAGAGTTCAATGGGCATTTTATGAAACTGAAATTTTCTTTGTGAATGATAAGGGAAGTATATAAATAATTTTGTTTGTTGACGGGTAAAAACCGTTATGTAATTCCTGGGTACAGAAAACTCTCGCATCTGAAATTTATCTAATATACCATCAATAAGTGGTTGAATATAATGATCTTTAACTAATATGGGATTCAATTGTTTAAAATCAACGCACACATGGAGACTACTGTCTCTTTTGCGGACGACAGGGAGCTGACTAGAATAATCTGAAGAACACGGTTTAATAATTCAGTTTTGTATCGATTCGTTGATTTGTTTATTTACAACTTCACTTCAGAGAAAGAAAGCCATCTGAAGGTAAGATAAAGTGATTTATGATCCACAATAGTTATGTTTAGTTCTAAATTCGTCGTTTTTGTCTTATGTGGTTTATATGATAAAATAAAGGTTTCAACATCACTATGTTGAAGCCTTACCTTTGTCATGAAAACTACATCAAATACATTTGGAACTTGACGACCAATATTGTATTTAAAAGTATAGTCAGTAAATAGCAAATAGAATGGTTATGGTAGAGAGTCAGTAAAGTTCGTTGGAGTTTTGCAAAAGTAACATCTTTATGTGTAATAAACAGCCTACCTAATTAAATAACTCCTTATAATAATATCAAAGTTTCTCGAAGAGTTAGGAACAACATTAATGATGGCAGGAAAGTGTTGATAATCAAGAAAACAATAGGTAAAATAAGCCATTGAATGAATTTTTGAAAAGTCAAAACCTGCCAGTGCTTTATCATTAATATTTAAATGAGAACCTAAGAGATTCCATAAATCTTTTATCAAAGTAATTTTATTTCCAATGTCATTCAGACTCAATATATTTTGGTACAAATGTAAATATTGTATTTAATGGAGTCACTTTATGAACATTATTCCTATCATTGGAAACAGAAACAATCTTTGAGGACATACATTTGATCCCTGATCAAATACACGTTGGACCACAGCATTGATCAGGACACAATCGTGAAAATATTATTGGAAACCGAACTCAAGTTATATGTTTCTTATTCATAATTTTTTTCATTTTCAAATTATGAATTAGGTCTTAATGTATTAAATTTCCGATTTATATTGCATCATTGATTGTGGAATGTACTCCCGTTATCACAGAGGTAACTGCAAGAATTTGGAAGTATCATATATCAAGAATTGAAGTATCATAAAAAACAAATTTTGTGTTTATTCTGAAATAATTTTCATTTACACCTAATTTTCCTTCAAATTCCTGTACATCCATATAATATGATTTTATTGGAAGGTAAATCTGGAATTCCATTGATATAATAATCAATAATTGAAACTACATCGAGAAAAATTGTAGTTCGATTTAGTAATTTTCGAATTGCATTTAACTACATGACTACAGTTTCATTCGGTTGCCTTTGTCTGTTTGGTAGTTCTCTGCGTAATTAAACCTGATTTATTTTTACTTTCTCCTGAATAAACTATGTTTTATATCACTATAAAAACGGATACCACGCAGAAATTGAAGAAATAATTTCGTTCCATTTACCAATAATCGTCATACAAAAGTAATTTATTTGCCGTGAGGAGAAGAAATACAAAACTTTCTTGAACATCCCAATAAGGATGTTGCATTTCATATGAATCATTTCTATTAAATAAAGAAGCGTATGGAGTAAATCTTGTACGATGATCCAAGGCATTTCATTTATCTCTAAAGATGTATTGCTGACTCAGCCGGATTGAAGACGTCTGTGGTTGTGATGTCTGCCGTAAGTGGAGGGAAAATAGCGGAATTCGCAACATTTGTCTGCAGGGTGAAATAGAAATATCTTGAGAAATGTGTACTTTCTATTTCGCTTTGAAAAATTCTTAAACCAGTGAGAATGAACTCAAAATGTTCTTACAAAGTTCTTCGCAAATTCCAGTTACTTCTAATTGTAAAAAAGTACTAGGCATATAAAATTACATAGATTGATTTTCTTTAAAATAATATCGGAATGATTCAATATCAAACTCTGCGGCAAACTGATAAAATTTCACAGCTATTCTCTTGATGTTTTATCAGATATTTGATTTGGAAAGACAACATATTAATGTTTTCAGTGCTTTGAGTTCAATGCCGCTATTTCTGAATATCATTCAACATTAATGATCCATTGCATACACATAAAATTAATAAATTCAAAATATATAATATATAGGAAATTTCAGAACACTTATTCAGATATATGCATAAAAAGAATTTGATTTTGAAAACTGATTGTTAGATATTGGGTTCTTTTCGAGGATTGGTGACCAGTGTGGTGTTCCAATGTAAAAATAATGATAGCAACATTCAGTCCCGATTTCTTTATTTTCAGTATACTAAGGGACAAACAAGTAGATTCACAAACAAGTCGATTCACAAAGATTCATTTGGATTTTAAAAAATACATCGTCCATCGTACTTCCTTTCCAGACCACATTTTTTCGTACATGGTTTCCCTTCTCCCCTCGTCCCCCGTCTAGCTTAGTCGAATCTCTCCCCGAGTTGCAAGGTCATTCTCTCTATATCCCTGACCCGCAGCCAGATCCCCATATCTGCTTGATCTGTTGCCAGGTACGGGTGCTAGATTCTTACACTGATTATGTAGTAGAACATTGTTTAGAAGAAAAAATTGACATCACTAACATGTAGTTATAAGTAAATCTAAAATTAGCTTCTAAATTTGAATATGAAATAAAAAAAAATATATAATTTCAAATTTAATTTACAGTTATAGTCGTTCAGAGCCTGTTAGCTATGAAGGCTTTCGTTTATTGAAGTATGTTCGAAGAAATTCGCAACACAATAAACGGTAAATAATATCGAAGGTTTTTATTATTTATTAACACACACAGTTGAACTTCAATGTTATCATATTGGATAGAAACACTTATTGAATTCCATGCAGAAAAAAAAATGTAACGTTTAGTAAATTTAATCTTCAATTGAAGTATGACATTACATCAAAAAATGTTACATATATCTTTACTTCACGTCAAAAGAATATTTTTCAGGAAGAATGAAGTTAAAAGACACTTTTCAGTATACAATCCATTTCAGTACTTTAAATAAAACTGAAACTTCAGTCAGTGTGAATCGTAGTATTGTGAATGTCGGAGTCCAGGGGATATGAGGAAGGCTTGGTTAAGAGTGACAGCGGTCAAAAATGTTAAACACATATTTATTAAGGTCAAATATTTTCAAGAAAGAGAGACAAAATTAAACATGTTTAGAATTAAGACAACATGCCATATCATACTGAGTGCTTCGACTCGTTTCTTGTCACTTTCTGATTCATCTCTGTAAAACAGGTCGTGCTATCTTTGTGCTGTTACGTAATTCTAAGTGATATCACATAATGTAAGGGGGATTTAGGAAGGCAAAACGAGTCCTATGTTATTGCCCTTAAAGGAAAAAACTAAAAATTCATTTAATACTCGTACATTTACCTTTACTCTCGATGTGAAATTTATTATTGTGTCCAACATCTAATTTGATGAAATCAAGTTCAGAATCGGAATGATAAGCAGTGATTTGGGTAACCTTATAAAGATTGAAATATTATAAATTTCACCAAAAAAATAATAAGTTCTAAATATCTCTAATATTAATAAACTAAAGTACTAAAGCTTAACAAATGACTAACACTCAGAAGAATCATTTTAAAATGTAGTTTTTTTTTAATAGTTACGTTTAGGAAATTCCACATTTTGATATCAGACACTAACTAGGTAGCTAGCATAATTTTTTATACTTCGAAAATATATTTATAATTGAAAATGGTCCAGGAATTCATGAATGTAAACTATTTCTCATTAATTAGCTTAACATATAGAAAAACGAAACAAAAAAAAATCTTATTCCTAGTAAGCGACAGAAGTAATAAATATTCATTTAAGGAAAACCAATCAATAATTTTGAAATGGGTAGCATTATAATATATTGCTTTGTACGATAAATGAAATAATATTCAATAATACATATATATATGAAACAAAATAAAAAGGTTTATGATCGCGATTGAATGAATTTACTTTTCAATATATTACATTTGAAAGGAAATAAATTTTTATTTCTCTTATTAGAAAAGTATCATATATTCATTACAATATTATTTTCATACTGAAAATTTAAGCCACAATTATAACGTTATGGGAAATGTTAATCAATACAACAATATTATCTGCAACACTCACAAAATGTATTAATATAATCTAGCAGCGTCAAAATTATACAAAAGTGTGGAAATGATACTATAGATAATTAAATATGTTATCGAAAATACAAAAATTAAGTATTTTTTAATTCTCGATATTATGTTTCAATTTACGTATATACATTAATAATCCATTTAAATTTGAAGAACTCTCCATTAGATGAACAATAAACCAATTTCGTCAATTTTGTTTTTGACTAAAACTGGAAGTTGAAATTATTAGCTCCACAGTAAAAGGTTTTAATGAAATCTTTAAGAAAAGAAAGTTTTTTAAAATTATTATTTATTTCAATGCATGCTAAATAATATTCAGATAAATTCTACAAATTTACATATACCCTAACTTTAAACGGCATTGATTGTAATATAAGTGGGGTTTTTTCATTAAAAAAAAATCCTACATATTCATTCGACTCAAAATAAATAAAAATAATGTTCATAAATCTTCGTTTTCTTATAATTCATTTATATGTAGGTAAAAGAAAACTATTTGCAACTGAATCATAAAATATTTTTAAAAGACAGAACGTAGTTCTTATAAAAATATGAATATAAGCAAAATGACCAGGGGAGGGGAATGTAAGAATATTCGAAGTGATATATTTTAATCAAATTTCAGAAGCAAATAGGAAACATCGGAAACAGAATCAATATTTGCATTTTACCCCGTAAACGAAGAAATGTTTTATAAGAAAGTTATCAAAAAGAGTTTCAGAAACAAGAAATTAATTTACAAGAGTTAGTTGCATTTTTTTAAAGTTTTACTTTGATTTATGGTAAAAGAGTCTAAAATGAGCTTTTGAATTATTTTCTCATTTCGAATTGGTTTGAGTGAAAGAAAAAATATTTGCTCCAAAAACTATCATCTTCGAGAAAGCAGAAATACTTTTTTATTACATTAAGTAAGAATTTATGGCGAAACAAATTTATTTCTCGAATGCAAACTTTTTCATGATATATTAGCTTCATTTTGTTCTATTTTAAATTTAAGAATATACTTCATTTTTATGTATAATACAATTTACATCAAGGCTCTTTCTTTTTCTGATTTAAAATCAAATACTTAATATATTTATACGAAAAAGAGTCTCTGTTTTCAATAATAAAAATCTGCCCTCTTCGGTTAAGTTCTTGAAAATATATAAACATTTTTCAAACTATAGCCACAAACGTTAAAAAAAATATATTACAAAAAAATCACAGTTTTTTTTATTTCCAATAATTAAATTGCTTCAATTTGTAAAATGTTTTTTTAATAATGAATTCCATGTCAATCTTTTTATAGTTTACAAATCTTATACTTTCGTAATTGTTTTAATTTACACGAATCATGTATCATTTTCTTTTCTAAAGATGTACGAAATCACGATATCTATTTTTAAATTGAATATATATATTTTTTATATGAAAATACATCTATAACTAACTAAGCATCTATTGATGTTAGATGGAAAATAAGATTTTTATATATGTGGCGAATCCTGTTGTATTTCGGGTTAAATTTTAAATAGTCTGTAATCGATTTTAAAACATATTTTCATGTTTTCATACGAAAATAATCATTTAGTTCATTTAATATAAAATTATTGTAAATATAATCGTATCAAAATGGGACATTGTAAAACCTTAAGAATAGATCAATATGTAAATTTTTTTTTATGTTTTCATTTTTACAGCAAAAATAGTTACATTTATCTTAAGATAAATTTAATCTAATTTTTTTGCTGTTTGTTTTAATTTTAATATTTGAACAGAATATTATAGTCAATTTTAATATTTTATTGCTTGTTTTAATTTTAATACTTAATTTAAAAATTTCACATGTATCTCATAATCATTTGTTTTCATTTTCTTTCTTTTTGTTGTTGTTGTTGTTGTCTTAAAATAACATTGTTTTAGTATACGAGAAGAACTTGCATGTTTTGATCGTACAATTATGTTCATGTATTTTGAGTGGAATAAATTTAAAAAACGTCAACATTATGTCTATTTTATACAGACACAGTAGATAAAAATAAGTCCTACTCACACACATAACTATTGTCTATCATATACAGAGTATCCCATAAATGGTATAAGTTTAGCAAACCTTTGATCCAGGATGCAGATTTTCCTGTACGAGTGACAGATATGGATCAGAACAAATTCATGAAGGTTCGTCATTTGAGTTGTAACGTCGTGACCCCATAATATGTAGAATGGATCGGTAGTGTGAAGGTTAAGTAAAAATATTTCTTTATTGTACAATTGTATGCGTTATATTCTGGTTAGAAGGCGTTTTCGCCTTGTTTCTCTTCAGGCAAAGTCACAAACAATAATAGTTTAAAAAATATGTCAAATAGAAATATATCCACATCGATTTTAGTCTCAAAATCGCAAGAGCAGAAAATTCCAATATCGTATTCTCTCTCGCTCCTTTCTTGCAAATCGCCTCTTTCGCTCTCCGTCAGGATCCCCTCTCCTCTTCTCTTTTTTTTTTTCTGTTCCTTTTTAAATCCTCGGGTAGAGCTGTCTCACGCCCCCCTCCTCCTTTTCGAATTACTTTTATTTTTGATTGGACAATCCAATTACAGACAATCTCCGTTTCTGTCCCCCAACACCATTCGCTCTTATCGGCTAATATCAAATCTAACCCCCGTGCATGCAGATGTCGGACGTCAAACGGCTAGACCCTAAGTCCCATTTATATCTGTTGTCATGGGTCAAGCAAAAAACCTCACAAGAGGACATTGCTACACCTGTGTAGTTGTTCATGAATATAGTTAATCACCTAGATTTGCCTATTTATTGTTTTGAGTTGTAAACTTTTATTACGTGCCTTGAATGGGAAACAAAAAACAGGAATTAATGCAAAAGTTCTGATCGCTATTTTATCTACGTTACAGCGTCAAAAATTTCTTCAATGATGTCATAGGTTGAATTGAGTCGTAGCTCACCAAAACTGTTGGTTTATGGTAAAATGATAACAAAATAGTCAATACTATTAAATCGAATTATTTAGGAATTAACTAACATAATCTATAGTATTCTTTACTTTCCAAAACTTGATATATTTGAGAACTCTTGTATTCTCTGTCTATTATAATCCTTACGTTAAAAATTCAACCGTTTTGCTATCTAGTGTGAAAAGGAATAATTTTAAATGAAAGAAATAAAATAAAACTTTAAACACAAACTACATAAAAAAAAGATTTTAATACACATTTCTAGTTTTAAATGTTTTTTATAGTAAGCATGGCATGGAAATGTAAAGATATTTGTTCAAATATTTTCAAAATACAATAAAATAGTGTCCATGGTTCTTGTAAAAGTTCATTTAATCTAACCTTGATTTTAGTAATTTTTGGATTCGTGTGTCAGCATATGAAATAAGGTTAAGCCAATCGGTGATAAATTATATCCTTTTTTAGTTTATTTATTGTATAAAAATTATTTAATTTTCGAAATGGGTTTCATTAAATTCTATCGAGACTACGTCTAGTAGTTTAATTATAAAATCATTAAATTTCTTCTATCTTCCTAAATAAAATTATCATTTACTTAAAAATAATATTACTTTAGTCATAAAAAAATTAATCGAATTCATGAAAACACCCGCCCTTTCTATTATAATTATCAGACATTTGTTTGTTTTTACTCAGTTATAATTATTTCTAAAGGTTTTTAAAATTTGTAACTTTTTATTTAAAGCAAAACCTAAACTCTCAATAAAGGAAAAAAAACTCTTTTTACAAGATTTAGTTTTTCATTCAAATTCCAAGAAAAAACTGTCTTAAATCAACCAAATACAGAAAACTAACATTTCCAACAAAAAGCGCAGTGCTTAGTAGCTGAAGTGTAACTTTAAAGATAAGAAACACTTGAAGTGAAGGGAAATTTTACTCAGCAAATCGTATTCGTTTTAAATTGGATCATTAAATATGAAGGCGCATTGAATATTTCAAGAGGACAAAAATAAGCTAAATAATTTGACAAAGCAAGATGCGGTGTTTTTTTTTTTTATTAAAATTTATTGTATCAATTTGACCCAATACTAGTGCTCTGTGTCCAATAGTTTACTTTACTTTTAATCAAGAAAAAAAGTCCTACATTTTTTTTTTGTCTTTATAAAAGTCGATGTGGATGTAATTAACTATGAATGCGGATCAATGAACTTTTCTTTTCTTGTAAAGGAATGAAAACTATTTGTCACTGTTGTATCGCTGATTTAAAAAAAACAGTAAAAGCCCTTTTTAAATTACTATTCCATGTTTTATATACTCTAAATCTATTTTTTAATGAACGCGTTTCTTTTGTCTCTCTGTGTGTATAAGCCTTAAAATAAATTAAAATGCTTGCAATATGTGTTTGATAAGATTATTTCAAGGAATTTAAATAAATTGGTTAAAATACTACTTTTTTTTTCTTTCCCAGTAATTAAGAAGTATTTCAATGTTAAAAAAGTCAATGATATAAATTCATGAAAAAGATGCGGTTCTTTGAATTTTGAGTGGTTTTAATAATTTATATTAAATAAATAAATGCAGCACGAAATAAAATAGAATTCTAATGAGATGAATAGAGCCCTTTTTTATTTCAATCGTGTTAAAAGTAACTGAAAAAGAAATATAAAAATCATTTTTTGAAAGAAAAAAATTTAATAAGTAATTCATCGTAAGAAATGTGCTTCTAATTAGTTTTCACTCCATAAATTTGAATGCAAGCATTCTAAAGCAAAATATGCATAATTTATTCATTTCAAATCTCTAAAATACATTTTTCAACAAAATAAAGACAAAGTTGAAAACTCGAGTTCTGCAAAATAGATGTTTAATTATTGAGAATTTAAGTGCAAGTAATCTACAAATATAGTTTTGCTTGTGATGGTATTCTGTTACCTGTCTTATCTGACACCTTAAATGTTAGTCAGATCCTACATTTCCTATATAAGACCTACAAATCCTACATAAGACATATATTTCAATTTCATTTCAAACGTAGACTAAGTGATCGATATAGTCAATTCTATCGGGAATATATGCTTATCAACTCCTCAAATGTGGTACTCTCAAACAGTTTCTTTACTAGAGAGATCTAAAAAGTTCTATAACCTATCAAAGAATCTATTACTTAGAAGAATGAGAATGGCAGAATGTCCTGAAATTGATATGGCATTGTTAAGTCCTTATCTCATGTACTGTACTCGCTAGAATAGGGCCACTCACATACCACTGCAGCGACTATTTTCTACAACAATGTCAGAAGTTCAAATACCTTGGTTAACTAGCCAGATGAGACGTCTTTTTTGCCTAGTTGGTAGGAGCGCAGCAGAAAGCGACTGGTCAACTTTCTTCAGCCCCACTGGACCAGGGTTTGAAACAACCGCTGCCGCATCAAGGTCATATCAATTATCTCTCCCTCTCCACGACACAGGGGGGAGAAAAACATTCCCGATGTTTCGGAGAAAACGTCTTACGTCAAAACTCTTCTTGTTACCGAAACCTTAATTATTATTCTCGTCTCTTATTTTTCCCTATGTCTCCTGTCCTCTCTTTCTCCTTACACTTCAATTTACATATGAACTTCACTTCCATAACGGGAAGTTGGATTGTTAGAATCAAGCAATCCAACTTCCCGTTATGGAAGTTGGATTGAAGTAACCTGTATACTCGAATTAATGAAAGGATAATCAAATCGATATTGAACAAAATATAGATTTGCTTGTTCAACAAAAGCAAATTCATCCATCTCACTGATTCGAATTTTTTCCAACTTTATGAAATCTAAACTAAATGAAACGAAACTTTTACAAATTTGAAATAAATACGTACTTATACATATATAATTCAAATTAAAATAATTATAATAAAAAGACGTTAATTTATTTTAATAAAACTGCACAGAGTTAATTTTTATTTCAATTTGTTGAAAAAATATTGTATGTGAAGCCCAGCATTTTTTTTTTTTTTTTTTTTTTTTTTTTTTTGCAATGTGGCCCTCAAACGGTCATAAGTTTAGACACACTAAGCCAATGAGTTCGAATTATGAATAGAAAGAGTATACAGAAATCAGTGTAAAAAATTAAAAAAAAACTATTCCTATCGATATATTGTACATAATATTAAAAATATAAAATAACAAATTTGGTTAAAGTGTTAAACTAAGCAACCTGTAATTTCCAACACTCTTTAGTACTACATACTGCGCACCAATTGGTATATCAGTTTCACACAAATCTCTTTTATATGTTTTTCACCGCTTTCTGATAAGCTAGAATCAGGAAATTCAGCTCATAAGATCAGTTTGATTGATAATACAATATTAAATTTGGAGACTACAAATATATATCTATAAAAAAAACATATTCCTTTAAATGGAAACTTTTGTTTTGATAATAGAAACCAAAAAAGTAGAAATAATGCATATAAATAATTTTCAATACAATTTCTTGTGGTAAAAAGGGTAAAAAAGGAAGAAAAAAATAAAATAAAAAACAAAAAAAAACAAAAAATTTCTATACCATGAAGAATATCTTCATATCGATCTCGTAACAAAGCATTTTGGTTCCCCAGATTTTTTAAGGTAAATTAATCGATAAAAATGTTTAATAATTTGATCAAACTAGTTATATAATTATTCTATTTCAGTAAGTTTAGCAAATCTTTCTCACTAATATAACAGCATTAAGAACTTTATAACGTTTTTTAAAAATTAACTTCATTAATTTTATTTCATTTCTTTTAATGTCATTTAATATTTCCTGTTAAAAATACTTAGAATAAATTAATATTTAAGTAGTCGTTATGCAACGTCTATCCCATCGAGTTCTACTGAAAATACTAATTAAGTCATACACATTTTACACCATGCATCGATTTCACCGCATTAATTGGACTTTCATAAGTTTTTCGATAGCGATTCGCACTTTTTTAAGTAATTGAAGTAAAACGACGGTACGAAAATATTGTACAAGTAACTGAATATCATGGCACAATGACACATTGATGCAAATCAACGTTAAAATTTGATTCCCTTTGTTCAAAAGTAGGTGTGTTGAGGGGATAATCAATCAGTCCCGTGTTGCCAGTATCCTCATTAACGGCCTTGAGCACTCCACAAGGCTTCTTTCCATGGCTGTTATTGCCCTCCTTCACTTTAAAAGCATACTCGTATCAAGAGAATGTTGGTTTGTGAAGATGGATGTCCATCCCGTGATGTTTATCCCTGTCGTTGTAACCAATCCTTTACCATCAGCGGCGGATACGTTCAGAAAGTATATTATGACTGGCCTCAACTTAAACATGATGTACATTTTTCCAAATAGAGACATATTATTAAAAATTATATCTGAGATTAAGAGCATCGTTTAATACCTTAAACTGCTTGGAAACTGTTTACTCACAGATAACAGAAAACAAAAGTTTGCTAAGAATATTTTATCTCATTTACAATAAGTATATTAATTAAACTTTTTATAATTTTGAAACGTTCAATTTGAATTATTTTCTGAAGAAAAATAAAGACTCAACCATAAATTATAAACAAACTCCCAAAAAATATTTTTCACAAACTGTGTACCTAATCTTTCGAAAGAAAATGTTTTTACCTGGCAGTAAACACACCATGATGTTAAATTTGATCTAACCAATGCGGACATATTTTCTCTCTGATTTCATACTCAATTTATAAGCATTGATGTCTTGATAAATCATTTTAGAATTCTTTAAATTTCTTCTTGACTGACTGACAACTGCAAACTTAATCGGGAGATAGCATTTTTTTCCCCGACAGAAAAATAAAGAATGTTTGCGGTTTTGAGACGAATAGAAATCTAAGATTAAATGAAAGATTTCTAGATATGTAGTATGAAATCGAAAGGAAAATGTAGTTTTTCCCCGATTTGTTTTGGATTTAACAATTGTTGGCTACTCGGGAATAGCTTAAGGGAGATAAAGTTATTGACGGAAGGCACCGATTCTCACGATGGATTTTGAACCTATTTTTTATCCAACTTCGTACTATTCTCAGTTTACTTTTTGTAGAAAGAAATGGAATCACTATTTATTTTTTTCCAAACAGAATATAAAGATTGAGAATGAATAAAATATTCCAAAGAAGAAGTACGTATTTAAATTTTCTATACACTTTATTACCATCGAGAAAATACTATAATTTTATAAATATTTTGAATTCAATAGCAATGTTTTGAGATGTAAGTAATTCTTCCATGAATTCTTCATTCATAATTTTATAATTAGTTTAATAAACCCTAATTTATACTATTTCAAAAAGCAGTAATCATTTGTATTTTTAATCTGTTTTACAAATAATTAAATTTTTCACTACATACTATATATCCTGAGTTTTTACAGCTGTCGATTGCTTGGGGAATATCTTAAGGAAGACAAAGTTATGATGGAAGGTACCGATTCTCTTGGTGGTTTTCAAAGTTATTTTTCACTCAATTTGAGATTATTCTCAGTTTACTAGTTGTGAAAATGAATGTCTAGAGAGTACTATTTATTTTCTTTTCAAAGGGAATATAAAGAATGAGAATAAGCAAAGAAAAATTAAATATTTAAATTTTCCATTCCAACATAATTTAATTGTTCCATGAATAGAATCGGAAAATGCCTTCGAGTTTCCTTACCTGGCACCCCGAACCAAAAAATATTACGTTATGACTCTCCGTAAAAGGTCAGCTGTTCTCTCGTTTATATCATTATCTGTTAAATAAGTAAGAGGAATTTTAAGATGTAAATACTTCAAAATCTATTAAAAGAATAAATGTACAGCACAAAAGTAAATGCGTCAAATACATGTACAAGTTCGATAAAATCAATTACATGACGGATTTATGTGCTTTGTTGAATGGTTCTTGGTAAATCTATGTAAACATTTGCTAACTTCTCCTTCCTTGAAATACCGTTTTCAGTTCTAAAAAGTTATCTTCTTTCATATGCAAATGAACTCGAAAATTCCATTAATTAGGAAAAGTAATTCCTTCTAAAGTGTGAAAATAGCGACAGAAGCACATTCAGAAAGTGAAACATGGCTTTTCTTTTCGTTCAAAGGTAATTTAATTGGTTTTAATACTATTGAAGAGTAAATAATCGACTTTTGTTAATTTCACTTAATTTTAGCGGATTTTTTTTGTCTTTCTTCTCTTTCATTTATTTAATGGTAATGTGCTACTGAAAGAAATAGCGAAAAAAGGGTCTCATTTTTTTTTTCTTTTTAAGAGTTTTAAACTGTTTATATATAATGCATCTCTTTCTCAAACATAGTAAAAAAATGCAAAAATTAAAAGTTGTGCTAAAATGCACCCGAATCTTCAAAACTTTTTTTAACATTGTAATTGTGCCCACATATAAGCTAAAAGAAGAAGTCGTTTCGGCTTAAAGGCTTTGGCGTAATGGATAACCAGACGACATCTTGACAACTTTAACAATACATTAGTTGTTGAAAAATGTCCTTAATGGGTACTTCGGTTGCTAGATTCTTCAAATTTACATTTTGTGGTCATTAAGTACCACTGTTTTAGTTAAGACGAATAAAAACAAATATTACAATAGCTTTTATCATAAATACTTTTGACTTTAATTTAACATTAATTTTTCACAAAGTGTAAAGAACTTTCAACTTAATGTCATAACTATAGAAAATACAAAGAATTTTAAATCTCGTATTTATTAAAATTATCTTTTAAACAAACTATTCTTTTGAATACATTAGTCATTTATTGTTCAAAACTTCTAAATAAAACTAATATCCTTCAACAAAGCTATTAAAATAGAGAAAAAATAATCAGTATTAAAATATGGGTGCCTTACTGTTCATGAAATATTGGTCGATTCAGTACGATCTTCTCTGTTCAAGTAACTTATCTGCATACATTAATAATTTTGACAAAGTACTAACGTATGAAAGGGAAACAGAAATAAATTATTTAAAATTCTATCTTGAGTTTCTATCACTATAGTCATTCAGAAAATATAGATTATTTTTTTTTTTTCCTTTTGCTTCATTCTTGTATATTTTGAACTTAGAATACAATAAATTTATTCTATTAAGATTAATATTTTTGATCTTAAGATGACTTATTAACCATATTTAAATTATTACAGATAATTATTTTAAGTCACACATCGTTAAAAAGGGAACAAGGCATATAACCATAATGCTTCTTTTCCCTAACTATGACACCTTGCATTATAGGAATCTTGAGGTTCAGTTTGATTAAACATGGATTAAATGGTATAATTTCACACAGTATGGTCCTTGACATAATAAAATCTAACTTCTCGACCCTTCAATTATTAACCCTATATTTAAGGTATCATATCAATTAAAAGTATTTTGGTAAAAATAAGTAAAAATAATAATTTTAACATAAACGTATTTGACATTTATCCATTTAAGAAATGGTAATACAAAAAGTACAATACAGATTTTACAAATAAAGTATATATTATCTTTCTCTGTCATAATTTCTAATTTACAACCACTGTATTAAAGTTTAAATTTAAGTATTTAAACGGTGATTTGATTTTTTAATTTTGTGATATTAGGGTGACGTTTCTTCATTTCTTAACGGGACAGAATACCCTTTGAGCAATTTTTTAAATAAGATATTTGTAAGAAAGAGTTTATGTTAACCATATTCGAATACATAGTAAAATATGCATTTTAGAAAAAAAACACTTCATTTTATCAACAAATAATATTGAAAATTTTAATTTTTTTTGAAAATGTTTCAAAATTTAAAAAATCTTTTTTACTACATCTATATATTTTAATACTTTTAAGCAATTTTTTTTCTCAATAAGAAGCAATTCTCATAATTATGTGTATGGGTTTGTTAGTATTAGTGTTATTTATGGTTTTATAATTGGGTTTTCTGTCAAATACTACGAAAAACAGGAGGGAAAACAGATATATCTAAATTTGCGGATTTTTTTTAAAATAACCATTAATCTAATTTTCTATTCCAAGCACAAAATTATCAAGTAATTCATACAAAAACAATTAGAAGAATATGTTACATTTTATATTGATTATAATAAGACTCTTATTTTTTTTTTTTTTTAAATGCGAGACCATCCTAAAAATAAAGACAGATAAAAGGCAATTAAACTTTTGAAAGTCAATGAAATATGCATTAGTATAACCTTGAATTAATTTCAAATAATTCACTATATAATGCAGTTAGAGCTATGAGATTTTATGCATATATTTAGAAATGTCATAGAAAAGATGGTGTTAAATTTTTATTGATATTGTGGTCATTTTCAAGGTATTTTGTTATTTTAACCTTTCCTTAAATTCACCTAATGGCCTGATGATTGACTTTCTGATCTATTTTGCTTTTGATAGGTCTAAAGTTACATATGTTGATTACATTGAGGTTGTTAAACTTTTTTAAAGAAATATGTTTCCTAAATAATGAATGGTATTTATATATAATGAAAGGACTTTAGAAATTCAGTTATTCTTGCAGAAATTCATTATAAATCATTTGCTCTCTCGCAATTTGGGGAAAACTCTTCCGGAGTTTGAAAGCTCACTGAAATAAAATAAAAAAATTCAGAATAAAAGTGCAATTAAAAGACTACATAATTTTTCCTTTAAATTTTTTAAAACATTTTATTTACTCGATAGCTATTTGTTAAGAAAAATATGATACATTTAATTAACAGCTACTCAAAGAAATATATAATACATCAGTTTACATAAAATGGGATAAAGTAAAATATTTTAATAAATAAATAAAATTTGACTTATTGGTCAAATGATAGACAGCCATTTGACCAATAAATAGTCTATCACATAATCTAGGGAACCGAAAAATTATATCTCCTCGGGTCTAGTGTGTAATATAAGGTACCTAAATTTCAAATGCTTTCATAAAAGAGTAATAACAGGTCGAGCGATATTTTAGTACAGATCACATATTCTTATGATCACGCTTCATTTTAATTTTAATGCTTGAAACGAACAGCTGTTGTTCTAATATTTTAAATGTCTGCTAAAACAGATATATATAGAGGCATTTTCTTATGACATTCCTCAGTCTTAAAGTTTTTGATTGTATTTTCATAAGGTTTATAGGAATCAGTTGAGTTTCCATTTAATGCCAGTTATGACGAGGGGTGCTTTGGGTTCAGTAAGTGGTTTGTTAATTTAACATAATTGTATTACTCGAGATAAGTTACACACTGACAACAATTGCATAACAAAAAACAGACAGATATAACTCCTTTTTAGAAATATATATTTCATAATTTCTTTACATAGATGAAAAATAAAAAGGGGGGAGTGATAATATATCCCTTTTCGTGTCTTTGGCTTTCAATGAAATATTCCTCCTTGTTTCGCCTGGTGACCAGGGGCCGCCAGTGTTGCTTGGGAAAGGCACTATACAGTTACTATAATAAAAGCAATCACAAATTTTACTTTATTTTTCAAATTGAAATCCTTTTATTACTCACGATTATCTGTCTTAATTTAATTTGTAAATTTAGCTGTACAAATCCATACTAAAAACATAACAACTTTTGTAAAATTTCTTTTTTTAAAATTATATTTCAGAATGCTTGCTGATTTGATACAAACATCAATGCTAAATAGAGAAGTCGATACAGATACTGCCATCATTCGAATTCTGACTATGAATAGTTTTGTCTTTATTATATTTATTAATAATTCATTTTTATTTGTTTATTTGATAATTTTAAGCTTAACTTCATTGAACATTCAATGCCATCAGATTACACCTTTACATGAGTAGATGTAACGTGAAGAGCATGTAAAATTAAGAACTTGGCTTTTTTTTTTAATCATGTAAATTAATAGACAGACAGCTACTTACCCACTAACTACAATACAATAAATTTAGTTACAAAAATATATGTAATAAATTCAATTTTGTGATGTATTTAAATATATTAGAAAATGTCCCTTGAATATAATAAAATAGGTATAAATACCTAAAAAGACAAAGAATAGAAAAAGAAAGAGTTCTTTTCTCAACTTAATATTTTACTTAGCTCTTTTACCACAGTTATCTTTCGCAGTCATTGGTCATCTTCAATGTTACTGTTAATGTTTACATAGTTAATGTTTACATATATTGTGGTAGTGAATATTATATGTTAAAAGAAACATGAATATCAAAATCAAATCATCTACCACTTACGTGTATATATATAGTGGTGGCCCAAATTGTGGGCACTTTTGGAAATTTTTATGTTTTTTTTAAATTTGTATGCTTTTAGAAATGTTGTTTCACAAATCGCAAAGTCGTATATATCATTTTAAGGAGAATTCATTACTGAATTCAATTCAAAAATTTGTAATACAAAAATTTAAGCTACATTAATTATAGATATACATTAAATATTCATAATTTCAGTGATTTATCAGTAATTAGTAAGGTAGCCTTTATTTGTTTATTACATCTTCAAATCGATGTTTCATTGAGCTGACGATAGTTTTAAATCTTCATTATTACATGATACCAGGAAACAATTATAGCCTTTAATTAGTTCCCTTTTACTTGATGAACACCTCATTTAGATAAGAGTTTTCAAACGGTTGACACAAGTTTTCGATAGGATTGAGGTCATGACTGTTTCCTGGCAAAGACAACAATTCAATGCTCTTTGTACGATACAACTCTTTCGATAATTTTGCTGTGGCTAGGAGCAGAATCCTGCTGAAAAATAAATGATAGATTTTTGAGGAAGAGATCCCTAATGGAAGGTTAAAGTGTTGGTTCTGGAATAATGTCAATGTATTTTCTGGCATTTAGAGTCCCATCGGTAACATGAAGTTGACCAATACCATCTGCTGACATCATAGACAATCATAACACTAAGTGGGTTCTTCATAGTTGCTGAATGCTGACAGGATGTAGCTCTTGACCTATTCCACTTTTTAGATATTTTCGCCCGTCACTACCGCATAACGATATCTTATATTCATTGCTCCAAATAACTTGTGACCACTGATCATATGCCGAATTAATGTATTCTTTTACCCATTCTCGAACTTCTTAAATGTGGTTCAAAAAAGACTGTTAATAGCAATGAGCCAAGCATATAAGGCTACGTCCACGGTAGCATTACAAATGATCTCGGGAGTATTTCCTTTAGACATAGCGGCTAACATAGAATATTTGAAATTCCTTCTCCATAACACTCCCCCATCATCGAGATCAATGGGGATAGGAATATACAAGTAGAAGCCTAGTGTAACATCTGGAGCATTCATCCGTCAGAAAGATTTCAATTAGATCATGTTCTCTCGGAGCCTGAAGGGGATGGTCTTAAGATCTCCACGAACGGATCGGAACTCAATGGAAAAATTGGGGCAGCCTTCGTGGTCATATATTACGGCGCTAGATTTAGGAGAGGTTATTCCGTCTGAAGGACTAAAACACGGTACTCCAGGCAAAAACTCTCTCTTTCAAAACTCTTCGAAAACTTCTTCTCTTTCGAAACTTCGGCTCTTTTGAAAACAACCGAATTGTGCTGGAGACTCTCAACAAACCGAGAGCAAACATTTTCACAGACTCTAAGTCAGTTCTGGAAGCCCTCGGGAATCCAGACCATAAGCACCCAACGATCCAAGAGATCAAGAATGTCATCCGAAAAGTTAAGACGGATGGAGAAGTTATCCTACACTATGTAAAAGCCCATGTAGGAATCAATGGAAACGAAATGGTGGACGTTGGTTGAAGAAGGTTGAAGTGGATACTAAGTAATTCTGGTCTAAGAATATGGGAATCGAGATGGCCTGACAACGACAAAGACAGGCTCACACACCAAATCTTACCCAACCCGGTATTACATCTCTGAGTAAGCTACAAAAAGAATAGTTCTGCTGATGACTGGACACGGAAGGTTTCCCGCCTACTTCAAGAGATTCAGGATCGTAGAGAAAGTCATTTTCGAGTGTGGGGAGACAGCGATGCTCTTCTCTACCGCATCAGCTGTCCACGACCCTTTATATTGACCTCTAAACTGGACCAAGAGCATGGACTAACCTCGTTACTAAAGCTCAAGAATCTAGCAATCCTTCGGAATTTAATGACTTAGGTAGATGATATGACCTCTGTTATCTCTAATCCGTAAAGATCGTACTCTGGTACGACATTGAAGCAGAAGGGAGCACACTGCTCGGTGAGAAATGGTACCTCTACGGTGTTAAAGGCTAAGAAGATGCCTAGGACCATAGAACAACTCTATAGATATTCTCTCTCAGATAGATATTCTCTCTTGGAAACATAATCTTTTTATTTTTCTACTATCAACAGATGTGGTGCGCCATTTTCGGCCTTTTCCTGTTTTACTTTTTATTGAGTTTCGTTTCCTGATATCGTAAGCAAAACTTTCGGACTGCAGATGTAATCACTGAACCCCTCATCTGTCTTGTAATTTCGGGGTAGGAAAGGTTTTTCTCTTTACACAATAATCTTACATATCTTTCTAGGCGTCCAATCTACTATTGTATTTCATATAATTGCATCTTGATTAAATATTAAAAATTTTAACAACAAATCTTACTTGTAATTTGATTACATATAAAACAATCTTCTTTCTACAAAAGAAAGCACAATAATGATTTGTTCCAACTGAATACATGAAGTCCGCTTCTGCAAGGGCAACGGCCAATGGGGTTCCTATTTTAATTTTAAAATTTACCATCTGATCACAATTGATATTTAGCAATTTGTAAATAGAGATTGTTCCATAATTTGTTTAATTTCAGCCAAAATTGGTGATCAAGGGGCAAAACGCCTGGAATTTCAGCATTTGGGCACTGCTGAAAGGTTGGAGAGAAATAGAGAGAAAAAACCCAATTACAATTGTATACGACAGATGCAAGCTAACGTAGTGACAAACGCATTTGAGTAGTTACTAACATTTCTTTGGTTCCCAGAACAGGAACGGTGATTAGACAAGAAAGTTAAACTTAACAAACCACTTCATAACTGCGTTTGCATTTTATATTAAAGTGCGCATAATGTTTTGTAGGAAATATTTGAATTTTGTTTTTTGTATTCGATTCTGTATCAAATTCTCTTTCAAATTATATATACAACTTTACAGCTTATGAAGCGTAACATCTTCTGCATACAAGGTTTAAGAAAAAAAATTTCCAAAAATGTCCACAATTTTGGCCAATATATATATATATATATATATATATATATATATATATATATATATATATATATATATATATATATATATATATATTATATATTATAATATATATATATTATAATGAAATTTCTTATACAAAGACTTTTCAATTAAACATGCAAATGATTAAAATTTGGTGTCCAATAAATAAATAGCGGGAGCTACAGTGCATCGGAACTGCGCACTTAACAGGTGTATGTAAGAAGCGATTCTCAATAGGATGGTCAAATTTTCTTCTGCATTGCGATTTAGGATACCTTTCAAAGACTGAAAAAATATCCTCACCGCAGGATTCAAGCTCATTACGAGCAACTACCAGAGTTGGAAAGAGATCGTATCATTGAATTGAAAGAGGTAGGTTGGGCAAATCGGAAAATCGCTCGTCATATGAGTCGAAGCGATGCGGCTTTTAGAATATGCTGGCCGGAATGGGTGGACAATGGAAGATTTCAGCTTCATGAGGGTAGTGGTCAATCTAGGACCACAATAGATCGGTAAGACTGAATGAAAGTCAGATCAGCTGTCATATCGCCAGATTCATCGTTATCAACCATCAGACGAGCGACCCGCACACGAGTGTCCACCATGACCCTTCACAGACGGCTGATAGAGCAAAATCTACACTCATACTGACCGCTACGCTACCAGCCACTCACGCTTGCACACTGTTGAACCAGATTACAGTGGTACTTGATTCGATCAGAAGGGAATGATGCTGATTGGGGATATATAGAGTTTAGCGACGAATCCCACTTCCAACAGCGTCCTGACGATAATCGAAGACGTGTCTGGAGACGCGCAGAGCAGCGTGCCGATCCTGCTTTCCCTATTGCACGCCATACAGGGTCTCAACCAATGCCAGTTATGGTCTGATTTGCCACTTCCCTTGAAAATCAGACCCCTTTGGTTGTCATTATAGGCACTCTTAACCCATTCACAACCAGCGTATCACATTTGATACACTCACATTTCCTCTCCTGTGCCCAGCGTATCACATTAGATATGCTCCGTGAGTGTCTTCTACTGCCCAACGAATCAATAGAGATACGCTTGATGAGAACATTTTATTTGATTTTTTTTAATGTTTCTATATGGCGTTACAATACCGCGAAATCTATATAGATAGGTTATTTGGAGTGTTGACCTTGGTGATATGGGTTTAGATTTTACTTGTGGCTATCAGAAGGGGGGGAGTAATTGTTAACAGCTCGTGCTGTGGCGTGGCTCTTTAAATATGATGACATGATTTAAAGGGTGCACTTTATTCGATTTGCTTTTTTCTTTCTTGCTTTCTTCTTAGAAGTTCAAATGAGAATTTATGGATGTTTATAGGGGTTAGGGCTTTTAGTAGCAGATGCTCCCAGCTGCTCGTTTCATTCGGTCGGTTTTTATTTGTAGCGACAGTCATGACGAAAAGAAAATATATATCTGAAACTGAGATTTGCAAAGTAATGAATGAATCTGACAGTAATGTTTACGAAAATAATCCAAATCTGTACATAGTCATTAAATGAAAAAAGGACGAAGAACATAACACTCCGCGGTAAGGGCCCAGAGAAGCATTTCTTTTTTCTCCCTCCGGTAGCGAAAGGGTTAAAGCACAGCGTACGTCGACGACATTCTGTGACCCGTTTTGTCACTGTACCTTTTGCATTACCTAGTCTCATTTTTCAGCAAGATAATGCCAGACCATATATGGCACATGTTGCTATGAACTGTTTACAGCTTGTTAAACACTTCCTTGGCCAGCCAGATCTCTCTCCAATTGAGCATGCCTGGGATATGATGGGAAGACGATTGCATCGACCAGAGAATGCTGATGACCTAGCCCAGCAATCTTAGAAAATTTGGCAAGAAATACCGCAGGTCATCAGGGAGCTTTATCACTCTATGCTCCGTCGTGTGGCAGATTACATCCAGGCTAGAGGTGGATCAACACCTTATTGAACTCTTTACTTTGTAATTATTTAACTCTGAAATAAATCATTCAGTTTTTAATCATTTTTTATTCTGTACATAATTGTCTTTTCCGCCAATTTATTTCTCCATCAGACAACTCCTTCTTGGTGCGTCGTTTTTTTTTTTTTTTTTTTTTGTTATAGAGTGTATATATATTTTCTAATTAAAGAACTTGCTTAAATTATTTGTCAGATTACTCACAGAAATACGTCTTGCTCAAGGAAGAAAAGATACGATTAATTTTATCCGTATATTTACAAATAGGAATTAATATTCCACAATGAACCTAGAAGTTACTGGAGAATTACTGGAAACGAAACTCTGTTTAAAGAGTAGCTTTAAACTTCAATCAGCTGACAAGGATGACGTATGATTTGATACTTCCCTTATATAATTTCCTAACCATGACTTTGGGCTTAGATAAATTCAATAGCTAAGTTAATCCACTAGTTATTAAAGGAAACAAGCCCAAAATACCCTACTCTCATTAAAGATATCTGATCGAAAAGCTTGTTAACTTTTTCATATCGCGGCTTTGCACGTGATTAGATAACATACATATTAACTTATCATTAATGTTTAGAACAACAAAATACACTAACGATTCGTTTGACTTTTTGAACCATGACTGAGTGGTAGATGTGATGAAAACCTCATTGGGTTAATTTCAGAAATTCTGGTATAAGCATTGCTTGTATTTAAAGTTAATCAATCAGTGATATTTAAGGGAGATCATGGTTTGAATTAGAGCATATTTTTAGAGTATACCAATCTGGATCATTTAAAAATATAAGTAAATTTAAGTAAATTCAGAGTACAAAGTTATTATTTCATCATCCGTCAAACCATTCCATCATGTCTTTCCCACATCATCCTCTAAAATCATGGAGAATTATAATCCAATACTCGCTCTCGTGAAGTTAAAAAGAATTTCCATAATTTTACTGGCAAAATTATAATGCAATAAACTGTTGAATCGGGGCATCCCTTTCTTCAGTCCACGAGTCCAACGAAAGCCCCCGCCCAGTTTACGATCCTCGGCAACAAATAGCTGCTAGTCGAACAACCGATCTCACTCAGCAACATCACATGCGAACAGTTTCACAGTTGTCTAAAAATTTCATTATAAATAATTTTTTTAAAATACTTTTAAAAAATATTTTAATTGCATACATGAGATTCTTTAACTGATATTTATTCTTATGGAACATGATTTGAAGGAAACTTCGAACTTTAGTGTTTAAATTCAAGTAATTATACAAATACTGTAATGAGACATATATATATATATATATACAGGGGTTGGACAAAAATATGGAAACACCTTTTAAAAAACATGTTTCTTTGCTTAGTATGGTGTAGGAAACCCGTTGGCATCCAAAACAGCTTGCAGTCTTCTCGGAATGGATAAATACAGTTCCTGTATGTGTGCCAAGGGAATATTATACCATTCTTCCTGCAACACGGTGGCAAGTTCAGATAACGATGTTGGCGGTGGATAACGAGAACGCATTTTCCGTTCCAATGTAGACCACAAAGGTTCGATAATATTCAGGTCTGGGGACTGTGGTGGCCAGGGGAGATGGGACAAATCCTCCTCGTGCTCAGAAAACCAGTCCCGGACAATGTGAGCTGTGTGAACAGGGGCTTTGTCGTCTTGGAAGACACCATCACCATCGGGGAACAAAGTTTGTACCATGGGATGAACTTGATCTGCCAAAATGTTCACATAAGTCTTGGCAGTCATGTGCCCTGACACAGTTATCATGGGGCCAGCAGAGAACCACGATATGGCTGCCCAAACCATAACAGAACCCCCGCCATGTTTCACTCTTGGCAACAAGCAGTCTGTATTATAGGCTTGAGATGGCGTTCTCCAGACGTAAACTCGGCCAGAAGTGGGAAACAATGTGAAAGAAGACTCGTCAGACCATATTACACGCTTCCACTGCCCTATAGTCCAGGCTTTATGACTTAAACACCACCTTTTCCTGTTACGGGCATTAGCATCACTGATGAGTGGCTTCTCAATTGCAGCACGGCCATAAATTCCCTGTTTATGATGCTCCCTTCTAATTGTTTTGGTACTCACAGGGTTCTGTAACACACCATTCATTTCAGCAGTAACTTTTGCAGCTGTGGTCTTCTTATTTTTCGTCACAATTGCCCTTAATGATCGTCTGTCACGATCACTCAGCACACACTTTCGTCCGCGCTGTGATTTAGCAGATGATGTTTTTCCGCTTTTCAAATATGCGGAATAAATCTTCGATACAGTACCTCTTGAAACACTAAACACCTCGGCTACCTTGCTTACGGAAGCACCTACCATACGTGCTCCAACAATTTGCCCACGTTCGAAGTCTGTTAACTCTGACATAATGCAATGACAACCTCACATAACAGTACTCCGACAACAACTGAACTGTTTAGCACATTTACGAAGTTGTATAGGTGGCGTTAGTAGTCAAAAACGCCAGCGCCACCTCCATATTTCATTAAAATCAATCTTTCTTTTCAAACATGCATTTTACAAGGTGTTTCCATATTTTTGTCCACCCCCTGTATATATATATATATATATATATTGATATAATTTATGATGGCTTAAATAATGTAACTATCTAAATATTTATTAAATTATAATAAAATTAAGTGCGATTTTCTGAAGCATTCACTCCAGTATATGTAGTTACTTGAGGTTCTTACTACGATTTCATTTATATGTGTTAGTATTCATTTTATTTATGAAAAAGCATTAACTTTTTAAACCTGATTTTCCTAAGGCATCCACCTACCTTCGAAGAAGATATGGTTAAAAATTTAAAATAAACTGTAAAATTGGTATAAATTTAAAATTTTTGGAATTTTAGCACAAAAGATACATAAGAATAGCAGTAAAACGGTACTTGTGCAAAACACCAAAACTAAAATTTAAATACATATATTTCAATTCTGTAAATTTCATTACAATGTATTGAATCTATTTCAGAATTTGTGCTTCTCTCACAATCATAACCCTTATAGTTATATATTTAAAGGAAGTCGTACTTTAACATACAGAAAAACCGTAAGAATTTGTGATAATGCATAACTTTTATGAACAATAAAATGCAAAATTATAGAGTTATAATCATAAGAGAGATTCAAATTTTAAATTCATATTTATAGAGTATTCCATGAAAGTTTCATAACATTATATGCATAACTTTTTTCAATATGATGTCTTGCGCTGAAGCAAAATGAAAATCTTGGTTTTTAGAAAAAGCTAAAAATTATTTTTAACTCAGAAACTTACCTAATTAATTAAAAATGTAACACACATAAAAAGATTCCTAATTTTTAAACTTCATTATCAGTATTACTCAAATAAGTTGTATGTTTCATCCTGGTGGTTATTAAAACTCTCCAACGCCCAACGCTGACATGCAACAGGGTGTTACGTGACGCTTCGAATCCCTGATTCGATTTTAATCCGACATTTCGTATCCCTTTACAGTGAAGTTGCCTAGATTTTCAATGTCCAGCTTATTTAAGACTTTTAAGCAGCCTCGATATCCTTCGTTAAATTGTATAATTGAATCATATGCACCCAATTTCACAGTTTTCAAACAAAAACTTCTTTTGGTACTCTTTGTCATAATGCACCATTAAAAGATTCATTGGCCTTTTGGGTCTTGTAAAATTCATCTTGCATGCTAAAAGATATTTTGATGGCAGTATTATACGTAAAATATCAATGTAAACAAACATTAAAGTTCCATTTACGGTAGCAGAATGCTACTTCCAGTTCTAAAAATATGACACAGACTATTATTAAAATGTTTATAACTCAAGTTCTAGGTTAGATAGAAACAAATTTGAAACTATTCTAGAAAGATAATAAATCAACCTTTAATAATAGACTATAAATAAAAAAAATCGACTTTCTGAACGAAAATCGCGTTTTAAAGGTAAGCGGATTCCTTAAGAAAAGAAAGATCTACGTTCGGAGCACTTCTTCAGGTAGAAGGATATCATAATGGTAATATAAGTTCAAGTTCTTACAACACACAACCACCACTAGGTTATAACATTGTATTTTTAAAATTTAGAAAATTCAGTAAAATCTAATTTCTCATTTTAACATATAAAATTAAGAGCCCTTTTAGAATTATTATACATGAAATAGAATATGAAACTATTTGGTAAATGCACCCTGTGTTTTACAAACCGAAACTAAACGTAATATTTCGGAATTAAATAAGTTTTTAATTTCATTAATACCTTTTTCCCTTTTCACTGGAGCTTACCTTTGCTTTCCAGAGTCCAAATTAAGGTTGTATTATAATACTGTATTCTCTATTTTGAATACATCTACAATTCTTGAAACATTTAGAGCTCCAGTGACAGGATTGATGAAAAAGGTCACTGGAAAAAGGTTCATTCATTTAAAATTTACAGTTCTGAATAACCTTTTCATAAAACAGCAAAGTGTTTATTATGATCCTTATATAAAGTGGAAATAGTGTTTTGAGAAAGTGAAATAATTTCTTTTAGTTTCGTAAATAAAAAAAATCAAAATTGAAAACCAATTACTATTGTAAGTCATTGAAACTATCATCATTACCAGACTCACATTTTATGCTTGAATAGCAGCAATGCTAAAATTATTAATCCTGGTATTCCAAAACACGTAATAATAAATGGCTCATTACAAAATACAATAGAAATTTATTTCTGAAAGGAAATTTTCCAAAAAAGTATCAAATATTCTTTGAAAATTTCAAATATAACGCATTAATACATCGATCAATAACTCCCGAGTCTAACATTGAAAACAACATTTTTTTTGCAAATTTTTTTTTTATTCATCAACATAACACCTTTTATTAATCACCTTTTTGGTTTTAAAATTTTTCAAAAGTTTTTCAAAAATTTTTTTTTTTTTTTTTTTTTTTTTTTTCGCAAGAAATCTTTTTTGTTGCGAGTAAATAGCGATAAACAGCTTTCTGAATCATCGACTCGTTGCTGTTTTTGTTCCATCGAAAGCAATTGTGGCACCCACTTGGAAAAAACCTTTTTCACTTCACTTCAAAAAACCTTTTTCCTGGTCCGATCGACTTAAAATTTTGACACGTTTCAAGCAAAGGTTAGTACTCTAGAAAGACCTGGTTACTGGTTTACTACGAGCGCCATCTCTGGGTTAGTCTCGGGAGTTATTGATCGATGTGTTAAAGAGGAAAAAACAAAATGGAATATTTTAGGGCAAATAAAAATTATTAAGAATTTATTTTTATACGCAGCAACGAATGCAGCAAATCTTTCTACACTTAGTTTAATAAAATAAGAAATTCTATCATTATAGTTTCTGTATTACTAATTATTAACTGCTGCGGTAGCCAAGTTCTCATGGTCAAGGCCACGTGGCTGGCGGTTACCGCCGAGTCGTACGTTCTTGCCCTGGTACCACTTTAGACTCACCTTGTAGCCGGGACTGATCCACGTTAAATCCGTCAAGGCTCAAAATTCTTCCTTTGGCCTGGTGTGGAATTTGGGAGAGGGAGGTGCAAGCTCAGGTGTGGTTTTCGTCCCCTGACCGAGGCTGAAAATTACGAAGTTCGTCCGAACGACGATGATATTTCCCTCAACGTAATACTAATGAAGAAGGAGAGACATTTACCGAGATTTTCTCGATCACCCAGAAAGATAATGATTCCCTCAACTTGGTTATAGGTGAAGAATTTGGTGAATATTTTCATGACATCGCTTGAAGCGTGAGAGCTTTGGCGACAAACTGAAGCTTTTTTATAATGTTGGAATCTTGATTCAGAGAAAAGTTATGGATTTTTCTTGAATTTTTCTTATGTCGATTTATCTAGCCGCAAAAGCTATAAAAACACCGAGAATCAGAGATGAGCAGTGTGTGCTTGGAATCTGTCTTTGAAATGTATAGTATCACTGTGGAGGCTTGTCTGCGATAATACGTATTACTGTGGAGATATATCTGATGAGATTTATCTTATCACTAGTAAGACGGTGACTGTTATTACAAGAGCAGCTTTGTTTCAGCGTTGATGACCTGTGCAAATGCTGTTTTTGTTTCTATTGAATCACTATTCTGAGCAAATCCTGTGTTTCCTGATTGTGCTGTTAATTGTCAAAGTTTTGTTACCAGTTTATAGTCCTATCCTAAATATTTGTGAATAAATTACTTGCTGTTATCCTCCGCGTTGGACTGATTTCATTCTTGGGCACAGCCGAGAGATGTTTCTAACAATATTCTTATTAGGAAGTATTTTACATGAATATATTGTTTCGAACATAAAATGACGCTTCTTTGCAATGGTTCTTTTATGAAAGGAAAGAGACATTTACAGAAATGTCATAAGTCAGCCAAATTAAGTTTAAGCAATGCCCCCTTAACCTTGGCGATGAATTTGGAGACAATTTTGGCGACATTGGCAAGATATTGAAAATTCCCTAAAGTGCTGGAATCTAGGCAAAAACTCGATTTGGAAGAAAGTTACGGACTTTTCCGGAATTTTCCGTGTAATGTCATACTTAGCCGGAACAAATATAAATACGCAGAAAGCCTCAGTCTGTGGAGTCTGCTTTGGAGATCGATCGGGAAATAGATTAGGAAGCCGTTAGCACTAGGAACTGGACCTGCTGAGGAACTGACGATTCCATGTCCGAGTGAATTTGCAGAGAGGCTGGTGTCTGTCTTGAAAGTGCAGAGTATTTTTCCGTAATGAGAACTATTAAACTGGTGAGCTGAACATAGTTAATATGACTGTGACTGTCGTTATAAGGGTTCTTTGTCCCTCTATATGTATCGCTAATGCTTAAAAGTGCTCTACATCTATTTGTGATGTCCAAACTCTGCTACTTGCATATTCTAACTGAAGACTTGTGAATAAACTGTAATTTTTCATTAGTGATGAACTGATTTCACTCCCATACGCTCAGAAATTTTTGTAACAATATAAACTATCCGTTACACACTTATGCTTATGAAATTCTTTCCGGTGTTAGTATTTTCAAATGTAAACACACAAGGGAAATATTTACTGATTTACTTACAGTGTTCTAATTAATCCAGTCTATTGCATCAAATAAATTAATTAGATTAAGATCAAGAAATAAGTTATTCATTATAAATATGAGATATATGTGTATACATATATAAATAATTTAGTACCTTGAAATATGAGAAGTGCTAAATGTAAATTAAACATCAAAAATTCAATTCAAAATATCTATTAACTTTGCAATAATATATTAAGAATTAATTTAAATAAACTTAAAATCAGTCACATAACTAGAATGCTGTAATAAAGAAATATAAAACAAATCTTAGATCTCGAATCTTTTGAACACAATGAAATTTATGAAGCATTTCTCTTAGAATTTACATACAGGAATATAATTATATTTTTCATAATTACAAATGTAATTTTAAGAAATAATCAATTATGTAATTAAGTATACCAGGTTATGCGAGTTTTTGTGGATTAAGATAAATAATACTCCTCGTTTTTATGATATATATCTTTTCATTTTATTTGTAGAGCTTAGATTTTTTGAGTGCATAACAATGATATTTAAGCATTCTACAGAACAAGTAACTTACTAAAGTAACTAAAAGTAACTTTTTATCGAAAAGGTTTTTTTCCCTCTTAGGTAAATATGGACATGATTTATGAGATATATTTACATTTAGTTACCGTTTTAAGAGCAAACTATTTCACAGTATGATTTCAATTTTTTTATGTTTCAGTAAAAACTGTAAAGGAACTACTCAACTCTATTGATAACAATAAAGTATCAACTTAACTTCACTAAGAACTGTAAGGGAACAACCCAACTCCATTCTAATTTGGAAAACATTATATAGAAGAATACCACCATGTTAGCTAGCGGGAGGAACTGCAGATGATAACTTAATTAGATTTCCTGATATGGTATATGTTAGTAAAATGTTCTGCATTAACATATAATTAAAGTTTGAAAGCTAAAAAAGAAATCGCGTGCGCGCGCGTGTGTGTGTTTTAAAACCACTCTCACCACCTTTCAGCCACTCGTGAAAGATTGGAATTTCTTATTACTTTTCTAACGAGTACTTATGCATGTAGTGAACCTAAAATGTTTTTTTCTCCAAGGAATGCTGAAATTTTAAGAAATAATTTTTATATGAAAATAGGGAAAAAATTAAAATTTCCACAATTACAAATTATATAATTTTCTCAAAGAAAATATACTGTAATACTGTTTAGAAAATTGGTTCACTATTTTCTTATGTATTGTCTTATATGAGCAGTAAATTATTTTGAATATTTATTTAATAATATCTGAAAAACTATGTCCATATTAAACTTAGAGGAAAAGAAAAACAATTTGACATAAAAAGTGCTTTTACAGTTCAATATAATGTTTAAAATATCATTATTGGACACATAAAAATGCCTAAGCTGTGTAAATAATTTTAAAACATAAATGTAAAAAATATAAAGATTCTTAAATTTGGTATTCGTTTTTATACACATATCCGTCATAAACATAATTAGTGAATACTAGTGGATTATCATTAATATCTTGGTTTACAGCTGCATCCTGAAAAGGAAGAAATAAAATATTTTATAAATCAGGAAAACAAAATAATGGTTGAAAATAAAATTGGAGAAAAAAACATTGTTCTGTTCAGATCCCGAAGAGGTCATAATATTCCATATCCTTTATAACGACCGCTGCAACATGAAAAGCTGAATAGGTCACATCAGATTCTTTTCGGTCTAATTTTTTTACAGCAGTCAGTATCGGCTATAAATAATTATGGAAAAAATGTAAGTAAGTGTAAAATTACTTCTTTTCACTTCTTGTTGCATTGTTAAACTTCTACTCAATATCATTTTATTTACTAAGAATCATCCTTCCTTTTTGTCTTCCAAACCTGCTTTTTGGCTCGAATATTTGAATTCATTTTTGGAAATGAAAAATTAATTATATTACTAAAAAATTAATAATTATCCTTTTGTCATCCATTGACAATCAAAAGTGGTCATTATTTCCTTTTAAAATCAGTAACTCCATCTATCGGTTCAGTTTTCGTCACTTAGTCATTCATGAGTGCTACTATCTTCTAACAAAATTGCACAATCATGTAGAAAAAATACAAAATCAAAAGAAACTAATTAAAAATTAAATTTCAAAATATCTCTTTTGAGTCTTTGATTTACAATACTATGAAATTAAAATTTCCGTTATTTCATTATATGATTTAATAACACTTCATTAATATTGATTGTTATTTAAAATTTCGTGCTGCCATCTATTGAGTATAGTTGAACTAAAGTTATTTTAACATTTATCTGTAAAGGACCTGCTGCCATCTATGAAACGTCTAGCGCTAAAGAAGTTCATTTACATAGAAAAGAAAAGTTCGAAAAAGTTAAGTGTTGCACATATCTCAAAACATATCTTCCTATGTTAGTGATACGTAAATTTAAACAAATAGACAGATCGGTAAATTCAGTAACGTTGAGTAAGACCGGTCATTTTTTTATCCAATATGGTGACATGGATGTTGGTAAGACCCGGCAAATAATTTTGAAAAAGGGAACAATTATCATTTATATTTCTTACAAAAGCATTCAATATTGTATTTCCGGAGAAACCTTTGGTTATCGTCAGCGAAAGGAAAAATTAGATGCATGACTATATATTGACAAAACAAGTAATACCAATAAATAGATAAACATACCGGGTTTTCAAGTCACATTATTCATTTAATATGATTATTCAAAATATTTATATATTATATGAAGAAAGAATAAGAATAAATACTTTTTCCTTCCTTATTTTTCATTAACCGCTCAATCTCAACACTATCGTTTTCGCCACTTAAAAATAATTTTAATTTTTCTTTTACCGGAAAGTATGTTCCGAAATAAATTTTGAGTATATTGATTGAATGTATGATTGCTTATTAAATGAATTATTTTTACAAATGTAAAAAATTTTAGAATTAATTTTGAACCTTTTTTTTTTTAACGGCTGCCCATTTCGGGCTACCTCTTGTGCCTTAGCTAACATTGACTATCTTAATTGGCGGGTCTGTATCTAGATATGTAATGTTTAAAAAGGGCAGTGGCCACTGCTTTAGCTGATGCTTTTCGTAATGCAATTAATTCGACCCATTTAGAAAAATTATCGACGATTACTAAAAGAAAACGATGCCTTTCAGGTTTCGAAGCTGGATATGGTCCTAATAAATCTAAAGAAATTTGCTCGTTCGGGTACGTCGTTTTTACAGAAATTAATTGTCCAGCTGGAAGCGCGTTTTTATAATTATAGCGTTGACATATGTCGCACGTTGAAACATATTCGCCTACGATTTTCCTCAGGAAAGTAGCACGATTCTTTGATTCTGGCATAAGTTTTTCTTATGCCAAAATGACCCGCCAATGGATTATAGTGAAATTCTTTCAGCAAAGATTTACGCAGCGTTTGTGGAATATAAGCTCGTAGTTTGTGTTTAGAAGTTAGATGTTTTGCGTAAAAAAGAATACCATCAAGTAGTTTAAAGTCTTGGGACCAATTTTCACATATTACTGCATTTATTGTCGAATCCTCCGGGTTTTCTAAATAGCGATAAATATGACCCAACTCCGGGTTCTGTCTCTGCTCACCTTTCAGTTGTTCTCTCGACGTTAACACTAGCGAATTGATAATGGCACAAGAGACACTCTCAAGTTCCTGTCCTTCAAGAGGCTGTCTGGACAACATATCGGCCACCACATTCTGATTCCCTGGCCTATGTTCCCATTCTATGTTATATTCTGCCAGTTTTAACGTCCACCTTATCATCCTATTTGAAAGATTTTTCCCGTTCGTTAACTTGGTCAGCGCTGCGTGGTCCGTTACTACTTTTGTTTAACAATGCCCATAATATGAACAGAATTTTTGTAATGCCCAAATCACTGCCAAACATTCCCTTACAGTTATAGAATAATTTCTTTCCGCCTTATTTAGCGTTCTCAAAGCATATGCTATGGGCTATTCACCCTGCGTCAAAACAGCACCTACTTCTACCGCGCTAGTATCGGTGTGCAATTCAAAAAGGGCGTTTAGATCCGGCAACTGTAAAACTGGCGTTGAAATCAATGCAACTTTTAGCGTGTCAAAGGCCTTTTGGGCCTCTGGAGTCCATTCAAACTTGACTTTTTTGCGCTTAACTGCGTACAATAGTTCATACAGTTTGGAGTACCCCCTGATAAATTTTTGGTACCATCCCGTCATTCCCAAAAATCTCGAAACCTGTCGTGCATTTTTCGGAGCGGGCATATCAAGAACAGCTTTAATTTTGTTAGAATCGGTGTGCACTCCATTCTTATTTATGATCACTCCTAGATACTTCAATTCTTCTTGACCAAAATGACATCTCCAGGTGATGGACGTGATCATCGAATGACCCCGAAGTAATTATAACATCATCCATATAAACATAAGCAAATTTTCGAATCTCTGGTTTTAATATGATATCCATCGCTTGTTGAAACGTCGGTGCACTCCCTGATAATCCTAAAGGCATCCTTTTGAAACCGTACGTCCCATTTTTGGTGACAAACGCCGTTTTAGGTATGCCTGGGGGATTCATAGCTAATTGAAAATACCCAGACTTGAGATCTAACGTGGACATGATACAATTTTGCTGAATGTTCATTAATAGGTCGTCGATTATCGGCAATATGTACTTAGGGTACCTAGTGATAGCGTTCAGTTTCCTATAGTCTATTGCGAACCTATATGCGTCAGGGGAATCGACAGGTTAGTCATTTTTCTTTATACATAAAACCACTGGGGAGGCATATGGGGATTTAATGGGCATAATAGTTCCTTCCTCCAACATTCTTTGAATGAGAAGTTCTATTATGCGTTCTTTGACTCTATCATAGCGATAAGGTCGGGACGCTACCGGAGGTTGATCTCTATTATCAATTTCGTGGTAGAGCATGAGTGAGACCTGGCTGATCTGAGAATAACTCCGAGTACTTCCTGAAGAGCTGCTGCAACTGTTGTTGCTGATTTTCTTGTAATCCTGTACTAGTTAGGTTGATTTCGGCCGTGTTTACCTCCTTACTGTTAACCTGTCGTATCTCTCCATCAGGTATACTTAAGGCGTTTGCTTCAAAATCCAGCGTAACCTTAGACGCCTTCATGAAATCCACACCCAGAACGCAAGGGTACTGCAAACCCTCCACTACGTGAAATTGCCATTCCTTTTTGTATTTTCTTATACATACCGATAAGGTTACGCGCCCTAGGGCTTTACAAGTTGCTCCCTGCTCCGTGAATACGGTGAGGTTCGACTCTAGCCTTTTAACAAAGTAAAAATAGCGATTATAAAGTTCAAGCTATACAAACGATCTCTCAGCCCCCGTATCCTATAATACAGTTATAAATGTATCATGTAGTATAACGGGTATATGAGGAATATTTATGGGCCTTACTTTCATGGTGTTTACCCTTACTGGAGGATTTAGTCAACCACGCGATCGAGGACCTCCTGCTATTCGATCGCCTAATAGTTTAATCTCCTGTGGATTTGTTGCCGTAACCCTGAAGGTGGATATCTGTTTTCTTGCTGGTGATATACATTACTATATTGCGGCCGCCTATCATGTGTTCTATCTGGTGAACGCCGTCTATCAAAATTCGGTCCATTATTACCCTGTTGATACCTTGCGCGCTGATACTGCTCCTGTCCAGATGGTGGGTTATAAGACGCATGACGCGACTGGTATGTTGTCGCTACTTCCAGGAATTGGGCTTTTGTAGTGGATTCCTAAGCTCTACATAGTCTAGTACGTTTGGAGCCAAGTGGCTCATTATATGCTGCACTATTGTCGCCTCCGTAACCACAAAATTAGCAACTGAGCAACTTAAAGCATTCGTAAAATAAATGCTGTTGGCGACTGACTAATTCTTTGCTTAGACCCATAATATTCCTTCTTCTAGGTCCGTGCGGTCTCTCACTGCAGAGAAGGCGCATTGAAGGGCTTGTTTTAAATTGTCGATACCCCCATCTCTACCTCTAACTAAATTTTCACCTATTACCTAGTACCACTCCCGAGCTCGACCTGTGAGATGATTCCTCAATTATGCCGGTTGAAGGACCTCCAGGATATTGTAGTATTTCATATTGTCGTCCAAGCTAGCTAAAAAGTCATTTACATTCCCAGATTCATCGAAAAACTCTACGGGAAACATGGCTGCTCCTACTCCAGGGGTGGTAACATTTGGACGCCAGTGTAACGGCTGCCCATTTCGGGCTACCTCTTGTGCCATAGCTAAACTCAATGTTTAAACACTAAGAATCAAGAAGTCAATCAAAGAGACACTAGAACAATAATTACGCAATTTATTAACTTCTTGTTAATATAACAACAATCATGAATGCTCTCCCGGGGAAGGGTTTTACTGCCTTAACTCAACCCACCAATAATAATCTAACAGACCCTTACCACTAAGCCTTCCTCGATTGCAACTCAGACTCTGGAACAATTGTTGAACACTGGAATAACTAAATCTCTTGAATCACTCAACTTTAATCCAATTACCTATTTCAAACTCTCTTTCCACTTCTTTTAACTCCTGCTTCAACCTCTCTATCGCAACTCTCAGTCGAAGTTTATATATTTCCTAACTCTCCCACTTCACTTCATTTCTACTTCTTTACCAAAATCACATGCCATTTTTGGTTGGGCAAAGGTTGTTTAGCAAAAGCAATAAATTTTAATTAAAAGACCCAAGGTTAGTGAAGAGAAACCGCGAATAGCCCAATGTCACAGTTCTAACACGACTTAAAATATTCATTTAGAAGTGAAATCAAAAGGGCTGCATCTACCAGATGCTGGGTACCTGAATATAAGTAAATCTAAAGAGATTTCAGCGAACATATACCTTATTCATAAAGGAGGGTACAACACAGAAACACACACGAGTAAATCACAGTCATCGCTGAGTACGCAAGTCGTTCTATTAACATTCATGAGGGAAAGTCAGCTCGAAGGGTGACGTCATATCACAGCCTCACAGTGGCAGTTATTTCATTTCGTTTCCCAACTCCTTCCATACGATGTAAATTTTCTCACTATCACAGAATCATCAGATGTTACATTGTTTTCATTATCGGTCACATTATTAGAATTAAATTCCTCTCCACCCACTTGCTTGTCAACAGATTCCGTGGAATAAATTTCTAATTGGTAGATACGATGCATAAGGCGTAAAACAATCCCATGTTGCTTTTTAAGTTTAACAGTGCGAATTTTCCCATCACGCCCGGGAATCAACTTAATAATTTTTCCCAAGGGCCAAAACAATCAGTTTTTATTATCATCTCTTACTAAAAGTATTTCTCCAATTTGAGAAATACGCGATTGCTTTTCATTATGTTTTTGTACTAGTTGTCCAAGATATTCTTTCCTAAAACGTTCGCGTAAGTCCCATAATAGTTTTTCAATATTTTATTTTTTGTCAAGCTCCTCGAATTAATCTCTTCCATATCATCAGTGTTAGAATTTCTGTTCTCGATAAGGAACATTCTGGGCGTAAGAAGAATCAATTTTTCTAGATTTTCTTATACATATGTTAAAGATCTACAGTTAATAATTGATTCCCAATCACAAATTAAGGTATACAGTTCTTCATGGGATAATACAGATTCTCCGAAAGTACGCCTTAATAAATCCTTTATGATGTGGACCAACCTCTTTCAACAGACACCACCAAATTGCGGTTGGAGGAATAAATTTCTAAAATATTTTAGGAGTTCTGGTCTCCTTTTGAACGTAACTCAAATTTAATTTTGACAGATCATTAGAAACACTCCGGAAATTAGTTCCATTATCCCAATAAATCATTTGTGGTCGTCCACGTCTAGCGATAAACCGTCTAAGGGGCAAAAGAAAGGCATCCGAAGGAAGGGAATTAATAAGTTCAAGGTGAATGGCCCGGTATACCACGCGAGTAAACAGAGCCATCTACACTTTGTATTCATTTTTCAAAAACGGTGGCTCTGTTAAATCAATTCCCACAATTTCGAATGACGAACAATCAGTTACACTATCTGGTGTCAGAGGCGTTGGTTCACGTGACATAAATTTAGCTTTATAGCGATTACATGCAATACAATTGAAAAGAATATTTTTGATAACTTTTCTTACTTTGATAATCCAAAAATGTTCCCGCAACAGGCATTGCAACATTTGGATTCCAACATGATAGTTTTTCCTATGTACAATTTAAATTAACAATTTAATGAACTCACATTAATCAAGTAACAATATTGGGTACAAAAAAAAGATCTTTCACTATCTCGGTTACTTCACTGGGTTTAGAATTAACTTCACTAACAGGCCAGGAGTCCCGATTTTCTTTCAAACTAATTGGATCCTCTGACCATTGAGAATATAACATTTGTTTGGGAGTACATCCGCGTGATAAAAGGTTGGCAATAATCAATTTTCCTTGTGTATGAAAATGAAAAATGCCCAGTTATCTCTCTAATCTCTTTAATACGATTTGCAACGAAAACCGACCATTTTCTAAATTCCTTAATCCACCACATCAAATTAAAATACGCAACGTTTGCAAAAAGACAGTTTCACTTCTGCTACAATTAGAAAGGGAATTCTCAGATTTCGGAAAACAACTTTTGGTTCATTGTTTTTTCTTAGTTCCGGACACATTAATTGGTTATTACATTGAGGTTGAACACTTCAATTGATTTTTTACATTGTAAAATTTACTTATATGACCATCTATATTTAAACAAGAAAAACATGCACCATTTTCTAAGAGTAATTTTTATTTAAAAGTTAAAGTCATTTTCTTGGCCGAAAAACATCTATCAATAGGATGCGATTTATCACAAAAAATACAATGATCTTTCTTACCTGCTTTTTGAAGATTTCTAAAGCACATGCTGTTGAGGACTCGCCGGAATGTTTTAACTGTTCATTTTGAAATTCCTTCCTTCCATGATTCTGGTGGGATGCAAAACCAGTTCGTGCAAGATTTACCATTTCTTCACCTGATGAAGAAAATTCATCAATTGTTCCAAATTTCCCCTCTTCTTATCTCTTATTAATCCATGGTTTCTGCTTCTTTCCCAGGGCACTAATTATTCATTTAATGTTCAAATTGATTTCATAACTCATATTTTCTATTGAGTTTTTCTATGTTGAATGTTCTCTGTGTTTTAATTTTAAAATTCAGTGTGTTAAAATAGTTATTTTTATTAAAAAGAAGAAATTTTTACTTTTTATCACAAATTGAAATCAATAACAGAAAGCCATGACTTTTCTCACAAAGGGAAAGGAAAAGCATTTGAGGAGATTGGCTTGGGAAATGGGACTCGTTGTTGCAGAAGATTTACGAATTTTTAATATGAAACAACTTATCTTAAATTCCAAAAATTATGAAAAAAATTCAACTAAGAATTTGCTCATAATTATAATTGAGGAATGGCTTGAGAAAAATAATGAAGCCGAGCAGATGGCAGAAGAGGAAAAAAGGAAAGCTGGATTAGAGACAGAATAAGAAAGAAAGCTGAATTATAGACAAAATAGGAAAGATGAAAGGCTGAAATGCATTTTGAGTTGCAGAAGTTGAAACTGAAGCTAGATGCTAAAGAAAATGGAGTTCTGCAAGGTAAGTCTGAGAATTCAGAGTAGCCGAAATTAGAATTGAAGAAACTGATTCCCTGTTTTAACTTAAAAGAAAATGACATGGCGATATTTCTCAAACTGTTTGAGAGACAGCTGAAATTTTTAAAAGTACCTGATAGCCTTACCAAGTGACATAGTTATACTCCTCTCTAGGGAAACGGAAGAAAAAGAACAGGACTATGCGCATGTCAAAGAATTGCTTTTGAGGAGATTCAAGCTCTCTGCGGAAAAATTCAGAAACATAAGAAAGTACAAGAGACCAATTCGAGAGATTATTATTTTAAAATATAAAAAGTTATTTCGAAGGATCGTTAAACGAACTGAAAATCGTAAACTTCAACCAATTAAAGGATTTAATCGTTTGTGATCATATTAAAAGGCATTAAATTCCCAAAGTGAGAGACCATTTCTTAGATGACTGGTCTCAGTGGATGTGACCTTCTGAATTAACAGATAAACTAGATGTATATTGCAGCATTCGAAATATTACTCCATCAGTAAAGAAGATGGCCCATTCAAGAGAATACCCTTCTAAATCTTACTCTGAAAAGAAGCTCACCTGATAGCAGATTTGACAAAACCAACCAAGCCGGTTCTACATCATCTTTCAGTAGAGGTGATAAATTGTAAACTAATGACATATCAGAGTGACCATCGGTATCGTGTTATGGATATGGTATGCCAGGTGTTACGAAACCCAGATATCTAAATTGCGAACAAACAGCAAATAAGGACTCAGTAAATGCGCTGATATCGTAACTAATCACACCATTGCTGGAGAAACCTTATACCTCCTTTTATGGAGAGAAGGAAATAACTTTCAGAAGACTCGATTCTTTATGTCCCTTGCTGACGGCCACAAGTCCATGTTGGAAGTCTACACAACCAGAGTATTTATCAGACTTGAAGGACGTGTCATCCGAACACCACTAATAACTTTGTCTTATGCTAAAGAAAACCAAGCACCATTGGGGATCAACTTTTTACAAAAAGTGGTCATTGTTCTGAACATGAAACACCACAACTTGTTCTTTACTGACTTACCCCCATCGAACGTATGATTTTGTAAAAGAAGTAATAATCCAAGATGTATGAAACTGCCTTTGAACTAGAGGGAGAGCCCACTCCCTTCATGGAACACCGCATCAACCCTGGAGACAGTCCTCCTGTTTCTGTGACTCCCTATAGGTTACCACCAGCAATGAAAGAGCTACTAAAGAAAGAACTTGATAAACTTTCGGAACAGAATGTCATAGAAGAGTGTGATTCCCCGTATGCTGCGCCTGTGGTGCTCGTTCCTAAAACAAACGGGAAAATCCGTCTTTGCATCGATTATAAAGGTCTTAATGCTAAGACAGTGACTGGCTCTTATCCATTACCTAGAATGAATGACCTACTTCCCGAGGGGAAGCATATACCTCTTATGACAACTATAGATTTACTATAAGGTTACCACCAGGTGAATATCTGTGTTTCTGACAGAGACAAAACAGCATTTGTATGTCCATTTGAAACTTTTAGCTACCTTCGTATGCCTTTTGGCTTGAAAACGGCCTCAGATACATTTTAGAGACTGATTGAAAAGTTACTCAATGGCCTAAATAATATTCTTATTTTTTCTTAACTCGATTGTCTCAAAGTTACATTTGAATGACTTTTGCTATTTTAACTAAATGCAAATCGAAGTAAATGTAATTTTGCTTGTGATAAAGTGAAATATCTAGGAACTATATCACAAATTCAGGAGTAAAAGAGGACCCTGGAAAAACCTCTACTATCAGGGAAATACTTCCTCAGAAGAATTTAAAGCAGGTACAGTTATTCCTGCAAACCTGTTAGAGGTACAGAAGATTTATTCCTAATTTCTTAGGGGTAGCCAGACCTCTCAGCAATCTCACAAAGAAAAGTCAAGCTTGGTCAAAGGAGATGAAGAAGAAAATTCTTTTCTAACTTTAAAAAAACTTCTAACCAGCCCTCCCGTTTTGAAACAGACAGATGCCCCAAAACCTTACATTCTTCGCACTGATGCTGTCCTAGGAGCTGTCCGTTTGCAAGGTAAAGCCTAGAAAGAGCATCCTATAGAATATGCAAGTAGGCTGTTAACTGTTGCTGATAAAAACTACTCCACCACCGTACGATCTCCTACAAAAGCTAAAGTGAGCAATCCTGAGGTTTCTGATATTCCTATTCGGGGATTATCACACTTCCGCATTACGTCCATATCAAGGTCGATTAACTAAGTTTCTAAATCCACTTAGTAAAAGAGACAGGATAATAAAGACTCTCACTGATCCTTCTCGAGGTGGTGTAAGGGCCAGAAAAGGAATACTTTAAAGATCCACATAGTGTAACTTTAACGGGAATGCTAAAGCCATCTGAGGTTCCGTTGAGAAAGATAGACTTGTTCCCCTCCTTTAGATGTTGTTGTGCTAGTGTTTGTGTTTAGTGTATGAAAATATCTTATGTGTATTTCTTATAAATATTACTGTGATGCATCCATTAAGTGTCAACCAAAAAATAAAATGGATTTAAACAACGAAAACAAAAACTTTTTCTTTCAAATACCCTAATGCATTTCATTAACGAAAGGGAATTTCCGGTTCAATGGTGTAATAGTGAGCACTCTCGACTCTGAATCCAGCGACCCTAGTTCAAATCTCGGTGGAACCTTTATTCTTTATAAAATATAATTAAATATTCTGTTTCGATTTCGCTGGAAATTCAATGTGTTTTAAGGATTACTTATATCGTTTTAATTCATTGGTGTTTTAAAAAAGGCTTTTAGTAAACATACTCTAGACACAGATGTCTCAAAATCGATCTTCCCCCAGCGAAATGTTTTTTAATTGTTCGACCTCCCAGTTTATCAGGGAAAACAATAGCCTTTCCTATAATATTAAATCGATTTCAGAAGCACAAGGCAATAAATTCAATTTTTAATTCTCAATTTTGATAATATTTAATCACAAAAGGGCCACTGTAGCCGAACAGTGAGGTCGCAAACTCGTAGCGGGATTGAGTTGTTGAGTTTCAAGTCCTGTTCAGTTGAAAACTGGCTGTTAATCCTGTCTAGGTTCTAAGTCCTGGTGTAGTGTGATGTGGAAGTTTGGTGAGTGAGTGCTGTCCTCAATGCTTGACCGTCATTGAAATTTATGAAATCCTTCACCAGTAACTTTAATATTGTTTCATGTTGTTTGTTAAAATGTCAAATCAAAATATTTGTAGTACATTGATTTTATTCAGCATTGACAGGGCGTTAATTTAAAAAATAAATTGTTTAGTATAATGTTCAATATACTGTTCATAAAGTTTTCTTTCTTTTGCTTATTTCGTCGAATAATTTTGAAAACAAGAGGCATTATTTTTATTACATAGGTTCGATGTTGCAGTTAAATATGTAAGTTGCAATAATGAGACCACAGATAAAGTCTGAACACTAAGACATAGGATTTCACATCTAAATGTGTGTGTATTGTGTATATATATATATATATATATATATATATATATATATATATAAAAGCGAAAAACGAATAAATTATTACGAGTTTATGATTGAACTATCGCATTCTCAAAGAATATAGTCATGAGATTACAGGAGCTCGTAATTTAATATTAATTTAACATACTTCCTAATAGAAAATATCTCAGAAATATGGTATAGCTGTCGCTTTCTTTGTAACACCTAAAATTATTAAATGAAAATGATTCGATGTAAAATAGTATGTTGTATCACATATTGAAACACTGATACAAAGTTATTTCAAAGTAAATTTTAACAATGAAAAGTGTTTAAATGATGATTACCGAATCGAGTGTCTTTTAACAATTGATCAAATTCATTTCAGTATACGTGGAAACTCCCAAAGAAATTTAATCTCCTCCCAAACAAAAATGATTTTGAAGTGGTTTCTTCGGCTTCCATGTGTTCTAGAGGTCAGGATTCCTGGCTCTCACCCAGGCGGCCCAGGTGTGATTCCCGGCATGGGAAGATCGGGTTCCATGGTGTAACGGTTAGCACTCTGAATCCAGCGATCCGAGTTCAAATCTCGATGGAACCTTCATTTTTATTTCACCCTGCACGTGATACATAAATCGGATGTACGTGTGCAGAGATCACATGGGTCATCTTTTACATTTATTAGGAAACTGTATCACACATAATTATTCAATGATGCTGTAAAAGAGCTTGTTGGCTCATATTCCCTGAAAGACGGCGACTTATTAACTATTAGTATTGCAATATTTTAAAATGAAGAAGAAAATCATTCATTCAGGAGTGCATCAAATAAAATAAAGTTTTGGAAGATTTTGAATGAATCTTCAAAACTATATTTATCCATAAAAGACTTCCATGGAACGAAACATTCAACTACCATCCCAACTTTTCAATTTTCCTTTATCCGATTAAACCCTGTGATATTTCTCCGCAACGAAACACACGCACATGTGGAGAGTGGGATCCTTATAAGAACACTGAAGTTTTACTCAAATTTATCAGTGGATATTGTCAGCTCCTAGTAAACAAATGCTCTATCGAGAGGGCTTCGGTAACGCATTCGGCAGCACGTCAGTTTCGTAATAGGCAGTCACAGATGTCTCAAGATCGATCTTCCCCCAGCGAAATGATTTTTAATTGTTCGACCTCAAAGTTTATCAGGGAAAACAATAGCCTTTCCTGTAATTTTAAATCGATTTCAGAAGCACAAAGCAATAAATTCAAGCGCCTGTAAAATGGCAGTTCCGACACAATTCGGAAGATGAATCGATAGATGATAATCAAGAGAAACCTACTTCAGTAATTTAAGAATTATTAAAAATTTCTAAACATTAAAAAATGCTTCGATACTAGAGTCTTGTTAAATAAAGAACAGTGTCGAAGACCTCGCATCCTGCAAGTCCCATGTGGTCTAGTGGTTAGGATTCCTGGCTTTCACCCAGGCGGCCCGGGTTCGATTCCCGGCATGGGAATTTCGGGTTCCATGGTGTAATGGTGAGCACTCTGGACTTTGAATCCAGCGATCCGAGTTCAAATCTCGGTGGAACCTTTTTCTTTATAAAATAGGATTAAATATTCTGTTTCGATTTCGCGGGAATTTCAACGTGTTTTAAGGATTACCTATTTCGTTTTAATCCATTGATGCTTTAAAAAAGGCTTTTAGTAAACATACTCGAATGTTCTTTCATTACTTTTCCCATCGTTTAATTAACAACTATTAACCCTCTTACTAGAAAAGCATTCCAGCGCTTTTTAAACAATACACCAGAATCTTTTAAGTTTTAGAACATTTCATTTCGAGCACCAAATCCTTAAATGGATTTAAATTAGACGATAAAACGATATGCTCTGCCTAACTACCACGCTAGCGTGTTTATTGCTATTCTCGTATAATATCCTTTTATTAAACACACCTCGACTATAGGATATAAAACAAATAAGGAGCTCCCTCGCTCACAGTCCTCGGACTTATTTTAAAAACGATTTTAATGTAAAAAAATATATGAATGAAATCCGAAGATATGTTGTTTCTAAGCACGTTAAAATGTGAGATAAATAGTAAGTGTCAACTACATATCAGTTCTAAGTAAACAATAACTGGCTCTGCAAGCCTCGGTAGCGCAGTAGGCAGCGCGTCAGTCTCATAATCTCTATTCAGAGGCATCTGAAGGTCGTGAGTTCGATCCTCACCCGGGGCAATGTTTTTCCTCTGTCATGTCTTTCAGGAATTAAAGCGATTCAGAAACCCAAGAGAAAGTGTTTATCCAAGATATTCTTTTCAATACTAAGAATTTCCGTCATTTTAATTCCTCATGAGAATTGTAATGCATACCGTGTAATATGAAAACAGAGCTTGTGTGTAATCAGCGATCCGTAAAAATTGAAATAAAATACGCTTGAAAATTATTAAAAAAGCGAAATGAAGTATTTTGACATGGACATAAATTTTTAAAATCCGAGTGCCGTGTTTTCTCTCAAATTACGTTTTTTTTTATCCTTAAAGTACTTCAACTGCAAAATGCTCCTCTCAGGACTGTAATAATAAAAAAAAATTATAGAAAAGTTAACGCTCTCCCAGAATATTGGCATCCTCTTGACGGTAACATCGATTCCCATATATAAAGAGAGTAATCTTTTTCCAGCGAAAAATAAAAAGTTCGGGAGTTCTCTCAATCGAAATTGCTTTTTCCATAATTTTAAATAACATCTAAAATCATTAAGAGAAAATAATTCGATGCAAAATAGTATGTTGTATCACACAATGAAACATTGGTACAAAGTTATTTCAAAGTAATTGTTAACAGTGAAAAGTGTTTAATTGATGATTACCGAATCGAGTGTCTTTTAACAACTGATCAAATTCATTTCAGTATACGTGGAAACTCCCAAAGATATTTAATCTCCTCCCAAACAAAAGTGACTTTAATAGTGGTTTCTTCGGCTCCCATGTGGTCTAGTGGTCAGGATTCCTGGCTCTCACCCAGGCGGCCCGGGTTCGATTCCCGGCATGGGAAGATCGGGTTCCATGGTGTAACGGTTAGCACTCTGAATCCAGCGATCCGAGTTCAAATCTCGATGGAACCTTCATTTTTATTTCACCCTGCACGTGATACATAAATCGGATGTACGTGTGCAGAGATCACATGGGTCATCTTTTACATTTATTAGGAAACTGTATCACACATAATTATTCAATGATGCTGTAAAAGAGCTTGTTGAAACAAA
>BMAW01124751.1:197673-221214 GCA_019974015.1 Nephila pilipes | reverse complement strand
ATAAAACTATTAAAAATGAATAAAGTGATTGTTTTTGTGGAGTATGAAGCCATTAATAATGTTTTTCTTACATAGTCTCCAGTGAAGGTCAAGTAAATTGATTGATTAATTGAATGGTCTTAAGGGATACAGAACAGCAAAATCAGTTATCCCATTGCAAGTAAATACATATGTCATTATTTTCTATAATAAAAGCGACCAATCAAAAATAACAATTGCAGAAGAATTTTAAAGAAAACTTCCCTATATGTACAAATGAATAAGTTTTGGATTCTTCAAACTAAAATGGGTTCTACAAACTGGCTAATGAAATAAAATAATAGATTTTAAGTTCTTTTCTTCATCAACAAATCAATAGAAAGAAACAAGATTTTGTATTTCAATGCATTAAAAATAAACATAAAAAATATATTCGTGTGAAAGATATTATATCAAGTTGACTAAGAACACTAACAAATCCCTCAGGTTTATATGAAGGTTGGGATACAGGTATACTTTGGTAGCCCTGCCGCATATATTACTGAGTTTCCTGTTTTCGAAGTCCGAAACAAATATCCTTAGCGTTGCTCCAGATGGATCTAAAAGCTGATGCAATCATCAAATGCAGGTGGTGGACTGTTTTGATTCTTAATGTCAGAGACTTTAGAGGAGAAAACTAGGCTATTGTAGAGGAAATTACGTAATAATAATAGATTATGATCCAAGTTATGAGGTTTGTTATTTCTATTACAGAGAGCGTATTTCTGACACAAAAACTTAACCCGTTCAGGACCAGGATCACGTATACTTGATCCCGCGATTCTCCCTTCATGACTCATGGTATCGTTTCTGTGCCACCGGTTTCATGATTACACTGGAGTGATTTCAAATTGGAACGTTTTACTAGAATTTTTAACGGCTATTAGATGGCGGTTGAAGTTCCTTTTTTTTTTTTTCTAATATCGTTTCACAGAGTGTTGGCCTTCAATTCTCTCTGTTTTTTTTCTTTTTTTTTTGCTATAAATTAGGAGAATTTGAAAATTTAAACGATTGCATTTGTTTGCTTCTTTTAGTCGGATTATGCGTTTAAAGATTATGCGTAAAAGATTATGCGGATTATGCGTAAGGCTTTGTCTTGGGTAGTTTTTCAAAACGTATAAGCTTCAAAAGTTTTAAGTATTATTTAGTAATTATATTTCATTTATTTTATAAATTTTTTGTATTCAGTTTTCCAATATTTGGCATACATCTTAAATATTCGTAAATTTAAAAAAAAAGAATTCTCATTTGTATTGTTGTTATTTTCGTAGCTACACAATTTTTTTTTTTATCAAAATGAATATAATTCCTTTAAAATTCGCAATTATTTTTTTTAAATATCACAAATATTTTACTACCGTACATTTAGATGCTATGAATGATAATAATCTGTAAGGTTCAGCGTATTTAATCGCAAGGATGATTTTATATTAATTTCTATATGAAAGTAGGATTAATGCGGAAGATTTTCTATTCCAACTTGTATACATATTGTAATTAAAAGAAATGATTTCTTCTGCGAATAGTTTCTTCTGCAAACTTACCATTTACTCAAAGTAAGACATTACAAAAATGCTGAAAATCCTTATGCCTACTTCTACGTAAAGCAGTCACTCTTTTCCAATATGACTTTCATTTCTAATTCGAAATTTTAAGTCTTTCAAATCTTATTTAAAAGAAAATTTTAAAATGAAATCTTCAATATTGTGCTTCACGAAAAATTCTAAGTAAAATTTGAAAATGATAAAATGAATCGCTTAAAGGGAATTACGTAAATAAAGCCTTTTCTTAGAATTGAGCATTGTAATAAATTCTTATCCAGATCTGAAAAAAAAAAAAAAAAAAAAACCCGAGATATATATAATTTTACTAATTTCTTATAAATTATTTCTCTTCTTCCAAAACTATTCTGTTAAATCAAAAAACATATTTTAAGGCATTCCGTTCGAAATATAGCTTATTTTCTTTACAAAATATTCTTTTTTTTTATTTTTTATCTTGATGTAAAACTTGATATCAGGATAGACAAATTATCTTTAAGGGAAGGGATTCCTTTTGCCTCCCATAATCACGTGAAATGTGTTTAAATTTTTTATTTCACTTCAGTTTGCAATGCATTCGATTTATCTTTTCCCTTTATTTTTTGATAGGGAGAACAATACTTACCAAAAATCATGATAGTTCACCAAACCATCATTAATAGGAAAAAATGTAGTTTTACAATATATTAAAAAAAAATTATTTTGCGGCGATAAAACTTTCAAGAGGAAATATTTTAACTAAGTAAAGTGGTAGATTAGCTAATGTTCTACAAGCTTTATTTAATGTATGTGTACATTTAAGATTTTTTATTCCTATTAAATGACAAAAAATATGTTACTTTTTTAAATGCTACATGACAGAATAAAATATTTGAATGCATTGAAATACAAAGATAAATATAGACATTTTGTAAATGAGGAACTATGCACTGCATTTCCTCTTCGGAAACACCAGGTCATCTAATTCATTTCCGAAAGATTATCGTAAATGAAATCTTTGAAAAGAGTTTCTCTCTTGGAAATTCAATTTATGTTTCTCTAACTAACATATTTAATTTGCGCTCATTGTATTCGAGAGGAATAAATGATAAGGTAAATTCATTTGTAAGTATAATTAATTACGATGAGAGAGGAAATTTAATATGAAATTTCACACCTCAATGACGTTGATATTTTTTTTTCAAGTTTGGAAAACACTTGTAGTTTCTTGTAATAATATCGTTCCTGTGTGCGTGTGTGTGAAAGCATGCAGTTTAGCGTCAAAAGCACGAACGAGATCTATCATGAAGATAATTGTTTTATTTGTGCCTCGAAGCTTCACTTTCATTTCATTGAAACGCTGTCATATGTCTATAAAAAACGTCAATTTTGAAAGCCACATAACATCCAACAACTATGGGTATTGTTCAATTTACCCCTCATTTTGCAGAAATAGACTGATTTCTTCCAAGCAATCAACAAATCTCTGAAGTACGTTCCAGCGGCTCAACCAGCGAACATTATTATACATCAGTAACCCATTATACACCGAGGTGACTTCATTTAACAAAGCATCAAACTTTCGCTTATTTAAAGCCTGCGACGAAATGAGATTGACGATTTTTGTGACTATTGCCATTACATTGTCATGAGAGGTTAAACCACTCTTAGCACACAAGGCGTGTTGGCGAATGATGCAGGGGTTTTCAAGAATCGAATGTCCTACATCTGTTTGAAATAAACTCATGAAACCATTTTTATTGTCCACCATACTTAGAGCACCATCAGTTGTTACTGAAACAGTTTTTTCGAATCAATTTCTTTCTCATCAAGCGAACTTTCAACAGCCGTATAAACATATGTGCCCTTTGCTGTTGTTAGCAACGATGTTATCGTAATTAATTCTTCCTGGAAGACGTTTCCTACGCAATATCGAGCATAAACTGCTAAACGTGCAGATTTAGTGACGCCAGTGCTTTCGTCAAGACATAGCGATGTAAAAGGAGCGGAATTAATGTCAATTTTTTGTCGATCTGCTACATTTTCGGGCAGTTTTAAGATTCTTTCTTTTATTGTGTTTCTAGATAGAGGAGAGTGTCTTTGATACGCTGAATTATTTTTACTATCGAAATCATCTAAAAATGAGTTCTCACATGCTAACCAGGCTTCCTTTAAAAACTCTTTCTCTTGAAAAGTTTACTATGCCGAGCAATGACATTTGCAGCCGAGTAACTTGCTGCGCTCGTATGACAATTTTTGCCAACATATTTAATTACAGACGTCGACAGTTTATTTCTGTCTTTCATAGCCCTTACTATTAATTCCTTTTGCTCTGGTTAGCTTTTTTGACTACCGAATTTGTGATTTGTTTCAAAATGCTGTTTTACAGACGATGTTCTACATACCACTGTTTCAGAAAATAAATCACACACTTCTTTGTCGCCTTTACTAATCATACCATATTTTTCAGTCCACCAAGTTTAAAATTCTCTGATACACTTGCTATATTGAACTTTTTTTTTTTTCGCTGAAGTAGCCGTATTAAATAACAGTTAACAATCGTAAATATAACACAAATAAATCAGTCGGCGTCCAGCCATCTCAACGGGAACATTTCCACGCTGCCCGTTTTTTGGATATTCAAATTTAAAATGTGCGCTACAATTGAAAATCCCGCCAGTTGTGAGGTGCGGTCTGTGATACGGTTTTTGTTTGTTAATAACCTAAAACCTATGGAAATGTATCGGCAAGTGTGGGAAGTGTACGGAAACAACGTAATGAATGAAAGTTCAATCCAGAAATGGTGCGTTCAGTTTAAAAATGGCCGAACTAACGTTCACGATGAAGAGAAGAGTGGACGCCCTAGCATGTTGACTGACGAAATGGTCACTAAAGTTGATGAAAAGATTCTTGAAAACCACCGTTTCACAATAACGGAACTTTCGCTTAGTTTTCCACAAGTTTCACGGACTTTGTTGTTTGAAATTGTCACACAATCTGAGATCGCAGGCGGCAGAATTCTATGACGAAGGATTTTCAAAGCTTGTCCACCTCTATGATAAGTGCCTCAATTTGTTTGTTGTCTATGTAGAAATGTAGAATTTTAGTCGCTCTTTATGATGTATGTAATAAACTTTTTTTTCTTGTACTTAGTTTCTTTTTAATTCCAAAACTTTCCTTACTTTCTGAATAGCCCTCTTATATGAACGAATTTTTATACAAAGATTTCAAAATGTTTTCTCACATCTTTTTACGAATAGACCGAGTGCGAAAACAACTCAAGCCACTTAATTAAGTAACTTTTTCAGTTCTCAGACGAACTGAAAATTATTTCATTGTTAAAATTTAGAATAAAGCTCTTAACATTTATATAATCAGCGTAAAAGACATGCCCATTATGATAGCGAATCCAGCTGTTCCTGAAAGAAGTACTTGTTTGAAAACTCGCCTTTCTAGAGCAGGATAATCTCGTTGCAGGAAAAACATAAAGCTTCCGGTACGATTCGTTAGCGATGTAGCTGTCATGTCTTCAGAGTTTTTTTTTTTTTATTAATAATTCCTGGCATCTATACTTGTGCGCATTAACTGTAACCTAATATAAATATCGAGCAAAAGTTTTGTTTCTGTATTTTGGCAATTTTTAATTTGGTTTGTATAAAATAAACGTTATTGATTTTTAAAATGGCTGGATATTTTATTGTTTTCAGAATCCAGAATTATTTTTAATGCTATGATTTTTTAAGAGCTATTTTGCCTTATTCAATTGCAGTTCCAGATACGCTGCTAGCGTAATAGAGTCATTCCTTTGCAAAAAGAATAACGTAATAGTAGCAAAGTTTCTAGTAGGCAAGTAATGTAGATTCACGATAGTGCCACTACATGCTTCTTCTATATGAAACTAAATTAAGACGATGCATATTACCAGTTGTCAAGGAAATGAACATAATTTCATCCAATTGAGAGGCAATGATTATTAAAAGTTCTGTTTCTTAGTAAGAAAAGTATAAATATTCTCTGAAAATTAGTTTGATTTTAACCAATATCCACCAAAGGTGTGTAAGCGCAGCTTTTCAAACTAATTTTTTGAGGACACAGCATTGTTATTATTTACCACACAGCATTGTTAATTTTAAGAGTTCGAAGATCTGAGTAATTTTTTAAAATTAAGAATTAATCTTAAGTATAAAATATTTATGAAAATGCAAAATTTTGGTATTTTTTCATACACATCTTCAAAAATCATTACATATAATTATTTTGCAATATCTTAGGTTATTTTTCGATCTCACATAAGTGAAATATATGCATATTCGGTAAATGTTTGTTAACTCATATTTTAGAATTAATCCTCAGAATTGCATCTAAATATGATCGATGTGTATACTCACCTTTGGACACAATCAGGTGTACTAAATTGCAAATCTATATGAGTCTGAAATCTTGGACTCGTATAAGCAATCAGTATTGTGGTTCACATCGATCTTTGCGAGTTTTATTGATTTGCAAAGTTTGAAGTGATAATGATTTTGTGTAAATTATTTTCTGAATGAGAAATTTCAGGTTTTATGACACATCAAGTACTATATTAGGAAAGAACATTAAGAAGTCTTCCTAAAATTCTTCACTAATATAATTAATACATAGGAGAAGTGCACCTCCATGATAACGGCATTGCAAACTACTGTATCGGATTAAGAGTCAAGAAGTAGTACTCTCTGTCTATTTCATGAATAGCTCTCGCCAATGTCAACTTCTGATGGACATCCCGAATCATTCGAAACAAAATCGGGCATCACAAAAAGAAACTAATCATGAACATAAAAATACGATGGTGGTTCAGAAAGTACCTGTTTTTGGCATTGTATGAATTGTTATACATGGCTTGGCGGAAGCTAACTTTGTGATAGACAAACATTAGTGACTGTCGTGTATCAACAGGATCGACAGTGTGATTTTAAATAGTTGGAAAAGTTATAACAATCCAAAGCTTCTCAAATTCAATTCGGATCGCACTAAAATTTATTGATGCTACCATTGATATTGCTGGTCCAAGCTGGGTAACGCCCACCTGGGATGCCCTAGCGATCCTTCTCTATTTTCGGCCATCCTTCCTGTCAGTCAATTTTTACCTTCTTTCTATTTTTGCAAGCGTTTAGATCACAGACACACATTGCTTGGCGCAGTATAACAAGATTTGGCTCTTGAAACATAAACCTCTAATGGCAGTTCAAATGACGTTCTTGTCACTTGATCGAGAGACAAAATTACAAGGTCTGACACAAAAAAATATAATTTTGCTTCTAAGTGTGTACCGTTAATAAACAATCAAGAATCCACTGTTCCCGCCATTTCTAGAAATCTACTAGTACACTACAAGGACCCCACTCTTAAAGCCACGTTTTAAAAAATCGGAACAGTGGTAAAATGGACGATAGAGGCATCATCTACTGTCCCTCTCATTTCTAACCTTAACATCTGTTTTTATATATATATGAGCACTTTGGATTGAAAAGACGTTTTACCGTCTCAATAGCATCCTGAAAAGAATCAATGAAAATAACGATTCCTCCGAAAAGAGGAAAGTGTCTTCAATGGAAGATATGAACAATCAAACGTATTGAAGAGTGAGCCATTTAATTGGTGGTATACTAGGAATTTTCCTTATCAAAATGTATTTCCGTCATTCACCATCCTTAGAAGAGGAAAGCACTTTCTTTCTCTGAAGTGAAAGTGGTTGCAAACATTCCGAATATTATTACTTTTTACTAAAATAGTGGACAAATGTCTCTGGGATATTATTTCTAATCGTCGATAAGAAATTGACGAACTTTACTTAAAATAAAAATGTACTCAATCGAAAATAACAAATTGTTTCTTTATATATGTATGTGTGTTAATATTTAAGTAATTAATTCAGTAGCTTTATCACAATAATCGTTTCCAACAAAAACACAAACAAATGAGTGTGTGCTAAGAAATTTCATTGTTTCAACAAAATTGGATCTAGGGAATCTTCAGTAAGAATAAAAACTTTTTATTTGGTCTTCAGACGGTTCACTATAACGGGGTTCGACTGTATTTTAAAACGTTTTTATGCATTTCACTTGGTGTGTGTGTGTCATCAAATTTTCGATCTTTAATTTAACCAACTTCCCATAAAGCTAGAGTTCTGAAACATTGGGAATCGTTCTTACTCGCCTAACAATGCAATATTTAGACATTTGCAACAAGTTTTTACTAATATTTTCTTTAATAATGCAGTTTAGCCCCCAACCACTTGGCGCGATTTCAAAAATTGGTTCCAAACTTTGCGATTTTTTTTGGCTGAACGTTAAGTCCGTGAAACGGACAAAGGTAGCCACATTTGGCAAAATACTGCCAGATAATTCTTGTCGCCAAGAGTGATTGGGTTAAACTGCATTCCAACCATTTAATTTACCGGATGAATTAATTAATTTTAGTTACTTTTAACGTTTTTATGTATTTCACTTGATGTATGTCTGTGTGTGTGTGTGTATCAGTGTGTCATCAAATTTTCTATTGTTAATTTAACCAACTTCCCATCAAGCTAGAGCTCTGAAATTTTGGGAACCGTTCTTACTTGCCTAACAATGCAATATTTAGATATTTGCAACCAGTTTTAACTAATATTTCAATAATATTCTTTAATAAACTTTTCCACCATATAAAAACGTTGGTTTTTATCTCGAATTATTTAAAGTTAACCAACAGATGACTCAACTATTTTGGAACGGACGTTCAGTAGGAAGTTATAACAAGGCAACAGGATTATCATTTTTTACATGGGTTCTCAGGACAGTCGTTATTATTTTGATCTGGTAAATTTACTCTTTTTAGGGGTGTGGTTATGGAATCGAAAAAATGTTATGCAGTGTTGATTCCATTAGGTTTTTAATCCCTTTTCAATAGCATGTGAGGAATTTTCTCAAATCGCTTATGGTTAATGCATGAATCAGAGTGTTTAGGGAAACCTATAACTACAGGTAATACGGCTACTTTATGTTTGCATTATCTTCAGAAATAGCTGATATACCTGCACGCGAATTTTATTTGTATCTGTTTATCTGAACCCCCAAAGGGATATTGTTTTAGCCAACGTTAAAAAGGTTATCCGAGCACTTTTCAATGCCTGCTTTCACTTGTAGTGAATTTAATTTCCAGAAAAAAAAAAAAAAAAAAAATGTCATAACATTTTTTTATCGTAAAAGATTTGAGGTATACTTGTATGTTTAATGGCTGCATTTAACAGTAATGAACTTAATTTTTAAAAAAATGTGTCATATTAATTTCTCCTAAGTTTTTTTTTTTCTTGGATTTAAATAAAACGTGTATAAAAAGATATTTATTTTACAGCAGCAATAATTACATTTAGGTTAAAATGTATTCAATTTCGATAATTTATTGTTTGCTTTAATTTTAATATCTGAAAAGATTATTAGGTACTTTTCCATTTCCCGAGGCAAATTTCGCCAAGCAGACTTTATTGGCGACAACACACAGTATACACATAGTCCGTTTGGCTTCGGTTGTATCATTTTTGGCGACTCTATCGCTTGCGCCAGCGAAATGGAAAAATACCAAACATTATTATCAACTTCAATATTTTTTTAAAACGTTTTTCTGAATTTCACTTGGTGTGTGTGTGTGTGTGTGTCATCAAATTTTCGATCGTTAATTTAACCAACTTCCCATCAAGCTAGAGCTTTGAAATTTTGGGAATCGTTCGTACTCGCCTAACAATGCAATATTTAGACATTTGCGACAAGTTGTAAATAATATTTTCTTTAATAATGCAGTTTATCCCAAACACTTGGCGCGATTTCAAAAATTGGCACCAAACTTGGCGATTGTTTTTTTTTTTTTTTTTTGCTGAGCGTTAAATCCGTGAAACGGAACAGGGTAGCCACATTTGGCAAAATACTGCCAAATAATTCTTGTCGCCAAGGATAAACCTTTCCTGAATTCTGGTTCCCATTTTTTTTAATAGAATGACTTACAAACTTTCAAATGCATGTTTTGATTTTATGAGTATTATGAATTTCTTAATATGCTCACAAATGTATCTTTTTAAGTAAATTTTAAAGTTAAAAATAACTAACAGTTTTAACTAATATTTCAATAATTTTCTTTAATAAACTTTGCTACCATATAAAAACGTTATTTTTAAAAACGTTGGTTTTTATATCGAATTATTATCGTTTGCTTTAATTCTCATATTCAGTTGAATAATTATTTTCAAAAAATTAGCTTCTTTGGTGGCTAAATCTGTTCTTTGCAAAATTTTGCGTAAAATAATTTGTGGGATCTTAAATTTCATTTAATATTGTGTTTATTCAGAGCGGCTTCTCATTATATATATATATATATATATATATATATTATTGATTGATTAACATATCATCAAACAGTTACTATTCATATTACCTGCAAAAAGAAGTGTTCCGCACAATAATAAATTTGAAAGTGAAAATCGAAAGTTAAAATCAAAATTCATTTAAAAGTGGAAATATAGCTGTAATAGCTACGTGTTTTTCATTTTTTCTGCTTCCTTATAGCCATCATAGTTTTAGTTTGAAATAAGGGTTGCCATATTATCCTAAGGTACCTAACTTATAAACAATCTTTTCATCATTAAATTTGAGAAAATTTCATAAATATTCAACATTGAACCTGTCTTGTTTTGTTTTATTTGAACCAATTAACTTTTAAAAAATTGCGCCAACCTTTTTCTTTTAATATTTCGTTTGACTGATTTATTTAATAACAGGAGTGTAATTTATCATTATTATTTCCCGAGAATATTGCTAAATTTATTCGCAATATAAAAGAACAAACAATTGAAAAATATTCGTAAACACACCTTTTTGTATTTGAGGCAGAAACCGCTTGATGTTTATGATGCTAATTTTTCCTTCCGAGATTACCAATGACTCACGGGAATGCAGAAAGAAAGAAAAATCAACAAGATTTATGAGTCAATTGAAACCAATAACACAATTATATTACGGTATGATTTTATGAATCACAATGGACAACACTAATATGCAGACCTAGACCTAAATTTTTAGAATGAAAAAAGAAACTCCGGTCGTAGTCCTTCGGCTGAAAAAGTTGTCCATGACAAATTTTCCACTTTCAAGATCGCTGAGAAATTGAAATGCAACGCTTGTAATCGAGCCAGTCATTTTTATGAGCATAATTTTGATTTGCAGTAAAAACAATGCTCCAGCAAAACAGTCTTGCCACTTGTTGAGTTATCCTTCAGATCTTTATTGTTTTTACCTTCTTGCCTCAAAGATCCTATCGAGAAAATAAATTTCCTTTCCAAAAAAATTTTATTGTTCAAAAATTACAAGAATAGCTTATTCTTCTTCTGGTTTTCATTCTGAATTACCATTGTGTTCTTTGTAAACAGTTTCGGTTTTGTAACTATACCTGCCAGTTAATTGAATCAAATTCATGCCCTCACATTCTGATTTAATAAAACAAACTATTCTAAAATACTACGTTTTTTAATTCAATTTTTCTTCTGATTTTATCTTACATTTTTTCTTTCTTTCTTTGTCTCTCTTTAAACTCATACATAGAAATTCGAATCTGCTCAGAATTTATTTTAAACTCATTTGAAATTTGAATTTACGTACAAATTTTTTTTAAAAAAATCCAACAATAAAAAATACTTAAAAAAAATTCTATACAAAGTTTTGCAAAGAACAGATTTAGCTACCCAAGGTGTACCTTTTTTAATAGGTTTTCTTTAACTCACGTTGTAACACTGCCAGGTTCAAAACTTTAAAACTTTTTTCTCACATTTTAAAGCACTCAATTGAGCTGAAATTTTCTATACACGATTGTTTTGGATGCAAGATTGTTTAATTTTAATTTTTATTAATAAAAATTAATTGATTAAAACTAATTATTTAAAGAATTAAATTTTACTCCAAGTGGCCAAATCGGAGTTTTGTAATTTACCATTCGCTTTAATTTTAATTACATGTAGTTTAATTGATTAACATAACGCTTAATTGAGCTAAAAAATTTTACACGAATTTATTTTAGATAATAAATTTAATAAACGTTAAATAATAAAATAAATTATTAAAGCTAATTATTGAATAAATCCAATTTGACTCAACGATCCCTTTTGCTCGTAAAATTTATGGTATAAAAAAAATTATGTTACGCAAAGTGTGAAGTTTGAAAGAAAACCCATGTTCAAAAAACTCGTTTTTTACTGGTGTTATCTTATAATTAATATGAAATTACTTAGTTAAATATAAGAATTAAAGTAAGAAAGGAAATATCGAGAAATAAACAATAGTAAACTTTTCCGATATTAAAATTAAAGGAAACGATAAATTATTAAATTGAATATATTTAAGTTAAATGTAATTAAAACTGAAGCAAACGATAAGAAATTGAAAAGTGATCTGGTGCATCAAAAGTGACCCACCTAAAACTATAGCCCTTTAGTTGTCTAGAAAAGACATTTCTTTTGAAATGAAATTAAACCAAGCCTTGGTTATGCATTCGAGGTGAAGCTATTAAAAAACGAGACTGACGCTGTTACAGAAGTATATATGCGCCAAACACCAGCGACCGACAGCTTAGCGTGAGCATGAAGTACTGAAACTTATAATTTATTGAAATAAGTAAATACTTAACGTGTGCACGTGTTTTTGAATGCTGTAAGCTTTTCCAAGATGGCTAAGATGATGATTCACGCTCGGGACGCCCTTCCACTTCAAAAACGGATAACAATATCGAAAAAATCAGTTATTTGGTTCGATCTGACTGTCGGTTAAGTATTCATGCGATTGCTGAGACTGTAGGAATTGACAAAGTATTCGCACGGTAAATTGTTCCACAAAGACAATTCCTCGGCTCATTTCACGTTGTCTGTCAAATGGTTGCTAGCCAAGTACAGCATCCCAGTGTTAGACAATCCGTCTTATTCCCCGGATTTTGAGCCCTGAGACTTCTATGTGTTTCCTAAGGTAAAATTTGTATTAAAAGGAACAAGATTTGAGTCGTTGAAGCTATGAAAGAGAAAGGGGCCGCGTCCCGAAGGAAGACTTTCAACACTGCTCGAGCGATGGAAGATTAGCATGGAGCGTTGTAGGGATAGAGGAAGGGTATATATTGAAGGTAATAGAAAATAAATAAGTATCACTTCAAAATAAAATGCTTTACAGCGTCAGTCTCGTTATTAAATAGCCATACTTTCAAATTAGAGGAAATGTTGATGAATTAAAATTCCTGGATTACTGAAATTTCATACAATCAATATGGATAGTAACACACATTTTCTTAAAGAATCTGATTGTGAAGAAAACGGATGCTTGTTACTTAATGTGTTTAATACGTGAATAGTAAAGTGTAAATAAATAAATAAAGCAACTTACATAAGTAATTTTTAATTTTGGAATTATCTTTGAAGCATTTAAACTGTATTAATTTACAAATAACGTTATTTAATTTATTCGCTACATTTAAGGCTCTTTTCATTTTACTATTTGTCACAATCGTCAATAAAGTGTGAAAATTACATGTAAATATCTCTATTTGTTTTTATGGGGATTCTTTAGCATACATGTCTATAAAAAGCGGAGCTGCAATGCAAAACTTCTTACGTCATATTAATGTGTTTTATAAGTATAAGTACACCGGTGTCCATAACATAAGCATAATTGTTAACCTTGTGAGTAATGAAGAAAGTAGGAATGGTGGGAAACGTGATATGCGAGTGTAAAACGGTTATAAAATCAGAAAACAATGCTAAAGAACGATATTAATCTCTTTTCAAAGAAACAGTTTGGAGGAAAAAACTGGGTATCAGAGAAGTTCACACTTTAATGAAAAACAAATGAAATTAAAATGTGATGTTGCAGTTAAATAAGATGTGTGATCACCTCTGACACCACGCACATTGGAAAACAAGTTCCCATATTTGATTCAACACTGTTGATGAATTGATAGCTCAAAGAATTCCATATTCACGAAGAGCTCTTTTCAGTTCTGGAACGGAACTTGATGAGTACCGAAGGGCTGCAAGTTGACTCTCAGCATATCCCCCACATGCTCGATAGAATTCATATCATGTGAGTTGGCCGTGACATGCGTTGGATATTTTCCTCTTCAACGATGGCACGATAATCAGGATGGCACGGTGTCAAAGCGAGTTATTATCCATCAATATTACATTCAACACCGACAGCACTTCGAAGCAAGTTAACACAAGGCTTAAGAACTTCATTTCTGTACTTTTATCAGTCACAGACCTCGTCTCAAAGAAATGGAGGACTTATCGGCCGTCCAGCATGATACTTGTCCGCACAATAATTCACCTTGGCGGAAAACTTTGCTTTTTCGAGATGTTTTCCGGGTGAGATCGAATTCCACGTTCTCAACATATCGTTAGCAAATGAACATTAGTGTTCAGAAAATATTCAGAAAGCATCTCTGAACATCACATTGACTCACTGTCTTAAAATATAGTACTGAAGTTCTAAAACTCCAGTTTATTCCAGTGCGTATATGCATAGACTGGAGAGGAATAAAAACTGCTGGTCGTCTGGCATAGAGACTAACATAATTGAGTCACCTGTAAATAGCTTCAAAATTCGTACTCCTGTAGGACTGAGAGTGCGAAACCCGTTCTCTGGCAGAACTGTCTATCTGACATCGCGCAGTTAGTGATAAATATCGGTTTTGGCGAGCGGTTGTGATTCTTAGACGACCTAATACTGGTCGTCGATTAACATTTCACACACTTCGAAAATATTGCCGCAATCTTGAGATCACTCACTGAATTCACATTCAGAATTCTAGATGCTTCAGTTTATGATCGTCCTAATTTGAGAATTCCTTTCGCAAACGTGTCCAATTTTCGTCTTTGTATCATGTTGAATTGTCAATAACGTTTCTTCGCACATGAATCGCATAAAACCTGCCTGAACTGCTTATGCCATATGACCCTGAATATCCGCGTACCGACGTGCGAAGTCGTTTTACGCACGAAGACGTCGACTTTAGTGTTTTGCATAAAGAAAAAGTTTTATTTTTTACAGATGACCCATCACAAATTATTCCTGAAAAAAAAAATCATTCATATTTTTTCTCATATCACGAGTTATGCTTAACTTTCGGACACCAATGTATGACACTGGAGGTACTATTGTTTCCCGAGGCGTTACGACCATTAAGTTATCGAGTTTATCAAAATCATTACGCCTGCGTGTTTGTCCGTAACGATCGATGGGATCCTCTTCTTTTTCTTCACTGTTGATATCTTCATTATAAGATTAAGCTTCACAGCAGTGACAATCAAATTTTTATTGAAATATCAGGGGAGCATAACTTTTTACTTGTGAACTAGGTGTCACGAGGAAAATAAGTAAAGAAGAATTATCTATAGAGCACTCTCACACATGCAATCAAATAATCTTTCATGTGCTAGTTTGGGAAGGCTTCTACTTTTAGATTGCCATTAAGTTTATACTAAAACTAAACTTATCCCAAATCCGTGAAGCATAATGATCAATATCACCGACAACTAGCATTTTCCCTATGCATTTTATTTTACAATCTTTAATATTAATTTTTTACTTCACTCATGTGAAATATTTTTCCTCATCATTACTAAAAAGTGCACGCATTAGCAGTTGCGGTAACTATTTTAAACTTTTAAAATTTATTTTTTCTTTTTTTTTTTCAAATCCTTTCTTCTGTCGGCGTCAAATCCCTCAAAACTCATAAAATTAATGCTAAAACGCTCGTTTTTACATGGTGACGAGCATGGTGAGAGAATTTCTTTTCTGTTCAATTTAATCTTTCTGGATTAAATTCTTTTATTTTGCTCAATGTTTTTCTCGTTGCTCATATATTTGCGGTGGTTATTTTCGGCTAGCTCTCATTTAGCCCATACATTCTTGTTTATCCTGTTTATTTATTACTGCCTGCAAGAAGTTGGTAATTCTTGAAAGGCATCAGTAACTTTTGCGTCTTATAAAAATTCCGACCAATTCTTGCGAGACGTAACCGATTGCTCTGAAGTTATGTTTCCTAGGGAAAACGGATAGTTATCTGGCGGTTGCAATATTGCGGTGAATGACGTCACTAAAACGTTATGATGTAAACTAGATGACGTGGTTTTCTAAAGAGCGTTGATTGCTAGGAAACTTTACGGGTTTGCATAGACAACGTTTTGGTGACGTCATCGACCGACATATTACTGCTGCCAGAAAGCGGCACCGGTTTCTTAGGAAACCGTAGCTTAGCTGGTTTATTTACAATTCGCTGGCATTCTTCGCATATTGGTAATCTTTCGGATGTTTGACTACCTTTATCCTTTTATTTTGATTACTATTTAAATTTAATTGAGATAAAAATATTTTCATTATTGATTTTAACTATCTGAATTAAAATAAAATGGGATAAATAAATTTTAAAATTAATAAGAAACTCGTAATTTAACTATTGCCGTTCAAAAAATGTGGACATACGTAATGGATGTAGGATATGTGGATATACAAGAGGTGTTCAAATGAAAAGGTACAAAACGACACTGTGGGTGTAAATGAAGACTTTATTCAAAGTATACACCAAGGAGCAGGGCACAACGATCCCATTGATTAACGAGCCGAAGTGTTTCCTGTTCCTAGAACTCCTGTGGCCGTGACGAGACCCAGTCCTTCAAAGCGTCCAAGAGTTCATTGTCCGAGTTGAAGCGCATCCCTTTCAGATGTTTTTTTTAGGGGACCAAAAACATGGAAATCGCAGGGCGACATGTTTGGGCTGTAGGGCGGATGGTCAAGCTACTCCCACTTGGACTTGAACAGTTCCAAGTGTGGGACCCTGGAGACAGTCTTCCCCGTATACGGTCACCATCCGGCGATGAATAGCGGCCGATTTAACACCTTCCGCTGTCAGAAATCGGATGACGTCTCGCTGCTCCTCAATCGTTGAATTTTGCAATGTGATCGCCATTATGTCCTCACACGCACTGCCGCTTCAATTGGACGGTACTCTTTATAAGAGCCTCTGCTCTCTCCTGCGCATGCTCCGATCCACGCCGGTGACTTCATTCGTATCTCTAGATGTCTCGCTACGTTTTCTCATAGCGGCATAGGCAAATATATTAACGGTTACGTTGTTACAACGTTTCGTGCATTTTCCTTGGAACACCCTTTGTATATAGCAATGATTGGTCAAGGGTGCGAGAGTAAAAAAGGGTGACGCCTTAAGGCTCTCGTCTACCAGCCATTTTGATATCGTGAATGTAATGTTAATCCTTTGGAATTTCTATTATCGTTCTCGAATATTTACTATTTTATCTATTTGAATGCAAAAAGGGCATCCGAAAAAGCAATAAATAAATAAATAATTGAAGGTTTCTGCAGAATTACATTTTTTCTCCGATTTTTGAAAATGTTTTAGAATATTTCTTCAAGACAGAAAAAACCAGAAACGAATCATTAAAACGTGGATAAAATATTTTTAAAAACCGGAGGGAAAATGTAATCCTGTAGAAACCTTCTTAATTTTTCGCTCTCTCCGATGCATTTTTTTTGCATTCTAATAGATAAAATAGAGAAGATTTGAGGATGGTAGTAGAAATTCCATAAGATTAACATTACGTCCATGAAATCAAAATGTCCGGTAGACGGGATACTTTACGAGTAACATCGTAGCAAAAATATGAAATAATGTTTTGTTTGGCTCAGAATCGTTTTTAAATTCCACTGCCAAATATAATTTTCTTTTCACGCTATTTATTTAATTATTAATATTATTACATAATTATTTAGATTCACTGGTCGCTAGAAAAGACTACGGATTCAGTGGTTGCATTGTATACTAGTATCGACATTTTTCTTAATTAATTGACTTAAATCACAATAACTTTAAGACCCTCTTTTCAAAAGGCTTTATGAAAACAACTGGTCTTAAAAATAAAAATATTTTTTAAAATATACGTGTGTGACAAAAGGGGGATTAAAATCCAAAAACGCTCCTTAACTATGTGAATTGCTTTGTTTTTTCTGAAAAAACTATAAGACTGAAGTGTTTTGTGTAGATACTATATCAATTTTGATTTTCGAAGATTTGAAAAGATACTGCAACTGAGAATTAAAAAGAAATGTATACAATTGTAACAACTAGATTTTTTTAATTTTTTTTTTTATTTAAACATTTAGTGAAAAATAAAATATCCTTCACAAAGCGAAAAAACGAGTGAAGAACATTTTTATGTATTAATTTATTTAATTTTATGGGACACTGTTGAAAAAAGATTTCCAACGACAGAAAACACGTTGTAAGGTGTCAGTAGTAATCCGTTGCATTAGCAGAAATCTGTTAACTTAACATAAATTTGTAGGGAATGGTGGAGCGTATACTTTATCTTTTACAAACTCCCAAAGGCAGAAATTGCATGGCAACATGAAGTCTTCTAAAACAGCTTTCATGAAATAGCTTCACGAAGAACACACGAGGTCTATTTATTTGCCACAATATAAAAACTTCCACATTTCCCCCTTTGTATTCATGTATTACTTATCATTTTGTGTCGTTTATTTTTGAAAATATGGAATCTTGAAATCGAATGAATCATTTTTAATAACCCTGCATTTACGGTTATCAGTTCACTTTGTTTTACACCAGAGGGATTGGATATATTATCATATTTTTTTTCCAGTTATATCACGAGAAATATTACTCGAGATCATTTCTCATTGATAATATCGATCGAAAATGCTAATGTGAAGGCCTTAAAATTTGAAGTTACAGTTCAGGATTTCGTATCGGCATAAGCTGTAAGAATAAATACGTAATCAAGCTATTTTGGAATAGTTTTCACGCGTGGGGAATACGTGATTGTGATTGGTTATTAACGTTGCACTGAGAAGCAACATGAGGGCTATTGGCGATGGACCTCATAACTTTGAACCTCTATCAAGCGACGAGGATGGCACCTAGACTAGCTCCTCTCTCTTCAAACTTCCACACCAACGGGGGGATTTAGTACCTCGACCAGATTTATCGTGCATCAGCCTCTCTGCATAGCGTGTCTTTCGTAGCATCAGGGCTCGAACCCACGACTCGAAGAAAACAACACACGTCGGGAGTCCACGACCATGACCACAAGACTACCGCGGCACATGCGGAACGCGTGCCTCAATTCTTCTCTACCTGACGAAATGTAATTATGGTTAAGATTAATTAACAACAAATTTTTTTATCAGTTTTTGATACTTTTTCTTAAGATGTTAGAAAAAATTCGTGTCAAATGAATTATTTAATATATTTTAACCGAAGAATAATATTTAAACTTATTAATTTTTAAAAAAAAGTAATTACAATTCTATTTGCTTGCATCTATTATTAGTTGAGGTTTAAATTTATTTTTCAAAGTCAGAAACAAAATGTTTTACAAAAGAAAAGTGATAAATATATTTTTAGTAAGATAATTTAATGCCGAAATGGAAACTGACTAAAATTTGATAAAATCTTTCTATAAAACATTGAAACATTATTTTTATATTGTAAAAACTTATTAAAGAAACCAAACTGGAACCAGCAATTTAAATTTTATCAGTTTTAATCATAAGAATCATTTAACTGAAAATTTCGTAACAAAATCGTTTAATTGAATTTGAGAATGCATTTTTCATTTTTCTTGCTACTAATACCCTTTGGTAATTTTCATTCTTTCTTCATATTTTACATAATGATTTATGACCTGAATTCTTTGTATCTGTTCCATTTATATAAAAACGTTCTAGCAATAACCATGCGAAACTTTTGGGTCTCTTTGTTTTCTTTACATACAGAAAAAGGAAGAGGGAAAAAAATAACTTGATTTCTGGCGACTGCGTTGATGTCATCCGGTGTTCTTTCCATTTGAGGGAAATTTTTCCTCTTTTTGCGATATTATCCCACGTTTTTTTTTTTTTTTTTTTTTTGAAGGTCAATGGCGGTAAACCTTTCGTAATGGAAAGTGTCGCAATTACGACCTTGTAAATTCTGAAACCGAGGCACCATAATGAAGCAATGGGTAAATGGCTACAAGTAAATGGACTGTAACTAGTCGGGTGAATGTTTTGGTTTCCGACGCCAAGCAAGTTTTTTTTTAAAAAAAAACTCAAGGTCCATTTATTACACTGAGCCTCTTTTGATCAGGTGTTTTTCGTTTCTGACGATTGAACCTTTTTCTAAACAGAGCTAGAAATTTCGCATTCAAGCTGCAAGTTACTTGTTTTTTTCCCCGAAAGTTTTGTTTCCATTTCCGTAGGAAAGATTTAATCTCGATAATTAGGCAGGTCTCAAAAAAACTTAATTCAGGAGGATTTTTATTGTTAACACAGCGAATCAGTCCCTCTATACTCGAGGAAAGTATCTCAACGATTCGATACTTTTTCAAACCCACCCGGCACAGAAATTCGAAAGTTCAGAATATATGAGATTGCCCCCATTTGAAAATCACACTCAAGCCCAACAAATTATGGACACATATTTTTCTAGTACATAAATTTGTAAAAAAGATGAACAACAACAACAAAAGGGGAGGGAGAGAAAAGAGGGTTCCGGGACATCTGAATATAGAGCACTGTTGATCTACTTGAAGTATTTTTTTCTAAACTTTCTGTCATATACATATATATACTGCTGTCCATTAAAATTGCAACACCAGGAAGGAATGATCTAATAAACGTGACAAAATCACATGAAAGGAGGAAGAGGTTAAGATATGCAAATGATAAGTATTTCAGCGCATTTAGATGACGTAGGAGGGAGAAACGACATCTGAAGCACTGCATAAAAGAAAAATCGTGTAATGGATTTCTCCTTCGGAAAACGCTTTGTAAGGTTGGAGTTTACTTAGAATATCTTGTTGTGCTTCGAAGAAGAAGAAATGCTTACCAGTATTTCTGATGTCGGAATTCGATAGAGGCAAGATTGTTGCCTACCGAAAGTATGAATTATCGTTCTATGATATCGCCCGTCACACTGGTCAAAATTCAACCACTGCCGTGCGCGAATATGGAACCAATGGATTGCTGAGGGTCATACTGAATAGCATGCAGGATCTCCATGCCTTCCCATGACTAACGCCCTAGGGAGCAGACATATTGTGAGGTCGGCCCAGAAGAAACGTACGACCACATCACGGACCATTAGTCAAGAAATGAGCATGTTTGCAGCACGCCTAATATCCGCTCGTACAGTGCGACGACATTTGCAATAGCATGTACTGTCAGCACGACAACCATTACTTCCGCTTCCCTTGACAATGCAGCATAGAAAAAGAAGACGACTCTGGTGCTCCGAACGACAAAGCTGGATACAGGAAAGGCTCATTGTCGTCTTTTCAGACGAGTCCCGGTTCTGCGTGCAGTATTCTGATGGCCGTATGCGTGTCTGGAGGCTCCGAGGAGACCACTCTTCGCCTGCTTGCATTAGATCTCGGCACAGGGGACCTGCATCTGGTATAATGATTTGGGCAGCCATTGGGTATATGACATGCACATCTCTAGTTCGGATCGACGGTAATTTGAAAGCATATTGGTACATTTCTGACATCTTACGTCCAGTGGCAGTGCTTTATCTTCGAAGTCTGCCAAACGCCATCTTCCTACAAGATTATGCAAGACCATATGTTGCACGTCTTGTTCTGACCTTCCACGATACACAGGGAATTTGATTGGCCTACATGGTCTCTAGATCTGTTACTGATTGAAAACATCTGGTCATGGTTTGCTGAGAGACAGACCCACTACCCCTCTAAGCTAATACGGTTGATGAAGCGTGGCATAGACTTGAAGAAGTATGGAATGAATTACCCGTTTCTGTTATCCAAGCCCAGTTCGACTCCATATCTAACTGGGTAAGGACCGTTTTAGCTGCCAGGGGAGACAGCTGTTTCTACGAATTTCGCACCTTTGTAAAACCACAAACTGCTTAGAAATTTAATCATTTTGTCTTCATGCCATACTGTTTACGTACAACAAACTTTTTTTTTTGTATTTGCTTTTCTTCATGGGGTTGCAATTTTATTGACCAACAGTGTGTAATAATTCTATTAATGATCTGAGACATGCAATACATATTACATTCCTAAAAAAAAGCATTTAATTGATTTTTAACATAATACACTCACATACTCAAAAGTCAATATAAATTCCTAAAAAGATAGCATTTTCTATGAGATTATAAAAGCGGAAATTATGCAGTATTTTTTTATATTAAAAACAAACTTTTATACTTCAATTTATATAAAAAGAAAAAAAAATCCTTTAATGAAAATCGAATAACATAAAAGTGTACATACACATCAAGGAAAATGAAAAATCCCCTTAACTTTTTCAGTTGAAAATAATTTAATACCGAATAACTTGACATTGCTCAATGACGGCTTGCAATTCCCTAGGCACCGAGTCGATTTTATGTGGTATCGATGTAACTTTACCACAATTACAACAATGTATTTTTTTTTTTCAGGAATCGTTACTTCGAGTGTTGCTTTTTCTAATCAAGATCTCCCCATACATGTTCAGTGGGATTCAAATCCGACGCTTGAGGAAGGGATATGGGACTGTGCAGGTACTTTGTAAAGGAGTAATTCTTTCACAATCTTTACTGCTGTTTTGGATTGTTATTAAACTAAATGGTCCATTAAGCTTCCATGCTGTCAACAGATGCCTACACATTATTTTGTAACATGTGCAAGTATTTGTATGAAACGATCCAACGTACTTTCAATGACGGTTATTTTTTCATTAATAGCAGCCGCAATGTGCCCCAGACAAGGACTCCTGAGCCGAAATATTGCCAGTAGAGGGCGCTGTTGCGGACGCGTCAGTAGTTGCTGACAAACAACAGCTATAGCAGTTTGTAACCAGGATGTGGTGTTTCGCAATGTGTCTGATTCATAAAAGGAACTTGTAATAATTGCAAACATCCCCCCACTGTGAAATTGGTACAACTCCTCCTCCGCTACACTTCGCTGTAGGGATGACATTCATGAATTTCCATTTTTTTTTTTTGTATTTCCGCACTGACAAATTCTACCAAAAACTTTTTATTTACTCCCATCCATAAATAGGACAGTGTTTCAAAAAATATGAATTATAATAGATATATTCGTCAGCAAAGTTTAGTCTTTTCCATTGATTTTCTCTAGATGTGATTAGTTTTCATCGCGGAATTCTGTCTTGAAATCTTTCAGATCGGCGGATTCTTCGAATTTTTATACAAATTAACATTTTCTTACTATTAACTTATTACTTAACATATTACTTATTACTACATATTAACTTATTACTTAACATATTACTTATTACTACATATTAACTTATTACTTAACATTCTCTTTTCTCTCTCTCTCTCTCTCTTACAGCATCATATTCTGTAAATTCAAGAGTGGATATTTTCGAATTTTTTTGTAATCACTATTCGAGCATCGCGATCATTCAAAACTTTTGGCCGACCACTATGTGGTTTGATAAATATAAGTTCAGTAAGTTGTTATTTCTAATAATAGTTTGAATAGTAGACCGGTTTGGATAATAGACCGAGAGGAAGATGCCTGCTCAAATGTCCTGCTCGTCACTTGACAAAGGTTCAGAATTACGAGGTCCGTTGCCAGTGGCCTTGGTGCTGCCTCTAAGTGTGACGTTGATGAACATTTAAAAATCGACAGTTGGTCACCCTGGCAATACAACTTTCACTAAATGAACATTATTGAACAAGTATTATCATAAAAAAAAGTATCTCGAGAAATCAGAAATAATCAGTGATCATTTCGTTTAAAAAGTTCACTTAAGACAAACTCCAAAAATGATAATTTGTCGAAATCAAACAACCAAACTTATGAGAGCAGTAGAGCTGTACGAAACAGGTTAGCAGCGGTTAGTCGAACTAACTTACCGCGATGTATATATATATATATATATATATATATATATATATATATATATAT
>BMAW01124751.1:175730-197663 GCA_019974015.1 Nephila pilipes | reverse complement strand
TATATATATATATATATATATATATATATATATATATATATATATTGTTACAAACATGAGCTAATGCTTCCCTGCAACGCTTCTTTTATAAAGGAAAAAGGGAATTTACAGAGATATCACCAGATATCAAAAGAGTTTACGCAATAACCCCTTAACCTTGGCAACGGATTTGGCGACTTTGGCTTCAAATGGAAAATATTCGAAGGCACTGGAACTGAGACGAAAAATCGATAGGGAAGAAAGTTAGAAAACATTTCGTGAATTTTCCCATGTGTCGACACTCCTGGTTAGTAAAGGTATAAATAAATACGCCTAGAGCTACAGTCTATGAGTGAGTCTGAGGGATTGGTTTGTGTACGGAATCGGTTGGTCTGTTGAGTCTGATTTGTAGACCTATAGGGGAATCGTGGCTGAGGAAATTTCTGAATCTAAAAGAACTGTTACGGAGAGTTTGGCTTTGGAGATTTTGTTGAAGAGATCGATCGAGGGATCGACTTAACGCTGTTGGCCAAAACAGTGAGACGTGCAGGGTGAATTTGCGAAGAAGTAATGTGTGTTTGTTGGGAATCATCGGAGCCTGCTCTGGAAATTCTGAATATTACTGATGTGGCTGTCCGCAGTGAGAAGCGATAAGCTGGTGAGCTTAACGTTGCTGTGTGTTAGCTGACACTGTTCTTAATGTGTGTTTTGTTCCTGTATTTGTGTCATTGAATTGTGTAATTTGTGCATCAGTTATTGTCCAAATTGTGCTAGTTGTGTGTAGTCCAGAAGACTTGCGAATAAATCATTTGTCGTTATCCTCCGCGTTGGTATTGGTTTTCCCTCCTCGCATACGCCCAGGAAGAAAATTGTTTCCGACAATATGATAGATAATTAGGTGATAACCAAAAGGATTAATTCAAAAGTTTTGTGTGTTTTAAGCAGCTAAAATGGAACAATTATTGAATTTTTTTCCAAAAAAAAAGGGCATTGGGCTAGTTTCTCCAATCACTAGCAATGATCACATCAAGCTCGTGGTTGACGAGGCTTCAGTTCAGTTTCGTGCTCGAGACCCGATTCCACTAAGGATACGATATGCAGAATAGCTGAGGCACTTTAAATCTCTCGGAACTCATAGTACTTACGTTGGAGAAACCTAGACTTGGCGAGTGGGATTTCAAACTCATCATTTGATAATGGCTCAAAATTACGACCGATTGATTAGTTTTACTTTTGTTGCACTAGAAGCAACACGAGGGCTATTGGCGACGACCTTGTAAATTTGAACTTCAGTCAAGGGACGAAGTTGACACCCAAGCAGGCACCTCCGTCTCCTAATGTCTACACCACGCCAACTGGAGGGCTTTGAGACACAACAGATTTAATGTGCATCAGCCTCGGCTACACGTTGGTTTTTTAGCGGCTTCAAGGTTTGAACCCACGACTCGATGAAAACCACCAGAAGCGAGTCCGCGACCGTGACCTCCAGGCTACCGCGGCCACGCTTAAAATTACGAAAAGTATGACTATGGTTTACATATTCTTTGATTTTTGTATCAGTTATAAATAGATACAGCTGGAAGTGTTCCTATCAATTATATATCGCATATTTCAAATTCCTTTTATGGGTTTCATCTATTAATTTTTTTTAAAAAAAAGTCAAGATCTGCAATTATGTATCTTAACTCTCAGAATTGATTTCAAATATATTAGGAAGATAGGAAAGTTATGTCTTTTTTCTATATTCAATTCAAACAAATAAATTTTTACCAAGTTTTGTTTTTAACCAATGATGCAATCACCTTCGTTATCAACAACCTTTTGCTATCTACTGTGCAGATTTTCAATACCGGATCGATAAAAATCGATTGGTTTTCGCGCAAAATATCTGGATGTGATATTTTGGACATCATCCGAATTTTCAAATTTTTTGCACCTAGAAAATGTTGTAGCGATCAGAATATATGGAAATCCGATGGCGCAATATTAGGCGAGTGTGGTATTGAAGCAATACTCCCACCCCGATTCATTAATTTTTTTCAGGTTTACACTCCCAAAAGGTGTTTTTTTTTGTGTTGGTTTGATGGAGTATTCATGGGGTCATTCTTTTTGAAGTGCTAAAACCTGGACAAACTGTGGCCAAAGGCCTTTACTGTGAACAACTGGATCGAGTAAATCAATCTTTAATTGAAAAGTGCCCAGCAATTGTCAACAGAAAAGGTGTTATTCTGCAACACGTTAATGCTACACTACACAACGCAAGACAAAACTGGAAAAAATTAATGATTTGGAACGGGAGGTATTGCCTCTCCCACCATACTCGCCCAACATTGCGCCATCGGATTTTCATTTATTCCGATCGCTACGATATTTTCTAAGTTAAAAAAATTCGAACATTCGGATGAAGTCTAAAATACCATCTCCGAATACTTCGCTCAAAATCCAATTAATTTTTATCGATCTGGCATTGAAATTTTGCAAAATAGAAGGTTGTCGGTAACTAAGGTGATTACATCATTGATTAAAAGCAAAAACTTTGTAAAAAATTATCTGTTTGAATTTCATGTTGAAAAACGACATTACTTACCGGTCCCCCTAATATATTTGAAATGAATTCTGAGAATTAAGATACAAAATTGCAGATCTTGATTTTTTTTTGTCAACTTCGTTATGCGATTGTACTTCAAAACTTCAAGGCGTATTGTATGTGAAGAGTGGGATGCAAGTTCAAGTGTCGACCTCGTCAAATGACCATGATTCGAAATAATGTTGCGAATTGGATGTGAATTGTGGAATGCCATCTCAAACGTCGATCGTGTCATCTGACCGTGGTTCAAAATTACGATGCGAATTGGATATAGAAAGTTGGATACCAGCCTAAAAATCGATATCATATGACAGTCACTCAAAATCATGAGTCTATTGGATGTGGACCCTGAGACACCAGTTCAAACATCGACCTCGTCATGTGACTGTGGTTTACAATTACCTGGCGTATTGAATGTAGCGAGAGGGATGCCAGCTAAAATACCGACCTCGTCATGAAACCATGATTCAAAATGGTGATGCATATTGGATATGAAGATTGGGATGTCTACTCAAATATCGACCTCGTCAAAGAAACGTCGTTCAGAATTTTGATGCGTATTTTATGTGTTTAGTGGACCTTTGTTCAGGGCCAAAATATATAGCCGGAAGCCTTCAATACTACAATTACGAAGTAACTAAAATTTGTAATAATTTCTACTTAATCTCGTTCTTTACTTAAAAATTTTCAAAAACCAGTGGAGTACAAATTTACTATTCTTCTGTAACACTGGTTAAAAAAAATATTTTTTTTTATGTACCAAACTTATTTATATTTGACCGCCTATAATTTATCTGTCTATACTAACTTTTAGCATCATCCAGTTAGAAAACTAATCAGAAATAATTTTAAGAGCTCATAAATTTTTGTTTGCTCATTCTTAAAATAAAATTGAATTTTTTTTAAAAAAAAGAATCATGATCTGTATTTTTACTTAAGATTGTCCTAGTTAAGAAATCTAAATGAAATAACATATTAAGCATTTAACGAAATAGTTGGTCAACATTCAAAGAAATTATAGGAGAAATATTTAACATCACAATTTGTATGAATATTTCTGTGTGTGATGAATTTTATATATGCTATGTGTGTATATATAGATGATATAAAAATAAGAGATAAAGCAAGATATATAACAATGCGAGGGTGGATCAAACGTAAACGGCTTTTCTGAAATACTACTCACTAACCTGGAACCCAAATTATTCTTCCATGAATCCTTCAAAAAGATATATACACTTTTTCCAACATATTGGATTTTTTCCCCCTTTTAAGATAAAAACAAGTCGAACATATATGAAGCCAATTCGTTCAAATTTTACTTCATCATTCGATGAAAAATCATTTTACTTCTAACACTTCTTTGAAGGGGCCAAAAAAGTTAGTTCGAAAGGGCTGAATATGGATTATAAGGAGGATGTTTGAGTGGTGTCAAGTGAGTGTTCTTTAATTTTCTTGCTTTACACCAACTGCGTGGAAAAAAATATTGTAATGCCCTGAAGAAAGAGAACATTGCTCGAATAGGAATGGAACGTCTCTTGAATCCACCTCCACACATATGTTGCTTCAAACCCCCCCCCCCCCAAATAAGCTTGAAATGAGTCACTAAATTTCAGAAAAATAAGTTGCAAAGACAGAATCTGAAAGTTCCTGAAAGCTCTATCGTAAATAAAAAGTTACTAATATCAGTCACCAAGCATCTTTTGTTTCTGATAAATAACAATTTTTACATCGAATTTTTGGATTTGTTTGACATGTCCCAAATTTTTCGTCGATCGCGACTGGTTATTTTCTTAAGTTGTATAAGTGATAAAACAAATCACGAATTTTAGATTGATGTCTATCGCATTTTCTTAGCTACACTTTTTGGCCTCAATATCATCCGATTCATTCTCTATTGTTTCAGCAAGCTGAAATTTATGTTCTGCTTTATTGTAAAATGCATTTTTCTTTACTAAAAACAACATTTCCCTTATTTAGGACATTGAAATTCAATTTGACATATCAATTTAGTTTTAAAAATCGAATACGCCAATTTTCAACTCTTCCATTGGACTTTGAAAATGTGTTCGATTTGACATGGAGCACCTGTATTATTCCGCATGATTTGTCCTGAATAGAATCCTTGCCCTGAATGAATAGAAGTAGTTGATAGAATCAGAAATCGAGTGCACGACATGTCGGCTTTGAAGTTTAAGACCTTGTCTCCGGGAATTCGAAGTTCTCACCGTTAGGTTTTCAGACATCAGTTTTCGTATTGTTTCGGAAAGTTTTGTCTAGATCGATTGATTGAATAGTTTTTTGGATTATGAAGCATCAAAGGCTATTATTTTTCTATTTAACACAAATAAATACAAAAGCAAACAATATGATACAAAAATTTCATGAAAAATTCGTTTGAAGATCAGTAGGAAAAATATTTAATCTGATAAAATTTGAGAAAAAAGGTATTCAGAGAGATGGAAATGAGTGATTTAAAGTAAAATCTTGATTTCTTTTCTTTTATGTGTCGAAAGATCTGTCAGAGCGCTTATTTTTTCCTGTTTCGTTCTCGAATTGGAGGTATTTGTCTTAGAAGTCCCGGGATTTTGTTTAGAATGTCTATGAATGTTGGGAGAAGATTATTTGCGTCATAAAGATTATTTAGAGTTAGGTTTGGGCTATTGTTTCTGTTTGAGAAATGTTTCCTTGATCTTTTTTCCTGGAAGTATCTGTTCACATAATGAGTTGTCATCTGTGGAGAGATTTTCATTATTTAATGCATTAGCGTAAATAATGAAAATCTCTTCACAAAATTCTTTTATTTTATTGCTTTGAATATGACTTGTTTATTATTATTATTATTATTATTTTTTTCTAATTGATTTTGAGGATAACTTGGGCATCCTTGATGAGAAGCCGCATGTTTTTGACAGTTGATATAAAGGGAGTTTTACGTTCTTTCTTTTATGCTACATTCAGTAGTTTAATTGTGTGTCAGCAATTTAAGCAATTGCCTTGTAAAAGGCAATTAGATGCACTATGATTAAATATATTACATTTGAAACATTGAATTACCCCAATGCTAAAATAAGATTCAACTTTTATAGTTAAAACGCAAAATTTGATGACTTTGAAGTTTTTTCTCCCTCTCTGAACGACGAAGACGGATCATGAAAATTGGTATGGTTTTCTTGATTTTTCTATTACTTAATTGAATTAATTTACTGAGAGAAAATCTTTGCACTTTAAATTCTTCTCAAATGTCTTTAATATAGGGGCTGCAGGGAAGTCCCTTAATTACTGCTTTAACTGGGCTTTCATTAATTGACTTGATGTTGTAAAATTCATATTTTTTCCCGCATAACCTTTACGTATTGCAGATCATCATCAGAGAAAAGTTTGATACACTCGCTGGAAAGGTGAGTACGTAAATTTGAGTTTGTTTAGATTGAATCAGTAAGTTGAAGGATGTAATTATTTGATGCTTTAAGCAATACTGAAGGAAGAAGTACATGCTTCAACTGAGCTAAGTTCTCTCGTTATTAATATCTTGGGATGTTGTAGCGTTTTCATCTAATGCCAGAAATTTTTTTTTAGTTCCTAATGAGGGCAAGCTAATTTCTAGAACTTTGCGTTTTACTGTATTTTGTTTTTGCTTGGTTTGATGAATTTCTAATTATTATTTACTGATTGTTTTCTCACGAGGCTTTTAAAATAAACTAATGGGGGAACTTCAATGGTAGAGCTTCCAGGTACTTTACAGGGAGGAAGAGAGCCAAAACTACTCCCACTTTTAGTAAATTCTCTTCGATCATTTTGAAAATTTTCTTGTTTTGATCAGTGTCCTTTTATTTACAGATTTTCATTTGTTTTTCTCTGTCTCTAGCACGGTTCTTTATACGTATTTAAAGTTTTTAATTTTTAGGCAATTTTCGAGTATTTTCTCATCAGTTGTTGATGAAGTGTTGCTTGAAATATTTTTTTTTTATCTCCATGCCTGGATCCGAGTCTAATTTCTTGTCCGTCATTTTGAATGCCAAGGAAAGAATGTAATTATCCTCGCCAAGAGCACTGAAAAGTTCTGCTTGCTTAAAAATTTTCAACGAATATTAATAGTGATGTAATTTTTCTACTAATGATATAAAGGAAACTGTTAATGATGCAATGGAAAGAATATTATCCTCGCCAACAGTACTGAAAAGTGTTAATTGGGTAAAATTCTCCAACGAATATTCCTAGTGATGTAATTTTTCTCCAAAATACGATGCTTTCCAAAATAAATCTTTCACTAATCTGACCACGAGAAACGTATCAAGTCCACCATACCACTTATCCAGGCTTTGTCTTTTTTCTCTTTACAGTTAAAAGGGGTATTACAGGCGAAAAGAGAATACGCCGGTCCATATGTAGGAATGGCTTGGGTTGCAGAATTCACGTCAAATGTTGTCCTCGAATGTCACCAAGCCGCCAAATTTGGCGGATAAACAGTTTCTCCGTGGTAGCTGAATAGCAATAGAAAGTTAATTTAGAAAAATAGTACGGAAAAATACGAATCGGTTATGATATGCTTCTAATCTTTAGAAGCACATCATATTATGATTATGATTTTCTTATATTATGTTATGATGTTTCTAATTTTTTTCACAGAAAATTTTCGAAATTTCATTCCTTTTTTTTCTTCACATAATACACATAAATGATCTAAAATAAACGTATTTTAAATTTCGCGAGGTTTCCTCGACTGGTTGTCACAGTAAATAAATAAATAAAATTCTAAAGGCATTGTTTTATTTTTAACGTTTATAGCACCAATATTATACTACCTCGTACATTATTCTAACAGTAATAATTCTTCCATATTTATATTATGTCCCATACCAAACTCGATATAACCGTTGACTTATATCTGATATTGGTTTCCATACAACTGGCTGAAAAGTCTAGGAAAACTAGAAAATTTAGTTCGTTTTGTTTCACACCAATTTGCATACACTTTGGAGGAAGAATGTGGGCTGACGCTGGGAGGAATAAATCGAATTAATAAAATCACGCAAAATAATATAAACAAAACAATCCTTACAAGGTCATAGTCAAATTACAGTTTAATTTGTATTCAATTATTCATATATTACAGATAAGAGACCCAGTTTCAATTAGACATGAAAAGAAAGACAGAAAACATGCATGGAAATGGAAAATACACAATTAACATCCAATTCTGTTTATACACGAACTTCTTTCTCACGATTTTGATTAAACACGAATTAGAAAAAAAAATTTAATTCTCTTTTTTACTCGACTTGTTTTGATTTAACACTATCGACTCTCGTTAAATCAAAGTATAATTGCAACTACGTTTGATCTCGTCAGATCAAAGTATAATTTCATTATTTAAAGCATACTACATAAATAGAACATTTCAATACATTTTGGAACAACGGAACGATGAAACACTAATAGTCATTAATATGTGGAAGATATTTTCAATTACGGATTGTATCAATCAAATTGAATTAGTGCTATCTGAATTAAGACCATAACTTCGACTACATGTTAGAAAGCTGTTTGGCCAGAATGTATTGAAAACAAAATCCTATTCTCCCTAATACGACCGAAAACTCCTATATCCTAACATTAGCACAGGCGTATACAGTTGTCGGAGAAGGACTCGATGAGCTATCGTTTGAAAATATCAATGAATTATAAGATGACAAAGTCCTAAGCGAGGATGATAGAATAGAGGCTGTTCTAGAGCCTCCTGATTCCAAAGAACAAAGACGAACAAGATACTATTCCAATTGCAGATTTAATTAAATAGTCTTGAATTGACCACTAAATTGGGTAATCATTTTAATAAACATGATGCTAGTGAGGAACGATCTGGGTAGTTTCAACGTGATCTGAAGACATTACTGCCCCTCTTACAGAGAATTATACATGACCTAGTCAAAACACAAACACAACGATTAATTACAGTATTCGTTCTAAAAAATTGGCACCCCAGGTGGTTAGTCCTAATTTTGTTCAAAAGATTATATAAAGAATTTATTTAATGGAGCAGGAGGAGCAAGATATCTCTAGTGATGGCAGTAATATTGCAGTCTTTCGCAAACGTATGCGTTTATTGTCAGAAAGTGACAACGAAAAAAATCTTTTCATATAATCATTCATATTTTGGCTAATTTTTGGGTTCATGAATTAGTGACGTTTTTTTTTTTTTTTTTTTTTTTTTTCAAATGATAATTTACTTTTAGTAATACATGTGCAATCTTTATAAAATAAAATGTTGATGATCCTAACAGCAAAAAGGAAGATTTATTATGTTATTTTTACCAATCTCTGAAGACTTGAACGATTTTTTTTATTTTTCCATAGATGCAGTATATTTTTTACTCGTATTCATCAACGAACGTATCCATCGTGTAAAAAGAAAAGAATTAGGTGTAAATTCAAAGCCACGGAGAATTAAAATACAATAAGATATTCAAAAGGAAAATAAAATTTGAACTTTAAGCAAATTGTTTATGTAATGAAAAATTAGTTAATTATTAAAAAAAAAAAAGATTTACAAAGACTTATTTCCGGGCCAAAAAATAAACTTTTAATTAGATTATGCCCAATAATCGATGAATATTTATCCTAAGTATGGAATTTAAATTAATTTCACAAGAAATTCATATTTTTAGATGTAATGATATGCACGACGAGCGCTAATGCTATAGCGCTTTACACGCATTCGCGCGCGCTCGTTCACACACACATATATATAAGAAAATTATTTTTATTTTACTCAATTTTACGATTTTATACAAAAACAGGTTTTAGTCAGAAAATGATTGTCTGAAAATCGTTCAACATCATGGAATAAATTTTTTTCGATCTTTTTACGATCCTAAATCTTTTTTCATATACTTCTATATCCTAAGATCTGAAAGCATTTGATAGAAATTTTAAAAGAAATCATGTAAGTTTGTAACACCCGGTCGACCCGGGCGTTATCTTGTGCCATCACTAATATCTAATATTAAACACTACGACACCAATAATTACAGAACCACCAAAACAGCTTTCAACATTTATTAATATATATCTACTATGACATTAATAATAGTGCTCTCCAGGTTAAGTTTACTAACACTTTAATTCAACCCACCAATAATAATCTAACAGCTTCTTACCAATATCGCTTATCAACTGCAACTCCGAATCTGGAACAACTGCTGAAAATACTAGAACAATTCTCGATCCGAGTGGTTTACACTCGGACCTCAACACTAATCTGTCTTTCTATACTATAGCATTTAGATTCCACCTCCTCTCACTACAACGCCTCTCTGATCCTCCTTCCGATACTCTACTCCTTCAGATGGAGTTTATATACTTCTTAATTTAACCGCTTCACTTCATTCCCAACTGCTTTGCATATTACGTTCTTCATCACGTTTCATTTTTGGTTGGGCAAAGGTTGTTTAGCGAAAGCAATAAATCTCAATTGAAAGTCCCCAAGGTTAGTGAAGAGAAACCTCGAATAGCCCAATGTCACAAGTTTTAAAAATAAATAAAATGAAAAGACGGTTTAGGTCTTGAAATTGATATTTTATTAACATCGTGCGTAGGAATAACACTAGAGCTATTGGCAATGTACCTCGCAATGTTGAACCTCGGCCAAGAGACGAAGACGATACAAGTACTCCACTTAACACCACTCCAACTTAAGGACATGAATCCTTGACATATTCAACGGGCATCAGCCCCGTTGCAAGGCGAGTTTTTAATAGAATCGGGACTCAAACTCACGATTCGATGAAATCAACGCCGGCCATGAGTTGATGCCATGACGACGCGGCTACCGTGGTTACAAAATTCAGTGGCTAAGTGTATAAGTAGGGTAAGGAGAAGTATTATACTTGTATAAATCACACTTATCTTAAAATAATCGTAAGACTGATTGCTTAATTAACGTATCAACTAGAAGCAAAACGAGGGCTACTGGTAAAGGACCTCATAAATTTGAACCAACTCAGTGACAAGAAGGACACCCGAGTTGGTCCGTCCCTCTTCAAACTTTTACCACTACCTTAACGGGAGAACTTGAAACCCAAACAGATTTAAAGTGCATCAGCCCCGCAACGCAGTGAGTGTTTAACGGCATCATAACTCGAATGCGCAACTCAACAGAAACAATTCCTTTCGTTAACCACGACCATGATCGCTAGATTACTGCGGTCACTGGCACAAATCGAAATGCGAAGGGTATTTTTTTTTTAAGGCTCGGTTGGTCACGAAATGAAAATTATAGTGAAAATCAAAACAGCATTATTTGGAATATTTACACACACCTTTCAAGCTGCTTCTCAAGATAGTCGTCTCTCCGATTAAAACGTTTGTCGTAGCGTGGTACCAACTTTCCAATACCCTCGTCAGAGAAGACAACCACTTATGCTTTATTCTAATTCTCGTCCCTGGTCTGCAGCTCGTTGTCTGAGACAAACTTTTGCCTTTCTAGCCAGCGTTTCTTGAGAGCAAAGGGATGAAAATTGGAGGGAGCCCAGTCTGGGCTATATGGTGCATGATCAATTACATTCCTTTGAAAATGCTGCAGGAGCGTCTTTGTTACAGCTACAGAATGCCGCCAGGCATTCTCACCCATGAAAGTTTTTTTCGTACGCATGACTCATTCGTCAATGAATTTCGGCTGCTTTGCACTCCTCAACATGCAGAAATCGAATGACATCCCGCACTTCACATTTGGTAGGAAACTCTGTTGTTAGACGCATGTATACGTGTTCACTGCGAACTCAGAACTTATAACTGCGATCTGACGCGATTGACCGACTTATTAGAGACACTGCGCAACACATCTATGCAAAGCATTATAAAATTTTTACGAGAGTTTTAATTTCGTAACCGATCGGACCTTGAAAAAAAAAACCAGTCCTTATACACAGTAATGAAACAGAAACTTAGCTGGCAAAGGAGGTGGCCGCATCGCAGAAATGAACATGATTTCGTGAAAGAACTGATTAGGACTGAACGTTATTTAATAAAATGTTGCTTTGCGATTAAATCACAAATCTCAAAATTTGCTAAACAAAATTGGATTCGTCGCTAAACACTATACGTCTCCAGTAAGCAACATTCCAACCTGACGGAGCCAAGCACCACTGTAATCTGGCCCGACAATGTGCAGGCGTGAGTGGCAGGTGATATAGTGATCGATACAAGCATAGATTTCGCTCTATCAGCCGTCTGTGAATGGTCACTCGTCTGCGGATCTCACGTCTGATGATTGCTAACGATGAATCAGGCGCTGTGACAGCTGATCTGGTAGTCATTTCCGATCTGCTGTGGCCCTAGGTCGACCGCTACCCTCATGACGCTGAAATCTGCCATCAAATCTTGCCAGCATCTTCTAATCGCTACATCGCTTCGACCCATATGACGAGCAATTCTCCGATTTGCCCCCAACCTGCCTTTTTCAAACTCTAACAGATGCTCGTAATGAGTTCTAATCCTGCAGTGAGGCATTTTTTTCAGTCGTTTAAAGGTATCACAAAACGGAATGCAATAGAAAATTTGACCATCCGATTGAGAATCGCTTCTTATATACACCTGCTGAGTGCGCAGTTCCGATGCGCTGTAGCTCTCGATATTTATTCGTTGAACACCAAATTTTAATCATTTGCATGTTCGGTCCAAATGTCTTTTTATACGAAATTTCATTACAATCCTCAGCTCCTTCTTGGTGCGTCGTTTTTTTTTTTTTTTGTTATTAAGTTTATATATATATATAATTATAGCCACAGTTCTTGTACTAATTAGACAAACTACGTCTATAGAGTCTATCACATAAGAAAATGTTATTTTATTCCTTTCTTGTCCTGTTAAATATTTCTCAATTCTGTAAATCATGATGATGGAAGAAATTGACCTTTCACTTATCGCTCAAGATGATACCATGCAGTAAGAATGATGTTAATATCAGATGACTAGGGGAAGTTGTTTCAGTTCATCCTCATATTCTGTAAACTTCGTGAAATACTGTGTGGACGGAAGAATTATCCGCCTGAAACAAGGACAGACTCTAGGGAAAATTGTCTATGCCCATGAATGAATAGAATCCTAGATCTGATCCTTTTGAATGACTATTGGTTCTAAAAATATCCCCGAAAAAAAAACGACGCTTCTTCAATGTGTGATCCGATTCTATGTTTAACAGTTGGAGCCCAGAAGTCAGTTTGGATTGATTCTGAGGGATATCGCCAAACACAAACTTGTAATGCTGAACGGCGGACTAATGATTTTTGATTGCTTCCTCATTTTCGTTGTCTCAGGTTTTCTTCTGGAAGCAGATTTTGTAATTATCAAGTTCAAAATAAATATTCAATTCGCTTAACTGTGTTTCGAATATTTCTTCAAAGTTGGAATCGGCAAATACGTTGTGATGTGATTTATTGCTCGATTACTAAATTATCGGACAAAACTCCAATCTTAATTTTGTAAAAAAATATTTTAAATCTAATTTGTTCTTTTTCTGTGCTTTCCCGATATTTATACTTTGACAAGATGCAACCATTAAATCTTTTCCGACTGAAGTAGCCACAAACTCTTTCGATCACGGAAAAAAAGAGAAAGAAGATTCGTCGGACCAAATTACATATTTCTAGTCAAGGTTCTATCATCAGTTTTGATGTTCTCTACACCACTGCATGCCTTTTTTGCACTTAAGTCATTCATGAGGGGTTTCCGCTTTGGAATTAGGTCATAAAAATCTAATCCTCGAAACTCCAGACGAGTGTTAAGCTTGGAATACCATCATCTCAACCGGTGTGTAAATATACTGGTTCAGCTGCTATGGATTTTCAATTTTGGCGAATTAAATTGTACCGTTGCTAACTGATCCCTGGCCGACAGCTTCCTTGTCCGTTCGAGTTTCCAAGTTTGGAAGTAACGCATTGTGTTTTTTTATACTTAAGTATAACTATAGATACGGTTAACTAATCCCACTCACCATTTTAACTGTCTTAGACACAGAAACCGCAACTAGATTAACCTAAATAATCATGCTTTTCTGTAAACCTCTGGGGTCCCACTATTGAAAATAATATTGCATGTCATATGTTTTATTTATAACTGTTCCATTTATAATAAATAGTTGTCTTTCAACCCTATTAGTATATACAGCATACATAAGAATTTCTTTTGTACATCTTCGTCAGTATGAGTTTTCCATTATTTTGTTTACCGTCTGTGTTATGAAAATCTCGAGACAGAAATGGCGCTTCTGCAATTCTAAGTAATGTGACTTTATTTTTAGTCTTATTTCTTGGATTCCTGATAGCATATAAATTAAGATAACATATCATTCGATTGATAAATAATTACTTGTTATATATAACAGCATTGAACTTGAATTTGAAAATTAAGCTCAATGCTGTTGAAAGCAGGAATGAATAGTGACACAAAATTTCCATTCTATATTCTAGATCAGAGGTTCCCAAAGTGGGTTCTGTGGAACCCTAGAGTTCCACGAAAAAATTTAAGGGTTCCGCGAGACAAATTTTATTTGATTAAAAAAAAATAAGAATGGTGAATGAACCAGATATGCGAGTTCAGTTATCAAACATAACGCCCAATTTTAAGAGAATTATGGAATCTATTAAGCAGGTGCATCCTTCACATTAAAGATTTTTCCATTTATTTTAGTTTATGTTTTGTATTCTTATTAATTATTTCTATGATGAATTGTTTTTTTTTTTTTTGAGTTTTGCTTAATTGAATAAAATCTGAAATTCCAAAATAATACTTGTTTCATTTAATATCAGATATTAATTTTGAAAAGTCGTTAATTAACAAATATACAGGGTTCCGCGATCATTGGCAATAAATCTTGGGGTTCCACGACCAAAATAGTTTGGGGATCACTGTTCTAGATGACGTTTGATGTTATCCGAAATAACCTTTTACATTTATTACCATTTATTACTTTGTTTTTTCTTACATTATGAATTACTTTAGTTTTGTCGTCGTCAATAATTTGCATTTAATGAATTTTAAAGATTTAAATATACTAGAAGAGGAACAACTTTTTTAAGAAAATTAACAAATTTAAAAATTGTTTTTTGTATTTTAATTAAAAATACGCCTTAAATGTACTGCAAAAATTTTAATAAAACATATAGAAATCTTTTTGAAACATGAAGATATGTTATAGTACGTTAAAAATACAAATGTACATATAAGAACGAAAACCTCATGAAATTGAATACACTAGTTTGTTATTGGTATAATAAATTCGTATCGGGCAGTTTTTAAAAATGAGCGAGATTTATCCAAACACTACAAACAAATCAGGAAAAATCTTTCGTTTTCAATGTCACATCTGTGCGAATAATCGAACTTTTCTACAACAAATAATATTAAAAGCAAAAAAAAAAAAAAAAAAAAAATTAAGGTTGGAATCCTTGGAAGAGAATTTAAGAGTACGTGTGTCTAAAATTAGATTTCTCAGGAAAGTTATTCTAAAAAACCTATTAAGCAAAGATATTTGATTGAATATTATATTATTATAAAAGTAAATAAATTTAATATTTTTTAGATTTTTAATTATTTTTTTTTTTTTTTTAACTTTTGGCTCTCTGGTAGAAAATTTTGATCATTATAATTCGAGCCCGGAAAGCTCTGTCATTGGTTCAAGTGTCCTGTGGTATAAAAAAAGATTGAAAATTCCTGTGGTAGTACGTATGATGTATTAGTATGATGGTTACTACATTAGGAGGATTACTGTTGTAAACATCTAAATCCAATTCTTAACAAGTTGATTTTGTTAAATATTTTGAAGCAAGTTGTGTTTATCTGCAACTTTATGCTGTAAACGATTTATTTTTTCATTATTTTAGTACTTGTTACACGGGAAAGGAAAAAAGTTACAAAATTGATGGTTTTTTTTTTTTTTGCTTAGAAAATATTGCAACATTGGAATAATAGCTTCTGTTGCTCAAGATCTTTCACAACCAAATATATAAATAAGACATAACAACGTAGGAATAATAAATTATAGCTACAAGCAAAGTGAAGTCTCGTCAATATTGTTGTGGGGGAAAAAAGTTTGGAATTTATTCTCTTTCTCAGTATAAGAGGTAATGTAGACTGAAAGATGGTTTTGTAAGGCGTAAAATAGTGCCACTGTATGCATTTTTTGTACAAAGTAATTTTAATATGTATTCTGTTAACTATAAAATTAAATCTGTAAACTGAATGAATTTATACGTTACCAGTTGTCACGGAAAGGAACATAAAAAAATCGTTTTTTGTAAACTAACATTTCCTTTCTTCGTAAAAATTGCTTATTAATTTCTGTTCGAAGAGAATCAAAAACTTTATTTTGCCTCTTATATTTGCAATTATTTGTTTTGGTTCGAAAGAATGAAATTGTTCAGTATTTTCCCTGAAAGTTTTGAGTCTGTTTTTTACTTAGTTACGTTAATTTTCCACAGACGTGCCAACAGTGTTACAGGCAAGGAGTGAATAAATAATGCTGAATAGGAGCATTATTTATTCACTCCTTGGACTTTTGGATAGGAGGGATTTCAGCGACAATAGGGGCTGCAAAAGTCCCTATGCCGCCAAATATGGCAACAAAAGTAGTTGTTCTCAGACAAAACATTCATTTAATGCGCATGCCATATTGTGCAAAAAACCAATACTGCCACTGTCTTCGCTAAGTAATGTATATGATGTAGTAAATAGGGATAAAATGCGACTAAACCCCAACACTTTGCGTGATTTGAAAAATTATCAAATTTGCGAGTTTTACCGGCTAATTCTAGGATTACCGTGTATAAATGGTAAAATTCAACAAGAAAAAAACGAGGGTTGCCACATTTGTCAAATTATCTCTAACAAAATCTTCTGTCGCTAAGTAGTGGAAGTATATAATTTCCGTTGTTACTTATGACTTCTTACTTGCTCCATGATTATTTGTAAATACCATTTTTAAACCATGCCTTGTTTTTAAAAGCGGAGAACTGACGGAGTGCTTGGTAGGTCTCTACTTCAGTTTTGAGTTTATTTTCCCAGGGGAAAATAAACCGCTACTGAAACTTATAATTTATAGAAAGAAGTGTATGGAAATGAATGTTCATCACATGCAAGCGTTTTTGAGAGGTTTAAGCGTTTTCAAGAAGGCAGCGAAGACGTAAAGTTCATTCACGCTCGGGTCGTCCTTCCACGTTAAAAACGGAGGAAAACATCGAAAAAATCGGTAATCTGGTTCAATCTGACCGTCGGCTAAGTATCCGTCCGATTACTGAGACTGTAGGAATTGACAGAGAATCCGTACTTCAAATTTTTTCCCAAAAAAATTCCGGAATTGACTGACTCATTTCGCATTGTCAGTCAAGAGGTTTCTAGCCAATTACATCATTCCAGTGTTAGATCATTCGCATTATACGCCGGATCTTGTGCTATGCGACTCCTGTTTTAGAAGGTAAAATCTGCCTTAAAAGGAACAAGATTGGAGTTCGTTACAGCTGGAAAAATAAAGCAGCACGGATCCTGTAGGAGCTGACAGAAGAAGACTTCCAGCTCTTTCGAACGATGGAAGATTCGCATGGAGCATTGTATGTATGATATCGAAATAAAATGTTTTACAGCGTCACTCTCGTTATTTGATAGCCACACCTTGTAACTGATGCGTTTTTATCTAAATCGACTGGATGTAATGTACGTTTAAAAGTCAGATATGGTCTGTTGGATCCTGTTTTAGCCGACGTCTTGGCGACAGTAATCAAAACAGCACCAAAATTAACTTAAAAATATGGATGCATTAAAGTAGCTTTTTGTAGGATTGTATTTCAAGGGTTACCAATTTGGCATTGAATCGGACATTTTGGTACCGTTTTGGTTTTTGTCGCCAAGGGATGGATTAAAATATTATCCAACCGATATGGTCTTTCAGTCATAGTTTACTAAGATCATTTTTATCATTATGGTTTTGTGTCAGATGTGGTAAATGTTCAAGCAAAAGAAGCATTAAAGACAAAAAAAGAAGATGATGTCTTTGTTTTATTTTTTATTTTTTTGTAGCAAAATGAAACATAAACGGTATTTACAGCTAAAAGCTCACGCGTGAAAAATAAAAACTGACTAACAGAAAAGAAAATCAGAACATAAATAAGGACGGATGATGATAAGGGCTATTGACGTTTCCACTATCAGGTGACTCAGTCTTTGCCACTCACGACTTTGACTGGAGCGATGAAACAGCAGATCACTTTATCTTGGTCATCGTTGGTCTTTAGATTAAAGCGGGCTTTGGTCTGAACCTGTAAAGAGAAGATTGTTTATTTGCTTGAAGTCTAATAATTCAAAAAATTGCTTTTTATTTTATTACGAAGATGGTTTATAGCTTTGAGGAAAATTTATGTGATTGTAGGAGGTCTTGAGGTTTCAATTCCGGTATGTCAAGGGCTTATGTGAGTCGGCGGTGATCCTCACTGCAGGATACGGGTAGCAGCGAGTATGTAACTTGCTGTAACCCACAATTATAACGTAATTATATTAGCAGTTATAATTAGTAATTAAATGTATTAATCATGGGAATGAAGTGCTCAATAATTGCATTGTAGCTGGATCGTAACCCTTATTTCTAGGTTTATGGAAATATTGCCTTTCCTGAAATCGGTCCTGTGCTATATATACATAGTTTTATTTATTTATTTTGCGATCACAGTATTGCCTTTATAACTATTATTTTCGAACATCAACGAGCAGACTGAAATCAAACATGAAATAAAAGACACGTTTGAAACGGAAGTATACATTTTCTAAGAAACTATTTAACGAGAAAAGTGGCTGATGTTCACGTAACATGAGGATCAAAGCTAAGAACCTGTTAATCCAGTTTCCTCGATAACAGCAAATCATATGTCTGGCTTGTAATAGCAGAATTAATCTTAATGAAGAAATACCGAAAAGTAGAACGCAAGTAAGCCAACATGAAATATCAATAAGAATGTTTCGTACAATGGGATAACGTAAAGTTTTAATTATTATTAAGAAATAACCGAAGCATCTGGATTAAATTTATTTCCCATATTTATTAATACCTATGTACATAATGTTGTAAATTATAGTTATTCATAATGTTTGCTTTGTTTCAGGAAACCATAGTTTGAAGAAACCCTCAGAAACGTAAAATTTCAATTATTATTATGTCGATGTGTTTATTGACAGTCTTTTACAAAATGTATAAGTTTTCAAAAACATAATAAAGGTTGCTGTTTACTTTTAAAGAAACTTCTGACAAATCTCATGTCTTGCGAGTCATGGTTCTGATCACAATAACAACGCTAAAGAACAGTAAAAATATACAGAAAGAGTAAAATTATATTAGAGTTAATGATCAAACGTTTCTTTAACACACAACACACTTCATCGAGCAATTCGTGACGTTGTTAGCAGTTGTATTGTTATTTCAATTTGAAGGTGGAATTGGTTCCGATTTTAGAAGCAGATAAAACGAACTGCTCACCACTATATTTCAGTGAATTTTTTTTCTTCCAAATTGACACACACCTCGTAAATTAACATTTTTATCTTACAAATGATTAACTACTTTTTAAGGTCGATGTTCAGAATCGTATGTGATGAAATATTTTCTTTATTTCTTTTTTTACTGCAATTCTCCGATTGATAAAGCGTGTTTTCGGATTCAAAAAGCGAAAAAAAAAAAAAAAAAAAACGTTTGACATGTAATGCCGTTTGGCCTACACCATTGTCAATGAAAAAAATTGTTGGCAAAAATCGCCAATTGTAGCAATTTTCGATTTTCTGGTTAAACATTTTCGTTACACGTGGTAACTAATTTCTCCTTTCCTTGCCAATTTAGTCTTCGTCATCGTTTTAGGGGTAATCACGCATGCTCAGAATTCGTAACGGTTTTTTTTTTCCGGCAATCAGAATGCATTATTTGCGCATGCATCTAAAATCTGCAACTTTTGCCGGTTAAGAAAATAACGCAGATATTTTTTTTTTTGATGTGCCGTTTTTTTAGTATTTGTAACATGTTTTCTCACACGAATGGTATGGCTAGAAAAAAAAAAAAGAGATTATCTTCAAGAGAGCGATTTGTTTGATGCGCTTGATAATAGCTCGCGATTTGGAGGACCCGGAGGATAATCGCCAAATAAGTGATTTTTGAAATACACCAAGAGTCAAATTTTTTAAAATCTTGCCAAGAGTGTGGCCTAAACAGTATTTTCACCGTACTTTTTTGAGCATTGCGACCAACAACATTCTATTGGGGGAGTTGAATAGTGAAACTTACCGAGGGGAAGAATTTCTTGACCTCGAATTTTTGAACGTAGTGCAAGTCTTGGTTCTCTGTGACGGGGCAGGTGATGTTCTTTCCCTTGCAAGCGTCCCTCTTCATGCCTGGATAAGGAAGTTCCACTCCGGCCACGTCAGCCCACACAGAAAGACGGAGCTTTTCGGCTTTCGCATCTGAAAACATTTCAATTTCAATTATTGTATAAAATATTTAATCGAAAAATCCGGTTCACGAATTAAAAGAATTCACCGGTTAAAAAAATTCACGGTTGATGGCACATATATTGTGTAACCAAAACTTGCTTTTGTAATTTTTGTTTGTGTTACATAACACATCAATCAATAACTCCCGAGTCTAATATTGAAAACAACATTTTTTTTGCAAATTTTTTTTTATTCATCAACACAACACCTTTTGTTAATCACCTTTTAGGGTGATATAATCGTTCCAACGCTTTTCCAAATCTTATTATTATTTTTTTTTTCGCAAGAAATCTTTTTTGTTGCGAGTAAATAGTGATAAACAGCTTTCTGAATCATCTACTCGTTGCTGTTTTTGTTCCATCGAAAGCAATCGCGGCACCCACTTGGAAAAAACCTTTTCCATGCTCAATTTTTCATGAAGGATAGTAAATACACTTCCATATGATATCTGTGTCATCTCAGCAATCTCACGGAGCTTCACTTTACGATCTTTCTTTATAATTTTTGTCACTTCCCTCACATTTTCCGGTGTAACGGCTTCCACAGGTCTACCCGAGCGTTCCGCGTCATTTGTGTCGGTACGACCACGTTTAAACTCGGCAAACCACCGACAAATCGTTGCTTTTGATGGACAAGAGTCCGGGTAACATTTTTCAATCCATTGTTTCGCTTGCACGGTGTTTTTACCCATTAAAAAACAATGTTTTATCAGAACACGAAACTCGGTTTTTTCCATTTTTTAAACAAACTACAAAACGACTTTACTCCAACCTCGATAACTCGGCTGTTTCTGGTCCGATCGACTTAAAATTTTGACACGTTTCAAGCAAAGGTTAGTACTCTAGAAAGACCTGGTTACTGGTTTACTACGAGTGCCATCTCTGGGTTAGTCTCGGGAGTTATTGATTGATGTGTTAATCACTGTAAAAACTTAATCTTCTAAGACTAATCACCAGTGAAGTGAGCTGACACATTGCCAAAACTCAATGCACTTTTCTGCCGAGAAGATGAACTGTGCTCTCGCAAACCGGATTTTTCTGTTTTGTGGTAATTGTAGCGTAGTGAACGAGCTTTTTGCAAGATGAAGATTCCAATTTCTAAGCTATACAATAAATGTTGATTTCATACGAAATAAGTTTTAGTTATTGCAATATAGAAGTTAGTTTTGATCGATTTAATAACCGGTCAGCGACATATGGACAGTATCAGTCTTCTTGTTACAACAACACCCTAATGGCAGGCAAATTGGGGGTTCAGTCTCATTCCGGCATAAGTTTATAGACTGTTGTTGCTGATGCAAGTCAACTAGAATTCCTCCTGTGACAATATGAGGAAGTTCAATGAATGAGGTTCTACTGAATTGCTTTATTGAGAGCTATTTGTGACAGATCTCGTAATTTTGAACCTTCGTCAAGTGACAAGGAGGACACCTGAGCTGGTACTCTACTTTCCTACTTTCCATACCTCCCAACGTGAGGATATCGAGAACCAATAAATTTAACGTGCATCAGCCCCGCTATACGGCAGTCTTTACTAGAAATAGGACTCAAACCCATGACTCGAAGAAAATAAAGCAAGCCATAAGCTCGCGACCATGACCATTCAGCAGCTGTGCCACGATGTTCTACCTCAAGTATACTTCACCGAGTTCCCAACATAATAATGTTCGTTTCTAGTGCCCCGTTGCGAATTTTTTTAGCGTGAAGTCAATTCAAAGAAATAATAACTATTCCAGGCCAGTTATATGAAACACTTGAGTTGGCTGCAGCCTATTGGTCATAGTCATGACTTTTTAAAGTGTATAAGTCGATTCATGGGCTCGAATTTTTGTTCCATCAAAAACCCGACTC
>BMAW01124751.1:141284-171713 GCA_019974015.1 Nephila pilipes | reverse complement strand
AAGTGGGTGCCGCGATTGCTTTCGATGGAACAAAAACAGCAACGAGTCGATGATTCAGAAAGCTGTTTATCGCTATTTACTCGCAACAAAAAAGATTTCTTGCGGGAAAAAAAAAAATTAACAAAAGGTGTTATGTTGATGAATAAAAAAAAATTTTGCAAAAAAAATGTTGTTTTCAATGTTAGACTCGGGACGTATTGATCCATGTGTTACATATCGTATTCGCGTTACAGGTTGGTTCATTCCGCGATAGAAGAAAAGATGAAGATGATTTACACTCCTTAACAATGTATATATAATTTTCATAAAATAAAAGTTGTATATAAAGTTTTTTAAGTACTCGTTTCGGTATGGAACACATTATCGTATTTTACACTAATTTATAAGAAGAAAAAAAATTGTCTCCCTGAACGAATGTTTCTTATTAGGAGTAAGATTCTAGAACGAATTATGTTCGTCAAGCAAGGTTCCAATGCACAAAAAAAAACATTTCACTGAAAAAGTCGGCACTCATTCCCTTCATTATGCCGAGTTCGATTCATTTAGCCCTTTAGGTCTCTTTACTCGAATTCAATATTCCATTTAATATTAAATAGATATAAAGACTTAGTATTCTCTTGCTTAATATCCAGTAGAACTTACTGTTTAGTGGGATCTCGAATTCCCTAAATAAATTTGTGACATTAGTATCGATCGGGAAAAGTTCCAAAAATGTTGGCAAACTCAATCGGCATTTTAAAATAAAAGTTACGACTTTTAATTGTGTAATGTTGGATTCTCCACGAACTCTCTATCCTCTAAATCCGGGTTTACTTTCGAATGTGGTCGGGGTAACCTAGCGGTTATAGTCGTGATCTCGCCGTCGGCATTGTCTCAACGTGACGTGGGCTCGAGATTTGATGCCACTAAAGACCCGCTGTGTAGCTGGGCTCATGTATATTAAATATATCGAGGCCCCAAGTTCTATTAATGCGGAAGCTTATATTCCTTGTATTATATTTAACTTGTCAGCATTGAGAAAGGCAGAACATGTATCGATACGTTTGAAAAAACAATTCTATCTTGTTTTGGAATATAAAATAAAGAATTTCGTTGGTTATAGTCATCCTCCTCTACCAGTGTAACCCGAATTTCTATGCCAACGGTTGTAAACTATCCATTGAAGTCTTTTCTGTACTGCCAAGTTAGGGTGATATAGAGTATATTGAGAGGGCGCTCCATCAACTCAGGTATCATCCGTCATTTGACCGAGGTTCAAAATTACGAAGTTCGTCGTCAATAGCCCTCTTATTGATTCTAAGTGCGGTATTAATAAAACGGTCAATCATCAATCAATCAATTTATTTTTGACTTAATATTTAAATTTCGAACTTCTTTTTCAAACTAATTGAAATGATGTGATTAATGGATTAAGGAGAGTGATTACGAAAATTTACCAACAAGAACTGTTGTGAATGTATTTCAGGAAATGTATATGTGTAAATGTGACAGAGAATTAAATATAGTGGGGAAGAGTGCGTTGACATAATTGACCTGTGTTAATGTTGTGAAATTGATCCGCTAACCCTAAGCTTGCTCAAAAGGGCACGGCATGACTGGATTTGGCTGTTGCGCCATGGACCAGAGATCACATAATTTATTGCTCTTTTTGATGTAAAAATTTTGTATTACAGCTTGCGGATGGTGCTAGCTGTCTCGTCAAAGAATATGTTCCAGCATAAGTAAAAGTGAATGCCCCTTTCACTGGTTTAGTTTTGTATTTTGATATTAGATTTTACCTGATGTTGTGCTATAAAATATTTATTACTGAGCAGAAGTACTTGAGTTTTATTTTGGAGATTTTAGTAACCATCTCGTGGTCCGTTGGAGTCACGGATTCGAAGTTACAGTTCAAGTGAAGATTTAAGGTTGTGAACTAGGACAGTCATTTTAAGTAAAACGACCCATGTAGGTTTAGCTCATTATTTAGTCTTACTTCTGGAATTTTTCTTTACTCTGGACAAGCGAAAAGGTGTATTTGGAGCCTGCATTTGATATCGGGTAGACATTCTTGTAGTACTGGGTGTTAGGATACTTCGTACTTAGAAAACGGTTTCTCTGAGATTTTTGTCCGAACAGTGAACCTTCGTAGATTATTATCGAGCCAGAATCTAGGATCTCTCGGAGTGAGTAGAAGTTAAAGAAATTGTTCGAATCCCCAGCCATCGCAAGTTTACTCATTCAGACCCGAATACACCTGTGAGATTGATCTTTAATATTGACGTATGAGAAGATTACAAACGCGTTGTTGTAGAATTGTCTGAGAGAGAAAGAGAGAGAGAGTAATTCTGCTTAATCATAACTTGAAGAGATTAATAAATTGAATGAATTCTCTTCATTAAATTAAGCTCTCATTGCCTCATCGGTGATAGTTAAGATTTAGCAACAATGACCATTGAGACGAATACCAGGGTGGAGTTATAACTGTAAAAAAAATTACAGTCAAAAATGATTCATATTGGACGAAGAAAGTGCAATTCATATAATTCTAAACAATAACGGGAAAAGACATGTCATTGTTGCTCTGAAGCATCAACGGACGAAAGGTGTTCGTGAACGAAATTAGATGAAAAGTAATTTTACTCACTAGATGCACAATGGACACTGATGATCGCAGAGGATCCTTTGGGAATTTCACACGGTTCCTTGGAGCATGGTTCAACGGACACGGATTTCACAGTGCCTCCTGCAAAACAAAAAATTAGGATAAATATAACACGTTACATTTTTTTCCAACACATTTTATTTCAGTTTAAGGAATTCAAACAGATTCTAAGCCAAAAAATTTGATGGTGAAGGGAAAACAAATCATAATAGGAAATTGAAATTATTCCTTCTGATATACTGTACACACATATACAAGAATGTTGCACAAGTTATAAAAAGTAAAAATGAAAATTGTATATTATCTAATGCGGCAAATTAAATATCATAAATATTGTAATAATAATTAGAATTAATTTGAAGTTTTGGTTATTTCGAAGTTCGAATTTAAAGTGTTGGTTATTGACACTTTATTTGCGACAACGATATTGAATTTAATACAGTAATACATAGCTTTTTGTGTTTAAACACATTAATATTAGTGTTTTCTAATAATACGAAATTTTCGGTTATCTGGTCATCAGCTATATATATATATATATATATATATATATATATATAAATGCAGCAAATCATCATTGTAGAATTGTAGTGAACAAACAAGAAGAAATGTTTTAGGTGAAATAATTTATTTTTCGAAATCATCTAATTTTCATAGAAATAGGCACAACTAATAAAAATTACTGTAAGAAAGTTTCAGTTTTTCTTTTAAATCATGAGTACCTGAAATAGTGATATATAAAAAGACTAAAATAGCTGTCTAGTATCTATTTTGTGACATTAAAATTAAAAACATTTTGACTAATCATAAGTAACGAACAAACACTTTTTAGGCCGCTGAACATTAATTTCACTACTCTGATAAATATTTAGGAGTATGAGAAACTTAATAATGCGAGATAATTGCATAATTATGGAACAATTAAACATATTAGGAAAGTTTTGACGTGAGTCATAGCTGAACGTTTTACTACGACATTTTGTGGTTTACTAAAATGATAGTACTTTTGGTGGCAAATTAGTTAAAACTATGAAGCAAAATTAATTGAAATAAAAAGATATTAGAAACATTAGCGTAAAATTAAAATCGAAACATAACAATTGACAGTTATTATATTAAATGACAGTTATTAACTAAAATTAAGAACTAAAAAAAAAAACAGAACTGAACGTTACAGATAATATTAGAAAATTACAACAAAAATTAAATTTAAAATTACAAGAAAATCAAGTAATTGAATGCTGTCACAAATTTTAGACTGCAATGCGTGGTTGTATCAGTGTTACGGATCCAAATGTCCACCTCAACAATTACTTTATGACAGAGCGATAAAAAACATAAATGAAAAACAATGAAAAGACGAATATCAAAAATATATATATAAATACTATGAAAGTATAAGAACATAAAGTATAACATATAAGGATTAAATATACTTATTTCAAAAATTAAATAAGGAATTTAAAAAAAAGTGAAAAAAGTTCGACACAAAGTTTTGCAAAGAACAGATTTAGCCGCCCAAGGAGCTCCTTCTTTTATAATCATTATTAAATTATTCAATTAAATATTGGAATTAAAGTAAACGATGAAATATCGAGAAATAGGCATTAGTAAACTTTTCCGATATTGAAATTAAAGCAAATGATAGATTACTAAATTGAATATATTTAAGCTAAATGTAATCAAAATTAAAGCAAACGATAAATTATTAAAGTGAATATATTTAAGTTACAAGTAATTAAAAATTAAATCAAATTGTAAATTGTTAACTTGAATATATTTAAGCTAAATGTAATTAAAATTGAAGCAAAAGATAAAAAAAAAATTGAAAAATGATCTGGTACGTCAAAAGTGATTGATTTAAAACAATAGCTCCTTGGGTGGATAAAAGATATAAAAAAATTAAAAGCTTATTAAAAAACAAAAACACTCACACATTGTTTTGTACTCATACAATGCATCGAGAGACAGAAAGATTTCGGCACAGAAGAGAGATAATTCAAAAAAAAAATTTTTTTTTTACTCATATTCATAACTCTCACAAGTAAAACTATTTTATTCCCTTTTGTATCTTCTCTCGAGTGCAGCGAAAAACCGCATTACGTATAAATCTAGAAGATGCAGTTCACTTAATTTCTTAGCATATTTTCATAAATATCTCCGTGAAATAAACATGGGTTTATTTGAAGAAGTAGAATCGAAAAAATAGAATATAATAGATATTAAATGAAGAAGCAGAATGATATTTAAAGTATTTACCTATTCATCAGTTTTAACTAATAGATACTTTTTTCTTCAATGAAAAATGGGGGACGAATGTATTCAGAAATCTCAAGAGGCATCGAATTAAATTCTAATGATGCACTGAACAACAAATGAACTTCGTTGTCAACAGAATCGGAATGCTCAGAAATTGAATAAAAAAGACCTCATTCCTTTCGAAAAAAGAGATATTTTGTGTGAAATGAGGACGGTTTCAGAATTTTTAGAGAGAATTTACAAAATTTAATAAGTAAAAATGATTATATATTAATGCACTAAAAACAGTTGGAATATTGCCAGTTTCAGAACCTTGAAAATCAGCGAAATGAACGATATACGCCTGAGATTTCTTGTAAACAAATATCAATCGATTTCATTAAAATATCCATCAATGGTAAGCAAGTCAAGGTTAAAGTGCAAGGTAATTACAATTGATTATTGTTATAGATCGTTAATGGACCACAGCGTTAAATAACTAATAATTTAGCATAGTTAAACGTAAACCTAAATGTATAAAATATCTAATCAATTGAAAATGGAATTCGATATTAAACTTTTGAAAAAAATTCCTAAGCTATGCAGTTGGTCATGAAAATAATTATATGTTCAATACGATATTAAATTCTTGACGAATTTTTCTTCCCCTTCACGATGGAAATATTATGTTCTGAGAACATACACGTGTTTATTCTTTTGAAAACCCTTTCACCCTCAAGGCTAAATCTCTGCCACTGTGTATTGTCCTGGAAAAACAAGGAAACTGCAAACATTTTGTTTGACATTTCCATAAAATTGTTTTTATAGCCTCATTAATTTCAAAGAAAAAAAAATTACGCAATACTTCACGAAATAAGAGTCACACTTTTGTGGATCAGTAATTTTTTTTTTTTTTCAAAGAAAAATTCTAGAAAAATAAACTGTGAAAGGAAGAACACAAAGTGAATGGAATATTACAAACATGGATGATTTTTTTTCTTCTAGATTTTTAAAGCGGATAATTGATGAGCTTTATCCTTTAACTATTCTTTAAAAGTTAATCTTCAAATTCTTCTTCTTTTTTTGGCATTTTAATGTTTCTTAATATTATAATCATTAAATGCAGATGTTTGAAAAATGTTGATTATGTTTAAAAGCAGAAATCTGATTTGTATATTCTTTTTCTTTCTTCATTAGAGCCAATTTAACAATATAAAAATATCTGCTACAGAAGAATTTCAAAGATTTTTTTATAAAACAATTTGTTTTTAAAATTTAATTTATATTTTAATTAAATTTTTTTAAAAAAATTATACAATTTTTTCAATTTTTTTGCTATACCATATAGGTATTTTCAGTTTTTATTTACAATTCGTTTATCTTTCAATGTTTTCGCGCTTGAATATTTGAGATACTTAAAAATAAATAAATTATTTAGAATTTTTATTTCTATTATTAATCAAATTTGCGCAGCGCGCCGAATTAATTTTGGATCTATTTGTTCAATTAATACACATTAGATAGTATATTTAATGTACTCGAATATAAACTTTTGTGGAATCAAAGTATTATATTGAAAAATGATATACATTATACTTCTTAAAAATATGTATATTGTATAAGAATACATTTAATAAATATAATTATATGTTTTACGGCTAAAATAATTTCAGACCATAAGGTAATTCTAATATTGGTAAGCATTTTCTAAAAGAAAATCGTATTTTTGAAACTGTGCCTGTTCTAACTTCACAGACATTTTCTTTAAAATTAAGTCAAGATAAGTTTATTTCTTTTAAGATCAAAGTATTAAATTAAGTAAAAGATTAAACAACTGAAAAAATTCCATGAACGTATTAAACATATAATGATTAAACATATTCTATGATAGTAAGTTCAGGTGAAAAAGGAAAAAAACATTATACATGAAGATAAATTAAACATTTAAATTATAAGAAACTGATAAATATATTCATTTTAAAACATTAATATCTGAATGCATATAGGAGTCTTTCTGAAAAGAAAGATTATTATGAAATCCCATTCATTTATGTAAAAAGAATACGAATCAAGATAGCAATTCAATGTGAAAATTAGATAGCCATCCGTTTTTCCAAAAAATTGGATATTTACAGTATTTGTTAACTTTGATTGTTGTATCAAAAGAAAAAACTTGATTTCTTTTCTCCACTTTTATTTTTATTACTTTGATGTTGTTATAATTCAAAAGATTCTTATGCCAATAGCTCTGAGACTTTACATTCGTCATTTATTCAAAAAATGAAATAAAAGTATTAAAAGAAATTTATATGCAGAATTATATAGCATGATCTAACAGATAAAAAAATTGTGGATTAAGGGAAAAAATATGATTAAAACTGAAAGCCATATTAAAAAAAAAAAAAAAAAAAAAAAAACCTTCCAATTTCCAAAAAAAACTATTAAACACATTTGTTTAGTTAATATCAAGGAAGAAAGATCATAAGATCATGTGCACTGAAATCAATTTTAAAATTTTATAATTTAAAATATAAAAACATATTATGCTTAACTGTTAGAAATATGTGATTTTAATTACTTTGCGTTGTTTTTGACTTCTGAATTGATATAGTTTCGATTATCCGAACATCTTGTTTGACTTTGAAGTTTTTATCCACTTCGTTTGGATTGTTGAGATTTTATTATTTAGTTGTTTGTGGCTAACCTACAATATAAATTAATTTTAAATTCATCTAATATACTCATATATGTTCAACGAGAAACCCAATTGAATGGATGATTGGAAGAAAGAAAAGATTTCAAAATAATATGGTTTGCATGCGCCAAATAAATAAAGATAATATTCTCTGAATATTATTCTTTTTCCACTCAAAAATGAAAAGACTACTGCTATATGAGACATTTCATTAATAGCTTCTAAATATTCTACTATCACAAAATGTCGCAGCTGACCACTTTTTAAAATTTTATCTAAAATGTTTTTACGTAAATGTTTGATATCTGCTTTTACCAGTAATGAGCTAAATTTTCAAAAATTTGTCGTAATAAATTTCCCCTCGATTTTTTTATAGGTTTAAATAAAACATGCACATAAAATAAATAATATTTATTTTAAAATATATTCAGTTTAATATTTTATCGTTGGATTTAGTAAATAATTCTAATACGTTTGCTGAAAAGATTATTGCCCATTTCAATATTTTATCGTTTGTTTTATTATCATACATCCTAATATTTAATTGAATATTCTAGCAATTATTTTTAAAAAAGTGAGCTACTTTGGTGTCTAAATTAGTAATCAAAACTATTGATAGATTTTTTTCCTGATCTACACGGATAGATTGTGCAAATATTGGTCAAATGGCAATCTTACTTTAATTCACCATATTTTAGGAATCTTATCTTTTTCCCAATCATGCATTCAATTGTAGAGAAGAATTGAACATCACGTGACGTTTACGGATACAAACTAATTCGGATTTTTTAAAACAAAAGGTAAATATTTTGATTCTCATATACCAAAGAATTCTAATATGACTGCAGACGACATTTTCAATAATACACATTTTGCTTTTGAAGTAGGTGATTTTAATTTCTTGCAGAAGCAATTATGTACATGAAGGTTGTTAGAATTTATTATAGAAGCAATTACGACGAAAATTAAATGAATGAATATTTTCCTCAACAGCAGTGTTTCAATTAGAAAGCTGTTGTACATAGCAAACACTGGATATCGCCTCTAGCAGCATTTGAAGGACCCAATTAGGAAAAGAGAAGAAAGATCTGGAAATAATCGAGTTGGAGATAATAAATTTCTTTCCGTCGAGAATAATTAAATATCAAAAGCAAATCGTTTAATGATGGAATCATTGTTTTCAAAAAATCAAACCAAATTAAAAACAAATATTGTGTTCTTCCAAATGATGTCGAAATGAAAAAAAAAAATTATATTAATTTCATTGTTTAAACAAACAAACAAACAAAAAACTAAACTCAAATATGCACATTTATTTTATTGACTTTCTCACACAATTTCGATACAAAACATAAATATTTACTTTAATGACTTTCCAACACATATTTTACGTTAAAAACGTACATAACATTTTAATTACTTCCTTACACAATTGTCATGCTTAAAATATGCATTTATTTTAATGACTGTCTTACACAATTTCATTCCTTCCTTTCAAATTGAATTGTTTTTGACATTCTGTTTCATTAAATTAATTCAATCATTTTTCGATATAAATGTTTAAGTTGTATTTGAATTGAAACTATTGTACCTCACACATTGGTAATTCAAAGGTCCATTTGAAGCCCGCGTCATTCGGATCATCGAATTTTCTGCTGAACAATATTTATTATTTGTATTTTAAATTTAATAATTCAAAATTCGATGAAATAAAAGTTATTAAATCACACAATTTCTTTTTATTCTAGCGAAATAACAGAAATTATGATAATTAATCATTTACAAAAGTTCAGCTTTACCTCTAACTATTCTGAGAAACTTTGCACTAATGGCTGAAATTAATAATTTTTTGCTATCTGATAAATTGTCGTCAACAACTAAACGATTATTCTAGTAAAAAAGAATATTATATTTAAGTGTTAGATTCTTATATGATATGTAAATTGTAAGTATAATTTCCTCAAATTTGTGAGCAAAGCAAAACAAAATAAATAGTGCGATAAATGTTTTTATATTTATAATTCTATCAGTAATAAGCCTAGTTTTTGTTAATGATGATCACATTATCAAACTTTAAAGAGCAAACTTTAACTAATAAGCAAACTTTAAAGAGTACATTGTAAGAATAACATTTAAAAATTAATTGCCTTTGCTCATATTTTCCGCAGCGTTCTTTTCTAAACAAAATTTAGCGCCATTTTGTTTTAAATTCAACAGAATTAAGCGTACACATTATGTGTTGTTGCCATTTGCGCAACACAAACTTAAGTCAAAAATTGTTCGGTTTAGATTACGATGAAAAAAACTAAACACCACCTCGATTTTAAAATTAAAGAACGAAAGTGAAAAATTTGAATTCTGGAAATATGAATGACATCTTGTTTATAAACGAACATAGAGACATTCAAAACGCAATTTGTGCATTAACATCAATAAATAAATACAAAACCTTTTGCTCGAAAACTTCCTTAAATTAACTGCCATTACATTCAAAATGGGTGATTATTTCAATTATATAATGTAAATATATATTATTTTCCTCAAATTTTGTGTAACATCCAATTTTTCACAAAAGAATCATTGTTTAGAAAAGTGATTCGAATAATCTACTTGATTTATGATAGAAAATAAACGATTTTCCTTGTTCATTCTCTTTCGAATAAATTTTACACAATCTCGTGAATAGATATTTAAATTTTTTTTTCCTGCACAGTAGGACTTTCATTTTTATTCTCAGTTGAAAAAGACTGAGTACACGAATGTATCCATAAATATGCATTTCGTGGGGAAAATAAAACGATAGTATAAAATTACTTCATTTAAAGGGGAATTTCACGTTTGACCCCTCCTTTTGGCGCGCGTCACGGACTGCACGCAAACATGTCATAAGCAATTGTTATTTATCCATATTTAGACGAGTTTCAGGAAGCCGAGGTAAATATTTCGAAACTCAAAAAATTTAACTCAAGCGAGAATGAACACGAGACTTTATATTTTATAAGGTAATATTTAAATTTAAGTATCTGTTGTATTTTTATTGTGAGAATCTGGACTGAGAGCACAGACCCGCGATTCTCGATTCGTTATTAGTCCGCGGAACACAAGCGCTCCACTTAAGCTTTCCGTAAAAAAATTAAATGCAAAGTATCCTCTATAATCCAGAACTTCATCTCTGGCTCTGCTAGTGATTCGGTGTTTTTACCCTGGAAAATTATTACACAGTAAATTATTTTATGCCTTCTAATTCAATGAAATAATATATTTTGAATAATACTACTTCATTTGCATAGTTGCTGATTTACGGGAAGTACTCAGTTCATGTAATTTTGAATTTATATTTGAGATATTAAGTAAGTAACTACATGTGGCTGTTTTTTTTAAATGTTATACAACCGTATGGAAACTGTAAAATGTGTAATTTTCTCCTATAAATAAATTAAATTCATGAAATTGTTGTTACAAAGAGGTATAAAGAAACAAATCCACTCTGTGCTGGATTTGGATAGCAATACAATAGGCTGACATGTCACAGAAACTTATTTTGAGCCTTCTATTTGAGTGGAATAATGTAGGTTATCAATACAAAACAGTACATTTTTTTTGTACCGGTTCAGGCGCCGACATCGTCCCTTGACCTGGCTTGAAATTACGCGGACCGTCACCAACAGTCCTAGTGTATTGTGGTTATATTGAACTTTTGATTAATTGTTTGGTTTTATGGGATGTAATATAACAACAAAAGCTCATGGAATATCTTTTTAACTCTACATTTTATTTACATTCCAATTGAACTCTTCAATCTGTTTATGTCCCCCCGATACGAAGGTCCGTTAGCCCCAACAAATACGCCTCATAATTTTGAGCCACAGCCAAGTGATAGCCCCCTGAACTGGCACCCCTCTCTATTCATCCAAGTCACACCAACAGATTTTTGAGCCTAGACAGATTTATCGTGCATCAACCCTTTTATATGACAGGTCTTTAGTGGAATCAGGACTCAAAAATAGTCCTAGTTATGTATCTACGATGGGTGATTTCATAAATACCCGTGTTTGAAGATAGACGGCGTTGCTAAGACATTTTGGTGATACCATTGTGCTATTAAACTGCTCAAAAACTAATAAGATGCTGATTCATAGGTTAGTTTTGATTTGTCAGCCATTTCAGAAAGATGGAAAAAGTACAACATCATTCAATGATAGTAGTGAGACGAACGACAAATATTGCCTTAAAAAACAATTACGAAGGTTTTTTATATTTGCAGTCAAATCTTGGTTTAGCAGTTGAACGATGACCAGAATTTGCCTTTCTTATATTTTAATAAACATTAACAAAAATTCCGCGGACATTTTTGATTGGAAAAACGTTTTAGAATATAAAAGAGAAGTTAGATGCTGTTTATAGGAACATTTCGCCATCTATGACTACAATCAGACATACGTTCAACGAATTTGATCGTGGTAGAACATACGTTTTTGATGAGGAACGACCAGGACACACAGGAGATGTGGTTACCGAGGATATTATTGAAAAGTCTACAATATGATTCTCGCTGATCGACCAACGAAAGCTCGCGAAGTAGCAGATGCCATAGGTGTGTCGGCGGGAACGGTAATTAATATATAATATAACAAGAGTTGTTTTACCACGACAAAGTGCCAACGCACAAACATGGAATGTGTCGTCCCCAAACTACATGAATTGCATCATGAATTCCTGCCGCACCTTCCGTACTCCCTCGATCTGCCTCCCAGCCATTAAATCTTGTTCCTAAATATGAAGAAACAGCTTGCGTGAAAAGAAAATTGGCTTGTCTATCAGAGACGTATTTGGAGAGCACAAATATTCCTATTTTTTTTTGTGGGGGGGTTAAGAAAATGGCAGGGATGTTAGATGAAGAGTATATCCCTAAAAGGAGACTATGTTGAAAAATATAAGTAATTAGTTTTGAAAGAAATTGCGCCTTTATTCATTCCAAACACGGGTATTTTTTGAACAGTACCTTTGCAATAAACTTAAATAATCAAATCTCTCAAATTAAAGGTCACTGGTCACGGAATTTCCTCCGAACAGTCTAGAACAGCTGTTGTGTAGTGATAATAAAGCAAACTAAATTAAAACCTTACACGCACGATTAAACTTTTAAAAGAGTCAAGGACAAGACATTGAACAATGAGATGGAAAACTAATGTCGTGAGTTTAACATGGACAGTAATAAATACAAATAAGAAAATTAATCCTATCCTATTTATGATCAATGTTTCGAAATTAAGTGAGATAATAAGTCGAATGATCGTTAAAAGAAGAAAAAGTTTTTTTAAATGTATTTATACAGAGGAGCAGCAATCAACAATTCAAAAAGCGACCAAGGAAAGTGCTCGAAAACATAAAGCGATTATACACTTTAAGAAATTTCCTTATTGTTATGGAACTTTTCAATATAAATAGAAAATTTCTTGGCGATCCTTTATCTAATTTCGTTCAAATCAAACAATATTAAAATCAAAATATATATTATTCAAAAAGATTTTGAAATAAAAATTATTTTGCATTTCTTATACAAACGACATGAAGCAATACTTGATTCAGTTAATTTATTATAAAATTTTTAAACTTATATCCCCCGAACTGATATATATTTGATTTTATTAATTCATGCTTTATTCAATGAAGCTACAGAATTTTTATTTCATTCCATAGTTAATGCATTCCTCTGAATTGCTATGCAGTGTCAGTATTTTGGCATTTCAAGTATCCCATGAACCACATACTTAAAGTAGACATCCACTGTATCGGCAAAAATATACAATCGCCTTCTAAAAATATTTTTTTAAAGGTACAATAGATATTTACAGGAAGTGATATTTTAAGGGTTGACTGATTTATTAGCGTTGCACTTGGAAGGAATGTTAAGAATTGGTGACGGACATCATAATTTTGAACATCGATCAAGTGACAAGCACGACACCTGAACTGGCCCCTCCCTCACCAAACTTTCATACCACGCCAGCAGGAAGACTTAGAACCTCGACTGATTTAACGTGCATTAGCCCCGAAACACGGCATTGATTTAGAGGTATTAGGACTTGAGCCCACGACTCGACGAAGCAACACCGACTGAAAGCTCGTGATCATGATTACTAGACTACTGTGGCCACACACACGCACGCACAACTTTTTTGAAAGGAAAGTAGGTAAAAAAATAATAATGTACACTCATGTTCATAAATTAAGGATAATTCAGAATCACACTTTAGTGTACTGGGATTCCTAAGGCTGTCTTCGTCTAATGTCAAACAGTCCAACCCAAACTCTGAACACATTTTCAGGCAGAAAAGTGATCCAATTGCATACAGATTTGAGCCGTTCTAACACATATATCCCTTTATTATACAGTGTTCTTCAAATTTAGAAGCATTCCAAAAATACACATTGTTTCACTTAAACATTTTAAGTTAAAATCCATCTAGTATTACAGTAAATCAGACAAGTAATGGAACACATTTTACTCCAGATAAAATAGACTAGCTAATACAAAAGGAGTAGTATTATAAAATACATTGCTTTCTAAAGGATAGCGAAGTCAAAATATAATATTAATTTTTCTATCGAAAAAAAAAAGAAGTTCAGATTTTGGGTCCTATTCTATAAGATTACGAAAATACTGTCTTAAGGCTTTCCATCTACAGGCTATTTTGATTTTGTGAACGTAATGTTAATCCTGTGGAATTTCGACAACCGTTCTCAAATCTTTACTATTTGATCTATTCGAATGCAATAGAGAGCATCTGAAAGAGCAAAAAGTAATGAAGGTTACATTTTTGCTCCGTTTTTTAAATATATGTTTACCCCTATTTTAATGATTTGTTTGTGAGTTGTATGTTACAGTCTTTAAGAATCGGAGGGGGAAAGTAATTCCGCAGAAGCCTTCAATATTTTTTGCTCTTTCAAATGCACTTTATTGCATTCAAATAGATCAAATAGTAAATATTTGAGAACGGTAGTCTACAGGATTAACATTACGTCCACAAAATCAAAATGACCGGTAGACGGAGATCAGAGAAAAAAAAAATCGTAATTCCGAAGCAAAAATACCTTCATTCTTTTTTGTTCTTTCGAATGCACTTCGTCACATTCAAACAGATAAAATAGTCTAGCTTTGAGGAGGAAAGTATAGAAATCCCATACTATTAACTTTACGTTCACGGAATCAAAATGGCCGGTAGAGGGGAGTTTTAAGAAACCAGTAAAGTAGAATAAATAATCTCAGGATAAAATTACAATAATCAAGCGCAACGAGAGATCTTAAAATGTTTCACATTCGGCCAGTTGGCTTATTTTTCGTCTACCTTCAGCTGATTTCATTAATTTAATCTCAGTTTCCATCGAATAGTCCGAAACCAAAGCAGAAGAGGCGCTGAACTGTGTCTGAAAAGGTCAAATATGAAAGTTTCGAAGTTGGTGGCATTAACCCAGTCACCTTGAGATAAAGACAAGAAGTACGATTACAGGTTCGATCTCGGAGAGTGTCTAAGTTGCTTAGCTCTCCGTGTGAACTCAGAAGAACCTTATAAAAGGTTCATATTGCTCAATTCAGAAAAAGGAAAGGCCTCTTGCCTTGGCAAACTGTTTATCTGATATCTGATAAGAAAGAAACTGAAGAGAATGACGAATGAATCTTTTCGATGACCTTACCTCGGAACCTTGTTGCGAAAGTCGCTACAAGGGAAATGGAAAGTACTCAGCTGACATAATTTTGAATTTATAGTTGCTGAAATGAAGCTAAGTAACTATACGTGTTTTTAAAACGTTTTTATGTATTTCACTTGGTGAGTGTGTGTCATCAAATTTTCAATCGTTATTTTAACCAACTTCCCATCAAGCTAGAGCTCTGAAATTTTGGGAATCGTTCTTACTCCCCTAACAATGCAATATTTAGACATTTGCGAAAAGTTGTAACTAATATTTTCCTTAATAATGCAGTTTAGCCCAACCATTTGGCACGATTTCAAAAATTGGCTCCAAACTTGGCGGGGTTTTTTTTGGCTGAACGTTAAGTCCGTAAAACGGACCAGGGTAGCCACATTTGGCAAAATATCGCCAAATAATTCTTGTCGCCAAGGGTGGTTGGGTTAAACTGCATTCCAACCATATAATTTACCGGATGAATTAATTAATTTTAGTTAGTTTTAACGTTTTTATGTATTTCACTTGGTGTGTGTCTGTGTGTGTGTGTATCAGTATATCATCAAATTTTCTATTATTAATTGAACCAATTTCCCGTAAAGCTAGAGCTCAGAAATTTTGGGAACCGTTCTTACTTGCCTAACAATGCAATATTTAGAAATTTGCGACAAGTTTTAACTAATGTTTGAATAATTTTCTTTAATAAACTTTGTCACCATATAAAAACGAACGCTTTTTTTTTTTTTAAACATTGGTTTTTATCTCGAATTATTATTTTTCAAAATATTTCCCAATCCCCCATGGAAACTATAAAATTTGTATAATTTTCTTCTACAAATAAATTTATGAAATTGTAGTTATTGAGGTTTATATAAAGAAAACAAATTGGGTGTCGGATTTTATTGTAAAACGTACTCTCTCTGAAATCCGGTACTTCCTTTCTCCCGCCCTCCCAGTTATCCACACTTTTGCTCAGGCTGACCCGTCAAATATTTTGAGACTTTTACTTGAATGGAATATAGTAGGCTATCAATAAGAAACAGTAAATGATTTCTAGTTTGAGTTACTAGTATATTCTGTGTTTTATGATTCATTTACGTGTACTATATTTCATTTTATACGATAGCACATAGCTTTTGCTCTTTAAATGCGTTATTATTAGTGATTTCAAAGTAATCCGTCGTTGCTCTAATCCCATATCTGCTGGATCACTTCGAGAGAGTACTGTATTTAATATTATATATTCAGTCTTTCAGCAAATTTATTATCATGTCATTATTTTAGAATTAGATGCAAAAACTAGTATAGAAAAGGCAAATTTATGCCAGTTAACGGCACTGTTAAGAATACTGGAGCATTCTCTCACTTCTTCGCAAGTATGTCAAAAAGGAAGCCAAATTAATAGAAATAGTTAAAAGATTACGGCTCGAAAATGGTATTCATACAATAGTTTTATAAGTCCAAATAATTTGGCCTCTTGTTTATAATAATATTTTATATATATCCTAAAAATATAAACTAAGAAAATACACCTATCGATAATTTAAAACTGATTTAATTTTGTTTAAATATATTTTGTTTCAATTCATTAAAAGCTCGAAAACAGAAATTTCAGTTTGAAATCCAAAATTTCTATTCGCCAGAAAATGAAACACTTTCATTTAGTACGATTTATTTTTTGTAGGAGGGAAAGTGAATTTAATAATGGTTAATCACATGAAAAATTTAATATTAAAAAAAAAATAATTTAAAAAAAAGAGATTGCTTGTTGTCTATTTGACTAGGCAATCGAGATTTTAGGACATCGACGAAAAATAATACTAATTAATCATATTATAAGCACGTGTTAAGTTGCTGCTTATATATCGAGTTTAGTGTTATGCATCGTTAATGTGTGTTCGTCTTTGTAAAACGTTATATTACTCGGAAAAAGCAAAAAAAAAAAAAAAAAACCATAATACATAAATAATGTATTATATTTGCAACATGCCAACGAAATGTTTAGTCAGATATATGTATTTTTCAGGCCCCCGTCTACCATCAATTTTAATTTCGTAAACGTTATGTTAATATTACAGTAATTTTACTTTCTTTTTCAAACATAGACTACAATAATTATATTAATTACGTCTACTTAATGATTCGTTTGTGGGTTTTCTGACATTTAAAAATATTTTCAAAAATCAGAGAAGAAAATTTAATTCCATAGTAACCTTCATTATTTTTGCGATGTACTTCTCTGCATTCAAATAAATATAATCTAGGTTTAAGGCTCTCGTCTACCTGCCATTTTGATTTCGCGGACGTAATGTCAATCCTATGGAATTTCGATTTTAATACTCACATTTTTACTATTTGATCTATTTCAATGCATCAAAATGCATCTGAAAGAGCAAAAAATAATGAAGGCTTCAGTGGAATTACTTTTTTCCTCCAATTTTTAAAAATATTTGAAAATATTCTTTACAGACCGGAAAACTCAAAAACGAATAATTAAAATAATAGTAAAAATATTTTTAAAAATCTTAGGAAAAAAGTAATTCCACAGAAGCATTGAATATTTTTTGCTCTTTCAGATGCACTTGATTACATTCAAATAGATCAAATAGAAAAGATATGAGAATTAAAGTCGTAATATCATGAAATTAACATTACGTCCACGAAATCAAAATGGCGGGTAGACGGGAGCCTTAAGGAGGAAAGTAAAATTTCCACAGGATTAACATTACAATCACGAAATAAAAATAGATGGTGGACGGAAGACTTAAAGCGAAAATTCAGGATATTTTTCTCTCTCAATTCGTTTTTAAGAATAGTCAAAGAAATCTCTTTTATTTACAGTCAAACATGGATAAATTGAAGCTCAAGAGGCCAAAATTTGAATTACGCAGAAATTCAAATTACAATTGTTTCCCTGAAGAAAATAGGCAAATTGAAAGAAATTTAACTTCATGTTCAAGGATTTAACATACAAGCTTTATTTTACAAAATATGTGTGTATTACAGTATATGAATACATATTTTTCAATTAAATCCATTTCATACTATGTACCGGCTTCCATCTTTCGGCCATTTTAAATTCGCAAACGTAAAGCTAATCCTGTTGAATTTTTACTTTCGCACTCAAATCTAGAATATGTTATCTATTTGGATAAAAACTAGTTTGTGGATATGCCGGTCCTTAAAAAGTATCCAAAAATATTTTCAAGAATCGGAGAGGGGAGGGGATATAATTCCGCAGAAACATTCATTATATTTTTGCTCTTTCGGATACACTTTTTTGCATATGAGGGCGATTTTTGAAATTCCATAGGATTAACACTACGTCCACGAAATCAAAATAGACGACAGATGGAAGCCTTAACAAGTTATAATGTCTTAAGAATTATGTATTTTTTTATTACCTCTATGAACGGAGTCTCACTGCAAATGATTCCAAACTATCAACGAATGAAAAAATAGAATCTTCAAAGCTAAATGGACATTCTGATGTCCGCACTTTCCCTTTCTCTTAGAAACATCTCGTTATAATGATAAAGCACATCAACTCGAAATCTCATCGCCTATTTTTACCGCAGTGATCTGAGAGAAAATGCGCTAAAAATTCGAATAATTCATAATTTTTTCTATTGCTTTACCTCAAAATTTTAGAGATCCAGAAAAAATTTCTAAGCATTCAAAATTTCGAATTATAAAAATTCGCCTAATTTATAAGTCCATAAATAATTTGCGTTCATAAATGTAAAATAAATTTATTTTTTAAATAAAGCGGAAAATTAACTTTAAGCGCAAAAAAATATGTCGAAATCCAGAGATTTCTGTAGATTAAATTTTCTGTAATATTATATGTGAAATATTTATTTTATCTATCACAAACATATAGAAACATTGTGCCTACGATTGATTTGATCAATATTATTTTATTCTCCCAAACATTGGTGCAATTTCTAGCATTGGATTTACTTCACAATATCGAATTCTTTTGAGAGATTTCAGAAAAGAATTATGTGTTTGTGAAAAAAAAAATCTCAAAAAGAAATCGTGATTTCAAGTATATCCTGTTATCCTTGGTTAGCAATACGAGAACTCATGACCGACAAGAAAGAACACATTATTTTATGGTTCTGTATTGAAATTATTCACAATATCGTTTCATATTGTTCTGTTATAGAATCAAAACTAAAGGGTTCTTCATAAATACAAGTAATAAAAGAGCTATGCTTTTAAAGTAAGATTTTCCCTTTTTTTTACATAACAAAATAATCAATAAGACGAAAGAAAGAGCAAATTTTTTTTTTTGTATTCTATATAATATTTTTGTTTCAAGATTTTCCTTTAGCTTGTTTTGCTGAGATTGGAGGAAAAAGTATTTGAAATAAATAAACAAAAGGATATCGGTAATTGGCTGGTTTTGAACAAAAAAACAATAATCACCGCGTGCATGCACTTTTAACCGGATAGAGAAAGTTGTAATTTAATAGAATAAATAACTCTATATTTAGGTCTATGTGTATGTAAAATGTTTAAACAGGCGTAGTTTATAATGTAAATTTTTTAAAAAAAAAATAAAATAATTATTTGATATTGGATGGATGATTTCTTTCCAAATGTTAAGGTCCCGTCAACCGGCCATTTTGATTTCGTGAACGTAATGTTAATTCTATGGAATTTTTTCCACCGTTCTCAAATCTTTTCTCTTTTATCTACTTGAATGCAAAAAAAGTGCACCCGAAAGAGCAAAAAATAATGAAGGTTTCTGCAGAATTATATTTTCCCACAGATTAAAAAAAATCTTTTTTTAATCCCAACTTTAATTATTTGTTTCTGGATTTTTCTGTCTTTAAAAAATATTCTAAACCATATTCGAAAATTGGAAGAAAAAACCTTCAATGTTTTTTGCTCTGTAGGATGCACTTTTTTGTATTGAAATAAGTAAAATTGTAAGGTTTTGAGGATGGTAAAAGATTTTCCATAGGATTAATATTACGATCACGAAATCGAAATGGTCAGTAGATGAAAGCCATAATAACAACTTTTACTTGAAAATACTGCATGTCGCTTATTGGGCATTAGAAGAAGAAAAGAAAAAAAATTCCAGTTCCTAGAGAATCGTTTGTTATAAGAATATTTTAAAGGATCAAATTTAGGTTTTTTAAAAAACTAAACAATGAACTATTTTCTTTAATTCATTTCCATTCATATCAGTCATATGGATAATTAATAATTAATAACATCTATTTTGTAAAATTGTGATAATAGATTGGGAAGGATATGGCAACATCTGCGAATATTTAAAATTATGAGATTTTTGCAGTTGGATGAGATCTGATCATCTCGCGCGATCTGACGTATTTCATTTTTAAATTTTATGTTTCGTTGAAAAATGAAAACTCTTATTATTTTATTGGAGTTTTCATGTATTTTCCTGATTTATTACAGCAAACCATAACGAATTTTCCTATTGAGGTATCTTAATTTTTACAGTGGTGCCCTAGCAGAAACTTATGATCTGGAATCGGATTGGTACTTAATACTAAACATTTGCCATATAGTGAGTACTCAGTTTTAGTGCAAATTCATCTTTGATACATATTTTAATACATATTGGAATTATTTTCATATTTAAATAAGTAACGAAATTTTTCTGACATTTAATAAGTTTAAATTCTTTTTATTTGTTTTTATGTAGTCAAATTATTAATTATTCTACAGCTTCATTGTTAACTCCCACAAACATTTCCAATGGTCAGTCAAAAAAGAAAATCATTCCGAATCAATTATCAGTTCTGATTATTGGCAAAATTAATTATAATATAAATTGACTAAAATGGTGTATTTCACGTGATTTTTTTCACAATGCAATGAACTCTACCAAATATGAAACAATTATACGTATTTATTGCATCAAATTTTATCTTTGGATTTGGCAATATTAAATTATTTTATGTCAGATAATGAATAAGAATTCCACCATAAAAGTGAAAAAAGTTATTTTTTAAAATTGCCAATAAAATATTTTATCAAGTGAGTTCCGTCAAATTTGTTCTACAGTGCATGAATTTAAAAAATATTCCAACACCAAAATAAAAATTTCTTTAACTAAACCTATTCCAATGGTGAAAATAGCCGAAACTATGGATATCTATATGAAACATTTTATGCAGATTTTTTTTTCTTTTTAGTTAATGGTCTGTTAGCATAAAAAAAAATAATATCTGTTAATGAAAAGTATTTTCAAAAAGACACTATCTTGAAAAATGTAAGATACAAGTTTTTCTCGCATCAAAAAAAAAAAAAAAATAAAATATGGGAAACAAAAGTAAGAAAAGAAAAAAAAAACCTGTCATTTTCCGTGCTTGAAAATAATTTAATAAATAAGAATCGAATTGAAAAGAAGGGGAAAAATTAAAAAATATAACAAAGAAGTCTTATTAGCCACCAAAGGGGCCATTGTTTTAATCGGATCAATTTTGGTGAACCAGATATCTTTTCAATTTTTATCGTTTGCTTCAATTTTAATTCCATTTAGCTCAAATAGATTCAATTTAATAATTTATCGTTTGCTTAATAATTTATCGAAAATTTTACTATTGTCCATTTCTCGATACTTCACCGTTTTCTTTAATTCTTATGTTTAATTGAGTAATTTAATTATAATCATAAAAAAAAGCGCACCTTGGGGCTCTGAATCTGTTCTTAGCAAAATTTTGCATAGAGCTTTTCTTTATTCTTTTATTAAATTGTTTTTTAGATATTTTTGTTTAATCATTATGTTTTTATATATTTTTTTTTTATTTTTGTATTTATGGCGAAAGAAGTGTAATTCAAAATATTTATAACACATTCAGTAATATGATACATTGTCTCATTATCGAAACATTTCATAATTCAGATTAATATTAATTAATGCGAAAAGAATTTCCTTTTTGCAACTGAACAAAGTTTTTCAAAAGATTATAGTTGACACAATTACAAAAAAATTTAGAATTAAAAGAAATTTAACAAATTACGATGACAGTTCCTGTTACTAATTTGCAAATTACGAATGAGTGATGGGCTTAAGAGCGTTCAAAGGAAATTTAATTCTCATATCGAACGAAAATAACCTTTTTTAAACTAAATGCAAACTAATTCATGTTTCCAATCGAACAATGACAAGGAATTATAACATTTTTTTATATCAAGCCTTTACGAACATTAATGTTTAAATTATTTTTAGGTAAGATATTAATGATTTTTAAGAGCTTACCACAGTTTTCGAAGTTTATCTCTTTGGCTAGAACCAGACAGAACACTGGAATCAGGAACAGGAAGCTAACACGAATCATTCTGGAAACGAAAAAGCAAAAAAGGGGAACACTGTTCTTCTGGCCGACTGTGTTGTCTCGCGTGGGTTATTTGTTTCAATTCTGCCTGCGAGAGCTGCAACTGTTGCGTATAAAACAGCCAAGTGTGAAATGAACCTTGGAGTATACAGCACGCGATTGGGTCATGGTTTCTTCCCCCCACCCTATCGCATAAAAAAATAACAAAAATAAAAAGAAAAACTCGCTTGTCCACTTTTCCAGCTCAGAATGAAACCGATTTCCAGAGAAAGATTTTGTGCAATTTAAATGCAGGCTTTTACTGTCTTTTCTTTTCCGATAGCCTTCGCGATTATTTACTATGCAGACGATTCATCAGAACAGATTTTGTTCTTTTTTCCATTTCGGAAATAGCTTTGTTACTTGTTTTAATTCTGCTAGGAACTAATCTTTCAATGCCAGGTGTTTTTTGTTCATCTGACGATGCGTCATTATTCTTTTACACAGGTGATTACAGTATATGTTTTAAAATAAATAAAATAAAAACGTGTGTAAAATTCGAAACGAGGCATTCATTGGCGAAATTGAAGGTTGAATTCTGTTAAGAAGGATTTAAATGTGCCGATTTAGCAATTCAATATTAGTGTTCTCTGTCTGACAGATTGTCATTCGACACTTTATCTAGAAATAGAAAGAGAAAGAGAGTTTCGAAATGACGCATGATTGATTAAAAATTCTCGTTAAAAATCGCAATCGTTGAAATTTCTATATCTGGATGACATGATATTCTATTCATTCAATTTTACCATTAGCAGATGTTTTTCTTGCTAGTTTTACGTTCTGTCAATTATTTGTAAAACCTTTTTTTTTTCTTTCTTTTTTGGCGTTCCGCAGGTATTGCAAACCTCATTCATCTCTCTATGTAACATAATTATGAAATGAATATTTGCCACACAATTACGAAAAGAATAAAGTAGATTATTGTTCTTGTGTTTCATCTTTCAGAAATGGCATCTTTGAGAAGAATGAACTACAAAACACACATTTGACAGTTGACTGTTTGAAAACTTGTTAACTTTACAAGAAAGGTACTCCTTGAACCCGAAAATTATGCTACTTTTAACATTTGGATTTTGTATCGATATAAATGTTTGTTAAAAAGATCTAAAAGAAAGAAAAAAATCAAAATTCTGAATCTCAAAGTTTATGAATTTACACTAAGTATCACTCTCGGTTGCTATTATTTAATTTTTCATCGCGTATTTGCAAAGTTAATGCGACAGTTCTTAATTTTTGCAATTTCAATTTAGTAAAAACTATCTTGCATCTTTTGTCTTTTTCAGAGGTAGAGCTGTCTTTTTCAGAGGTAGAAATATCGAGCATAGTGTGAAAAGTGATTAGTGGTCAAAATTGTGGAACCTTTCTAATAAAAGAAGGGTATTTATATAAGTTGATGGCTCATATAACAATGTTGTAAATTAAGGCTATAAAATTATTTACATCCAACACTTTTTTTACAAGGTAGATGCGTTTCTCAAAAAAACCGTGCAAAAAAATTCGTGTAAAAATACCTGCGACCTGTAGTAAACTTATGGATATGTTCCCCTACTTTAAAAGATCGTGTAAGATGAAAAAACTCTAAATATTTCCACAAAAAACAGTACAAAAAGAGTAATAATGAAATCCATATTACATATTTATAAAACAATAGCAATTCGTTTTTTTTTAAGGAAAAAAAAATTAAAATTAGTGTAAAGTGAAAATTCAACCTATCGGTACGTACAACATATAAGAATTCAAATTGAAATTAGGAATGAAACTATTAACAACTATTCATCGCTACTTGATAACAAGCGAGCACGTTTTGTTATGAACTGGATCAAAAATGATATCATCAGTAGATGTGTTCAGATATGTCTTGCACCACTGTCTGCTTTGATTCAAATGAAGAATTTCTTTCGTTATTAACGGCCAATGTTGGTTTTTGTGTTGTTACAAAGTCTGTTATTAGCAGCTTTTTTTTTCCGAGTTGCTTATATAATCCTTGATATATTGCTACACAAAACTTAAGAATACTTTGCAATTTTAATGCATGCTCTATGTCACGATCACGAGTAAGAAAATTTTCCATACTTGTAGCAACTTCAAGCCCTCGCGAATTAAATCAGCTATTAATAGCTGAACTTCATCTTCGACTTTGTCATTATCGAATTCTTTATTATCATAAATTGACAAAATCGATCAAATCGTCCTCATCCAAAGGGCTTTCTAGCATCAATTCTACGAGTCAACCGTTTGCATGTTGTTAAAACCTTCGCCACCAATTGCATTTGATAGAGTTATAATTTCAGAACCCACTACTAAATTTTGTACTACGAAACTTTCACTTTTCCCGCATGCTGCAATTTTTTTTTTCAACCAGCTTTTAAGGTCGATTGGAGCAACTGTTTGATGACAAATGAAGCATGTGTAATACAATCCATAATTGTAAACTTTCTCCATGCTTCCACGACAGTCAAATTTGTTTCTTCCATGAGTCTAAAATATTTAAACGTTTCCTTCATGTAGTACATTTGAAATGCTGCTATAATAGCCTGATCTAGTGGCTGAATAAAAAAGGTGGCATTAGGCGGTAAACACAGCATTTGAATATTTTGGGGGGAAAGGGGGGGTAACTATACATGGAATTTTTTGTTAGAACAGTACTTGAAGAAGAAAATTGAAATCCATTGAAAAAAAAATGAGGCATTAAATATTTTCACCATATCAATTAATACTAAGATAATCATCAACCTCAATTACGGCTTTACGCCTTTCCATGGAGTGAACTAAGTCTTCAGATTCTGTAGTTGTTTTAATACCTAACCAAGATTTAATTATTTCTTATATTGATTCGGCTATGTTAACCCAGGTTGCTTGTGACTTGCAGGTTTCTATAGTTGGTTCCATTGTTTTTACTTAGATTTCTATCTAAGCTATTTCTGGGCCAATCCAGCTGAGGAATAGGATCTTGAAACAACTTTTTAAACACAACCACAATATGAGACGGAGCTGAATTCTGTCGAAAAATAAAGAAGTTCATCATTGTTGAAAAGATCACGATGGAAGACTTCAATTTAGTCTCGAGTATTTCAATTATGCATTTTTAGCATCTTAATTCCTATTAATCTCTCAAATTCGACCTGCACTTTTTGCTGACATACAGCCCCAGACATTGGAGGCGATTGGCCGAGGGGAGGGATTTTTTTGAAAAAAAAAAAAAAAAAAAACGAAGATGGTATATAAGGGGAGTAGACACACAACACTTAGCTACAAAATGGATTGTAATTTTTTGACATTTCCTGATGGAATTTTGGCTGAGAAGAAAAAAATTGACAATTTATACGAGCTTTGCTGTGGCTTCATTTTAATACCAGCGTGTAAATTTTATTTATTAATACTCCATAATATAACTTCCATGAAAGGAACAATATTACATATGTATTACAATTAAATATAAGTATTTCGAGATGTAAAAATGATCAGAGATAATTTTATTTAAAATTGTACTTATTTAAAATAAACACACAAAAAAAAAAATGATAATTTGCCAGAATCTAACCAGTGAGTTATGTGAAATGGTAAGCCGAGACACAAACTAATGTAACAACAACCGTTCCTGCTCACTGCAATTTGCGCCTATTTCTGCTACTGAAATTTGTAATTACCTAAATAAATAATAGGAAGGATAATTAATTAGGTGGGATAAAACAACAGGATAAGCAACAGAAATACAAATGTTATGTTATCGATTCCTAGTTTTAGCGGCTAAAATGGAACAAAAATGTAACTTCTAGCTAAAAGGCAGCACCCACAATCGCTGCGGCTGACCTTCTTCGCTTCTTCTTCTTGAGTATTGTATGCCATCGCTATCCAGCAGCTTGATTCTGGTTTTTTCGCTCTAAATAACACACACACATTTTTTCAATTGTCCAGTCAACACATTATAACAAGCTTTTATTGAAATTGATGTGATGAGATGTTTATATGTATGACTTTCCAGAGAGATTTCAAAGTTTGTTCAAATATTAACTCACTTCTTATCCTCCGATCTAGCCGAAATTTTGAATACGCGTATAACACCCATGATAATACAATAGTGAAATTTTGCGCACACGTATTGATCCCGTTATTGGTCTTTTAGACTTAAATTTCCAGACTAAAATGAATTAAGGTATCCGTACATCTTCGGAGAAAATTTTTTGAAATACATTGATATCTGCTATCAAAATATTTTTTAATGCTCAAATATAACCTAAAACTATTAAAAACACATTTAATAATCTACTTTCATCTAAAAAAAAAATTTGGAGTGGAAAACATGAATAAAAAGAAAATTTGGAGTGAAAATAGTACATAAATTGATTATGAGAATAACGCTCGTAACTCAAAATTAAACAAAAATATAATTAACTATTCTTTAAATTTTATCTTATTCATTATAAAAGGTTTTGGGGCTGGTACTACTTTCATGATGAGAATCATATTACTACAATTTTTATTGTGTTTCGATCAAATAACAATGAAAAAAAAAAAAAAGTAATAACAATACAGGATTTACACCTTTGTTACTAAACACATATCGATTTTACAACCATGAAAGTAGTAGGGGTTCTTAAAAACTATTTAAGGAAGAAGCTTGCAAAATTTAAATTAATTTGGTTCTTAACTGTTTCTGAACCAAACTGTTTCTGAACAAACTGTAAACTTAACTGTTTCTGATATCAACGTTGCCGTATGTGAATATGTCGAGAAAACTCATTTTGAGAAAAATCGAGAGCAAACTTTCAAATGCAATTAAAAATTAGCTATCGAGTAACATTCAAATCCTTGTAACTTATGTTCTAAATAAGGTATAAACAAAATTCAAACACTACGAGAAAGAAAAAGGTTTACATTTTAAACTGACATTAAAATTAGAAAATCGTAAATTTTGACAAAAATGACATTTTAAAAGTGTAAGGATACCTTACATAAATATAAGTAATTTTTTTTTCTAATCAAGCGTTTACTTACAGATCAACTAAAAGATATAGAAATAATTTTTTTTAAATATAAAATAATATATAATTTACAAAGATTGAGGTGTTAATACGTCTTTTGATCTCATACGTGTAAGCAGCTATGATATTTAATTTATCAGTAATTACTTGGGTATTTTAGTTAAATGCATCAAGCACTTATAAATTATATATATCATTTTACTGTAAAATAAAATTACTTTTGTACCTTTTAATCCGTCATAAAATAAAAGCTTGATTTAAATTTTTTTTACTAATGTTTATGTTTTATAGTCCGCAATTTAATATTTTAAATCTTAGTCAAATCTTTGTTTTTAGAAATAAAAATGGCATTTGTCGTAGATTTCTAACATTAAGGTCAATATTCTGCAGTCTCCGTCGAACAGATCTTACTCTCAATTTCAAATTATATTCTTTCGTTTCGTTCTGTGTACTCCAAGATAATTTTTTATGTCATTCAGGAACTTTCACTATTGTTGTATCATCACTTGCAATTGTGCACCTATATGTGTCCACTAATCCAGTTTTTTCGTTGTGATTGGTTCTCCTTGCACCCAGTGATAAATTTAGTAATTCCACCGTTGGTTATGTTTACACCCATTATCTTCTAACTTCTTTATAATTGTATCCTTGTTCATTTAATAGCTGTTTTGTATTGTTTTTAGGGTAACTAGCCTCCCTCTCTGTGCCATTTATTTAACTTTAGGCCTTACGATATCACAAAGTTAAGGAAAAGCTTTTTATAAGTTCCCTTACTTAAAGAAAAAAAAAAAAATTCAACCAAATTGACAGCAACCGCCTAATACATTCACATAATCCTAATGTGAAATGTTTGATTCATAGCGAAAAAAATTTACCCCTGAAGGCTAACTAAACGCCTCTGCTTATAGACTGAATAAAAAATCGAATTCTAAAGATTAACTAATATTTCTAGCGATAGAATTATCTATGGCCTCATTAAACATCAACTGTTCATACTGTTGACGCATGCGCGCCAACGTCATGCACGTTAATGCAGATATTCTGCTCTTCAGCACTGTACCGGTAGATGAGAACTTTCTGTGGAAGAAGGCAGACGAGAATTTACTCTGTAATACGTTGACGTGGGCAATAATGGAAATCTTGATAATTTGAAGCTCACAATTATTAAATGATTAAAATTTGCTGCGTTTGTAAATAGCTTTTAGATGTGTGGTCAAGTAAAAAGTAAAAAGGAAACAAGCGTAGCTGGTCCGTCTTTAAAATAAAAACAACGAAACAACTAAAATAAACACATGCAATAAATAAACAAATTCTATGAATCAAATCTTTTCTGGGCAACTATTAAACATATTTACAGGATTTACGAACACTTTATGGACATAATTTCTTTCGAATTATTTTAATAAAACCATTTTCTATTTATTTAAGCTGTTTTCGTCTAGATATCAAAGAATCTGTTCGAAACTTGGAACGCATTTCCAAGCAAAAAATGGTTCCAATTTTTTTATAAGTTTGCGACGTTGTAAACACATTCTTTCGTTTGTGAAGCAGTATTCTTAAAATTCAAAAACATGATAAAAATTCACCATTGTGCTCGTGAATACTTTAAATCTAAGGACCATTTAACATTATAGTATAGGAGAAGAAACACGGAATAAATTTTACAGCAGAAAGAAGAGATTGGTTCAGAAAGAAATGAGAAAAATTATGAAATACGCTGTTCTCTAAAATATAGCGAAGTTAGAATGTAAAGTTAATGTTTGAACACTTTTTTTTATGGGAAAAAGAGTTCCAATTTAGGGTCCTATTGTTTAACATTACGAATGAACACCCTCAAATAATTTTAGAACATCTTTTGTGGAATGCTTGGTTTTTTAACGTTGAAGGTTTAGTTCATTCTTTATTAGGTTAAAAAAAGTTACGAATGTATTGCTCAAAATAAAAACCAGAAGCGAAATTCATTGTTCCGTTGAACTGGATTGAGGTATTGATAAAAAGCATGGCTTAGGCATCTGGCAACTCGTGCTGCGAATTCATCAATTGTTCTACAGTATTTGAGTTATTTGTTTTTTATTGCTGTCCTGCTGATGCTTCGGCATCTGTGACACCACGAAATATGGACCGGAATTTTTGTTCGCATTTTTGAATAAAAGGTCGTGCTCTCAAATTTTTTTTACATAACGACTTACGCGGTTTTCGAACAAAGTAAATCTCACTTTCAAAATATTATTATTATTTTTTAAATTGAAATTATAATATATTATATAAGCTCAGCTTCCTTTTCTTCAATAAGCCCCCTCTGAACCGATTACCATTTAAAGAATTCACATTTGGAAGGTACTCTGGAATTCTTATCGTGATAAGGGGTGCATCAGAATTAAGGGAAATATTCAAGAAAGCCTTGAGACTGTGATTATTTATTAACGTCGCACTGAGAAGCAACACGAAGGCTATTGGTAGAATATCCAAGGGGACCGAACTCACCAAAGGGTTTATAAAACAGCCCCCCCCCGGAGGGGAGACAATTATCTTCGTACTCAATATTTATTGGCAAAAAGAATTTTATTGCAATTTTCTACAATGGAGTAACAAAAAGCAGTACATGTTGGAACAAAGAACAAATGAATAAAACATAATCCCGAAAATCAAAAGAAAACATAATCAAGAAATTTGTTAACAGATGCGTTACAGTTCTAACGACGTTCATTTTTGGCAGCCGTTGTAGCTTAGTGGTCATTGTCAGACGTTATTTCCATCGAGTCGTGGGTTTGAGCCCTGATGACACTAATGACTAGCCGTGTTCATTTGACAGCCGTGTAT
>BMAW01124751.1:100392-141274 GCA_019974015.1 Nephila pilipes | reverse complement strand
CCGTGTATGTACTCATTAGTGCACCCTGATGACACTAATGACTAGCCGTGTTCATTTGACAGCCGTGTATGTACTCGTTAGTGCACCCTGATGACACTAATGACTAGCCGTGTAGGACCTGATGTCTATTAAATCTGGTCGAGGTTCCAAGTCCTCTCACTGGCGTGATGTGACTATGGGTGGTGCCATCTTAGGTGTGTCGCCTCCGTCACTCGATCAATTTGGCTGACATATCACCTTTTGTCGACATCCATTACGAGGGATGTTCCGAAAGTAAGTTTCCTCATTTTTTTTTGAATAATCAGGTGGTACACCATATGAAATAAAAAAAAAAAAAACACCATAAAAATCCACATACATTCTTAGATCAACGACGGAAGTAGTGGAGGAGGAATGAAGCATGCGCAGAGTGGCGAGGAAAAGAGAATAGCCGCAGAACAGCGAGCTCAACCCGTGTTCTGACGACGTGGTCGGCAATGAAGTGCGTGCTGTTATCCGATATGAATAGGCACGCGGAACTAGTCATCTAGTCATCCATGAACGCCTACATACCGTGTATGGTGAACAGGTCATGTCTCATCAAATGGTTGGACACTGTTTTTGCATGCTCATTGAAGAAAGGCAGAATGTGTAGAGGATGAAGGTCGAAGTGGACATCCCTCACCATCCAAGAATGAAAACAACATTGCTAAAGTACGGGACATGGTGTTAGCGAACAGTACATAACAGTGTCAGACGCAGTATTCACACTGCGTATTGACCGTGCTCAAGTGGAACTGGCTGTTTGATAATTCCTTGCATCGCAGGCGCCGAATTTTACCTGAGTGGTTTTTTTCAAACAACAAATGTCTCAGAGTCGGTTGTGGCTAAGTCGAAAAATAATGCAAGGAATGTAAAAAATAAACCATGATGACATGGTTTATTTTTTTAGCAGTAAAGTTTCCGTGTGAAAAAAATGACGAAACTTACTTTCGGAACATCCCTCATATAAACGAAGGAATAGTGATTGTATTGACAAGAGTAAGAAGTGATTAGATCACAGTCAGGAAAGATCTGCATAGGATCCTCATCTCTAATCCTATTAAGGACTCGAACTCGATTGATCGAGCACTTATAAGTGCTTTGTTATTATATCAAACGTTAGGTTCTGGCGCGTATGGGGTGTATTCACTTTCACTGAAGGTTAAGAATTGACTTTTGAATGTTCACAGATATGAATGAAGTAACTTGGTAATCATCGCTATGCGACTTTCTATTCATTTGGCTGTTGATTCGTGACTCTTTTAAATATGATTGATAATGGCAGAAGGGAGTGCTACGGGGTGTCTAATATTTAACAATCTACGCATGAGTATGCAGCGGAATCAAGATTCTGACTTTCAAACATTCTGTTGTTTACGAAATTTTCCTCATCTAACATGAAGTTGTCGATATTGCTACTCAATCTGCATCCACTAAATTCCCTCCCACTCCATTCTATACTGCTGTTTGTAGAAAATGCAACACCATGAAAGAATCATCAGAATCCAATGAAATTTAATGCAGAAACGACTTGTACTGATACAAATAAATGATGAAATTTTCAAAACAAAAGAAACAAATTAAGCGTCCGAAATCAGTATTTGGCGCAGCCACCATGCGCTGCAATAAGTGCTGCTATACGACGTGGCATGGAGTCAAACAGATGTTGAATATCTGCTTGAGGAAGAGAATTCCATATCGCTTGTATGCGCAACCAAAGTTCGTCTTTGGAAACTGCAGGACGCGGATCACGAGCGAGACGCCGACCAACCATATCCCACACGTGCTCAATAGGCGACATATCCGGTGAATAAGCAGGCCAAGGAAGAAGTTGCATGCGTTGTGCTGAACAGAAGTCTCGAACAGTCCGCGCAACATGTGGGCGTGCATTATCCTGCTGAAAGACAGCTCCAGGGATGCCTTGAAGGAAAGGAACGACTTCGGGCTGTAGCACTTCACGGACGTACCTGTTGCTATTGAGATTACCCTCAATTCGTATCAAATTGGATCGTCCATGATACGAAATCGCACCCCAGACCATAACTCCGGGTGTTCGACCACTATGTCGTTCAATAATACACTCAGGAAGGCAGCGTTGACCGGCATAACGTCTAACACGAACACGGCCATCATGGGTCCACAAATTGAAGCGTGATTCATCTGAAAAGACAACTTGGTGCCAATCAGCTCGCCTGTCTCTGTGCTCAAGAGCCCACTGCCGACGCAGCCGTCGATGATTCGCCGTGAGGGGAATCCTGTATAAAGGCACCCTTGCACGCAATCCACGGCGCAGCAGACGACGACGAATTGACGAAGCCGACAATTGTACACCTGTAGCAGTAGACCAACGTGCTGCCAGCTGCCTGGAGGAAGCTGTGCGATCATTCACCGCCATGCGGAGCAGGTGTCGATCATCGCGCTCTGACGTCACCTTCTGTCGTCCAGTGCCTGTTTTTCGAGTTGTTCGGTGCTCGTCGGTCCACTGCTTCCAAACTCGCATCACTGTGGAACTGTTCCGCTGCATACGAGCTGCTATTGCGCGATAGGAAAATCCTCCTTCTCGAAGGCCGATTATCCTCCCTCGTTCAAACTCCGTAAGTTGCTTGAATTTCTTATTCTTCCGTCGTGGAGGCATACTCAGGTCTCACTAAACGTTTGCCACTAACAAATAATCATAGACTTTTTTCAACGTCCCGCTACAGCACTTTATTTATACGCTTTCAGCATCAATTCAGAGGGCGCTGCGCGCGCCGCGCACGCGCGATGGCTCTGAAACTTTATTAATTTGCATAATATCCTATAATTGACATTTGCTGCGAATTTCATTTGATTCTGATGATTCCTTCATGGTGTTGCATTTTCTACAAACAGCAGTTTATATTGCGATGCAGTCAAATGCAATAAATAAGCAATTCATAATCATCTTGAAATCAATAATAAACTAAATTATGCTAAACCTATCGTTTCTCACCGAAAATTATTCTCATGCAGAAAACAATTTTTATGCAGAGTTCAATTCTCATGCAGAAAACAATTTAATTTCAACACGTATGTGCATCGGACACATGACCCATAAAAATCTCTTTCTGGGTTAGGATCCTCCTATATGAAACTATTGTGTTTGTCCTCTAACTATGCGACACATTTTAACAGGATGTTATGCTTTTAACTATTTGCCTTCAAACATTTCACTTATCATACACACTTTCATCAATCGACTTGGTTTGGGGGAAATTCCCAATCAAATAATTTTATTTCTTACAAGACATCGGCTTTCCTTCATACATATAATTTTTTTTCCCATGGGTTTTCTTCTTCTCACATTGTAACTATATCAGGGTCAAAACTGTTAAAGCTTTTCAAAATAATTTTAAAGCCCTTAAATGAGCTGAAATTTTATGTACACGATAGTTTTGATACGATAATTTGAAACGATAATTTAATTATAATTAATAAAATTAATTGATTAAAACTAATTAAGTAAAGAATTAAATTTTAAGCCAAGTTTTTCGCCAAGTCGACAAATGGTTGCCAAATACGTCGCCAAGATGAAGGGGTCATTGCTTAAACTCTCTCTTGTTAACTGGTGACATCTCTGTAAATCCATCTTTTCCTTAAAAGAAATGCGTTGCAGGGAAGCATCAACTCATGTTCATAACGTTGCTCCCCATCTTCACGTAAAAGGGAAACAATTACATAATAAAATGAATTGCATAAAACATGACTAAAGCATAAGTTCAACTGATGCAACTATTTGCCAAAAAAGTAAAAAGTCCAATCACATATATATGAAGGTGTATCACAATGTGTATGCAGTCCACAAACACTTAAGTAAGAAAATATTAAACTATACAACTCAAAAATATCATAAAAATAATATGAAGCACTTATAATAAAAAAGGAAAACATAAGTTATTCAATACAAAATTATCATTATACCATCATTCGTTTGGTTAAACACTAATACAGAAACATTAAAAAATATGAACATATACAATTGAAAACATTTTTGTCAATACACTAATATTGAAACGAAATTCAAAATATAAAATTATGTTTGTGTGAATATATAGGAACCAATGAAAATATAAATTAGTGGTGTATTGAACACAATAAAAATGTAAAATATATATAGTAGTGCATGGGAAATTATTTGAACAATTGTATCGCAATTTGGACAATTTATTGGCTAAAATTACAGGTGAAGAATAATTACTAATAGATTCTCTAATTAATCCTGCATTCAATAAATTCTTTATATTCTTATTAATTTCCTATTCATCAGTGGATGATGTTCTGTAAGCTGTTTGAGAGATTGGCAAGTCACTGGCCGTTACTATTCTAGAAGGATTTTTCATAGCTACTTTTTCAAAAATGTATGAATATTGAGATACCAAAGATAACGAAGAGAATTATATAATTCTTTTATAATCAAAGAGGAAGAAAATTGTCATCTGAAGTACTGATTATACTATTCTGAGTGTCATATGTATTCTTTGCTCCTTCTAGTATACGTAAAGACAATTGATGTTCATTTTTGGTATAAGAAATTGTAATAATGTTTTCATTTTGTACTATCTATTTTTTACTACAATCTATGATTAAATTATAAAGGCGGCAATCTGGGAGTCCTGAGATTATATAAGGCAAATGGTTGTTAATAATATGTAATTATATTTTTCTGTTTATTTCTCCTATTCTTAAATATGTATCATACATTATTCTAACTAAATTAGAATTTGCCATGGGCTTGATTAACTTTGGTAGGTCTAGTCTTTTTCCATGGAAATTAAAGTTTGTTGACAATATCTGCTGAAATAAGTGAGAGTATGGATCCTTTTTCGATAGCAACATTGACATTGTCACATGAAATAAGTAACTATCCCAACTTAGCTAGACTTAGGGAAGTTGTAGCATGTGAATTAGTTGATAGGTGTCAGGACACTTAGTAATTGTCATTGTTCTGGACCAGGGATCTCAGTACAGTTGTTTTGAATTTCCATGAGAATTTGTTCAAGGCTAATAGGGTTTCCTGTGCATTTGGAAACAAAGTTAGTCATTAGAAAGTTACTCAAAAAGTTTCGTAGTCTAAAAGGACACTTTTGTGTCCAATGATATACATTTTGAACGCCTTATCTTATACAGATTCCGTCAGGGGTAAGATGGTAATCCCTGCTGAACATGAGAGTTACGATTTGTACGAAATTCTGTATTGCCAAAATTTGGATGAGGATTGATGAAATTGTTTGTACGTGGCATCGAGTAAGTTTGGAAATTTGCTTGAGGCGTAAAGGTGCATGTGGGCTTATGTTAAAATTTTGACTAACTCTTATTGCGGGTTGATTATTTCTAACCCTCCAGGAGTAGAATCTAATATTTGAAATGTTTAGTAACTTCTATGAACCATTCTGACGGATAATTAAGCGATCTTATGGTGACTTATTGCTTTAAATGGATCTGCTACTCATATGATACAACTTCTAAAATTAATTGAGGTGAAAGTCCCAATTTTTCCCCACAATTCAGTTTCTAATGAAAATATTCTGCTAGTGTATCGCTCGGGTTAAATTTATGTTGCAAGAAATCTGCAAGGTTAATTGGGCTCCAAAAATGTTTCAATTAGAACACAGCAAAAATCATCAAAATGAAATTATGCAGAGTCCTTCAGAAATTTAGAGATATTTTTTAATTATCATTTTTCATCTCTATTGTTATGTTTACATACCTGATTAAAGTGAGTAGACCATAATTCTATTTTCAACCCACTGTCAGGATCAAAAGGAATAATATGAAGCTCATTCACATGGCTGAATTTGGCTTATCAGTCTGTGAACTAATAGTATCACTTTCTATTTCAGGATTTTTGGGTCTGTTTTCACTCTTTTTTATTTTCTTTCATGACCATAGCTGAGTTAGAATTGTTGGTAACACTTTTTGATCTTAATAGCATTTATTGACATTTAAATATGAAATAGTAAACATCTCAAATGTGTGTACGAGTACTGTGACTCTCGTTTTAATTATAAAAATTCGTAATTCGTTAAACACATTAAAATTAAAGAGTGAATTTATTAAAATGGTATCAAAATTGTAATATTCAGTTTCACAATATAAATAATATCTCTTAACATAAAACTTAATTTTGTGACTCATTAAATGTAATCTAAATATATTTACTTAGTTGAAAAAATTAGGGATAGTATTTATGTTATGCATGTTTCAACAGCTATAAGAAATATATCATTAACATTCTGCAATTTTCAATTGAAAAATCTTGGTGCAAACTAAATTAACAATTCTGTAAAATAAAGCGTTCAAACTCAATATTCAATAGTTTTAAAAACCGTACAACATATTTTATAAAATAGAAAAATATTGTATTGCAATACTTAATTGACATAATTTCAGACTTTTGATTATTATTTCACTTAAGAAAGATTATCCAATTTAGAAGAGTTAATTTCAAAACAGATGTTCAGATATAGATTCAATTCAAGAGTTATGCGATGTTAATAGCTGTAATAAATTGAAAATATGGTTGATGGAATTCTAGGCTTAGAACAATGCAGACGTTGAAGTTGTTAATCTACGGGTGCCTAGAGCGTGAATTACTCTTCTAATCCAGATATTGATAAACCGTGATGTAACTTGGTAAAGATGGATTTAGAACTTGCCATACAGAGAATTGAGGCTGGTTTCCTATTGGTTGGTGCTGGAGTAGTGCTGAGCTGCTATTGGTTGCTGGTGAAGTGACTGACGAAGACTGCTAAGATGCAGTTTTGGTGTGGGATGGATTGAAAGTCCAGTGTTGAGTAGCTGCTTTCTTATTGTAGGACAATGCAGAGACGACACGTAAAATTTTGAAGAGTTTCGTCCAAAAGAAATGCTAGAGTGACTGCAGAATATTTTTTTTTTATATAAATGAGGATGAAACATCCCAACGGCTTTTCCTTGGGTTGCTGCTGTCATTCGGAGACATTTAGATGCTCCTTTTGTTAGGGTCACAGATATATCGCTTGGTGAGTATTTGAAATCGTAAGTTCATTATCTCACTTTCTATTTTTCCAAACATAGCTGTACAGAAGGATGCTTACATTTAATAATTCATTTTAAATTTGAAGCTGGTATATGAGATGATATTGTTTGGCGACTAATGACACTTTTTGATGAATGGAAACAGCATGTCTAATTTGAGGTGAATATTTTTTATTACCTTTAATGATGATTCTCCAGTTGATTTAACTTACCTCCATTCTGACACTATCCCCTCTCTTTTGCATACACGATAAAATCTGGCTCACTTCCCTGACCAGGTGTAAAATCCTGTCGAGTTACTGCAATGTATCAATGATACCAATTTTTAACTACCTTGTATTTTGATTTATTACTTTTCGTTGCAGTCATGGTCCAAAAGATAAACACTGTAAGAGCATGCTCCAGTGCCGCCAGTGTCAAGGTCACTCACCATCACTGTATTTATTTTCAACACTTCAGTCGAGATCCGAATTATTTTGCTTTTTGGACATACTTTATGTTGAACGTGAAGTCTATTTTAAATATCTATAAATATCGTATTTCTTTCTTTCAAAATTATAATTTTTTTGAAATGAAACTATATAAATTATTAAAACATGACCTTATAAAATGTTAATATAATACCTATACGTGTACAAATGTATTTAATTAAAAAAGTTCCAATGAGTTGTTTAGTTCTGTTATGTAAAGGTGTAAGAAAATTAAATGTTTTTAATCACATGTTAATAATATTTATAAAATATTATTCAGATTTAAAGCAAATATTTTAATGATGCCGATTTAAAAAAATCCAAAGATGATCGGGAAGTTCAAAATTTCGTTTTCATCAGAAGCTAGTTTACAAAAATAAAATGAAGTGGGAAAAAGTGATATCCATTCTCAACTGTTGTTGCCATAGTTACAGACGACAGTGGGGGGAAATCTGGGGAATTGAAGCGCCTATTCTAAAGACTATAGGAACCTATCTATCTATTTATAGGAGGGTTACCTACATTATAATGTGACATTGGTATAAATCTGGCAATTTTGAAGTATTTGTTAATCATATTAAAATATGAATATATTACCCCAATATAAATAAATGGAGATAAGGAAGAGGTAAAGTCGTACACGTCTTTTGAGCAACAGGGGGCACTAATTTTTGTATTCAGAAGCTCTCTTTCCAAGGAGATTTAACTAAACTAAATATGTGTATGTGTTTTACTGAGTTTACATTTAGTTGAAAAAGATATCAATATTACACTTTTTTTCTTCAAAAAATTTATTTAGTCATATATATGAGAAAAGAACATCTAAGATATCTCTTGCTTATGATTTGCATCGAATTGAGTAACAATCCCTATACTTCACCCGCTCTAACTAAAAGAATGAATAAGACAAAATGAAAATAACACAGGTAAAAAACGAGTTTTTTAAACATGACTTTCTTTCAAACTTCACATTTTCCGTAACATAATTTTTTCAAACCTTATATTTTAAATAATATTCGCATGTCAGTAACATTCAATTACGTGTAATTAAAATTAAAGCAAACGATAAATAATGTTGTTAAATTGAATATACACTCTATAAAAAAAAAAAAAAAAGAAAAACCCGCACCAAGAAGGAGTTTCCCGTTTGTAATGAAATTTCATATGCAAAGATATTTGGACCGAACATTCAAATGATTAAAATTTGGTGTCCAATGAATGAATAACGGGAGCTACAGCGCATCGGAACTGAGCACTCAGCAGATGTGTATAATGTAACGTAGTGATCCCAGAATGCGTAGAATGAAGTGGTAACGTGAAGGGATCACACAGCTTAAGAGAAGATAATTCTTTATTTTACAAAGTTGATATTAGTTTCTATTTAGGCGTTTCCGCCTGGATTCTTTTTACCCTGATGACTGATAACACATCTAATTACATAGCACCGAGGCAAAACGCATATATCTACACAGCACAAGTCCAAACACATATAGTTGAAAAACCACCAATATCTTAATATCCGATGTAGTTCGATTTAGTTCTAAATTCGCAAGAGAAGGCAATCGCCTCCAATTTCTAGCTGTAACTCTCTCTCCGTAGGAATTCCACTCCTCTTCTTCTTCTCCCTTTTTAAGACCTCGGGTAGCTCTGTCTCACGCCCTCCTTTTCATTTATTTTCCTTTGTTGAAAGAACCACCCAATCAAAGACAAACTCCGATTTTGTCCCCTGCAATACCATTCGCTCAAGTCGAACAATGTCAGTTTTCCCCAAGAGCAAGCCGGTGTCGGCCGTCACACAGCTCGGCCATAAATTCATATTATAACACTGTCATGGGTCAACAATACTTCACAAAGAGGATTAAACTCTGCCGCACTTGTGTAACAGAGTCAGATGTTCATCAATGTGGCTGACCCAAACCACCTGACTTTGCTCTTTATGACTTTTAAGCTATATATTTTTATTGAATGGGAAAATGGAGACAAAAACGGGGGTTCAAAGCAAGTCTTTGAAGGGGTTATTTATAGCTTAAGCTACAATATCGGATGGTCAAATTTTCTGTTGCATTGCGATTTAGGATACATTTCAAAGACTGAAAAAATGTCTCGCCTCAGGGTTCGAGCTCCTTACGAGCAGTTGTCAGAGTTTAAAAGAAGTCATATTATTGGATTGAAAGAGGCAGGTTGGGCATATAGGAGAATCGCTCGTCATATGGATCGAAGCGATGCGCCTGTTAGATGAGGCTGGCAAGAATGGGTGAGCAATGGCAGATTTCAGCGTCATGATGGTAGCGGTCGACCTAGGGCCACAGCATATCGGGAATGATTGTCAGATCAGCTGTCGCAGCACCTGATTCATCGTTATCAACCATCAGAAGGGCGACCCACACGCTAGTGTCCACCATGACCATTCACAGATGTCTGGTAGAGTGAAATCTAAGCTCGCATCGACCACTACGCCACCTGCCCCTCACGCCTGCACAATGTCGTGCCAGATTACTGTGGTGCTTGGCTGGATTAGGTTGGAATGATGCTGACTGAGGACGTATAGTGTTTAGCGTTGAATCCCGCTTCCAACTGTGTCCTAACGATCATCGAAGACGTGTCTGGAGACGCCCAGGACAGTCTGCTGATCCTGCTTTCGCTATTGCACGCCACACAGGCCCTCAACTAGGAGTTATAATCTGAGGTGCCATTTCCCTTGATAGCCCGACCCCTTTGGTTGTCATTAGAAGCACACTTACAGCACAGCGGTACGTCGACAACATTCTGAGACCTGTTTTGCTACCGTTCTTTTTTGCTGTACTTGACCTTATTTTTCAGCAAGATAATGCCAGACCACATACGGCATGTATTGCTATGAGCTGTCTTACAGCTTGTCAAACTCTTCCTTGGCCAGCTAGATCTCTCTCCAATCGAGCATATCTGGGATATGATGGGAACACAACTGCGTCTGCCAGGGAATATTGATGACCGACAATTGGAGCAAATTTGGCAAGAAATACCGCAGGAGACCATCAAGGAGCTTTATTACTTTATGTCACATGGTGTGGCAGTTTGTATCCAGGCTAGAGGTGGGTCAACACCTTATTGAGCTCGTTACTTTGTAACTATGTAACTTTGAAATAAATTATTAAATTTTTTTGAAATTTTAATCATTTTCTATTCTGTACTTAATTGTCCTATCAGCCAATTTTTGTCTCCATCGTATAACTCCTTCTTGGTGTGTCGTTTTTTTTTTTTTTTGTTTTTTGTTTTAGAGTGTATTTAAGCTACGCGTAATTAAATTAAAGCAAACGATACATTATTAAACTTCAGGATTTAGCAACCACTTGACGAATTGGGGAGAAACTTGGAGTAAAATTTAAGATAAAAAAAAGTAACATTGCAGATAAAAAAAAATTCATGCAGTGAATTATTATCGTGTGGAAAATGATGCCGTAACCAATTCAAATAATTGAAATCAATCTTCTTTTGGAAGTCATCTATCAAAATAAACATTTCAATACTTTGTAGAATAGTAATTCTGTGTATTGTTTCTCTTTTATTATTTTTAATGTCGTAATTTCTGCATTTTCATAGAATTGGGAAGCATAATAGATTATAGGCATTGAGATATCAAAGTTTGATGTTTGGAAATTCTGTTAGCTATCCATTTTCGACACAATTCTTTTTTTAAAATAGAAACATAAAGGAATTTAAAAAAAAATAAAGGTTTGAAGAAGCAGTGTCTAATGCAATATGAGATAAAACCAAAATTAAAAGGAAAATTATAAAAAAAGATTATTAGTCATAAAATAAAGGAATAAATAGACAGACATTTCGCAAATAATCAGACATGAAATTAGCTTTTTCTGAAATGAGATTTCATATTCTTATTGTAATTAAAAAAAAAAAAAAAGGAAGCTAATAACAAACAGATAATTCAATAAATTATCTACATAATCTTAGAATTATTTTCTGCAACTTATGAGCATTTAACACAATCTCAACCACAAGTCTTAATAGAATACAAGCGATACAGCAATGTTTCAAGAATTCTATAGGAAAAAAATCACGAATTTTACTTTTCCCTTTTTTTTAGTAAAAATTTCCCTGAACATAGGTGGAGGTATCGAAAAGTTTTAATTATTACTAAGAAATAACCGAGACATCCGGACAAAATTCAGTCCACATATTAACTGATACTTATGCACATAATGTAACACATCGATCAATAACTCCCGAGTCTAAAATTGAAAACAACATTTTTTTGCAAAGTTTTTTTTTATTCATCAACATAACACCTTTTGTTAATCACCTTTTAGGGTGATACAATTGTTCCAACGCTTTTACAAATCTTTTTTTTTTTTTTTTTTCCCCAAATTTTTTTTCTTCTTTTTTCTTTTTTTTTTTTTTGCAAGAAATCTTTTTTGTTGCGAGTAAATAGCGATAAACAGCTTTCTGAATCATCGACTCGTTACTGTTTTTGTTCCATCGAAAGCAATCGCGGCACCCACTTGGAAAAAACCTTTTTCACTTCACTTCAAAAAACCTTTTTCCTGGTCCGATCGACTTAAAATTTTGACACGTTTCAAGCAAAGGTTAGTACTCTAGAAAGACCTGGTTACTGGTTTACTACGAGCGCCATCTCTGGGTTAGTCTCGGGAGTTATTGATCGATGTGTTAAATTATAGCAATTTATGCCAATTTGGTGAGCTTCAAGAAGCCGAAGATAGAAGTAACCATCAGCATCGTAAAGTTTTAATTATTTTTCCGGTGCATCACAAAGTTTTTATTTTTACCAAAAATAATGTAGATAGAAACTTAATTTTTTTTTTTGTTATTCTTAAGACTTCTATGCATAGTCACTCTCCAGTATTATAGATTTTTATCAGTGTTTCTTGAACTTTCAATGACCGTCATCGTACAGCAGGGTGGAAATAACTCTCCTGGTTTACTTCAATCTACGGTTAGTGGAAACAAACCAACCAACATTAATAGCTCTAATTTATAAAATATGTACATTAGAATCAAATAATAAATGTTATCCAGATGTCTTGGTAATTTCTTTTGGAATGTATAATAATTAAAGGTATAATAATAATAAAAATTTACTACACTTCCGCGAAATTGCAACTTCTGAGGAGGAAATAAAAAGGAAGTGTAATGAAATAATGCGGTTCTTTCCCAAATAAAAAAGTGCACAATGACAGTACTGAAACTTGTTTAAAGAGTAATAAGTATCCTTATGAAGCGCGTGCAGTTGAATTTTTTTTCTATGCTAAGTATTTTTCTATTAAATTAATGTGGTTTGCATTTCAGCCAATTGCGTGAGGTTTTAATTAGATAAGAAAATGTAGAATTTTTTTGTGTGGTTTGTTACATGCGTAATATTTGTCGTCGGGGGATTTACATGCGTTTTTCTAAAATTCTTTTGTTCTTTTTAATGGATTTTTTTTAACTCACATTGTATGGCTGAATGAAAACTTTAAAAACTTTTTTCTCACATTTTAAAGCTCTCAATTGAGCTGAAATTTTCTGTACATGATTGTTTGGATGACAATACAATAATTTAAATATAATTAAAAATTGTTTGATTGAAACTAATTATTTAAAGAATTAAATTTTACTTCACGTTTCTCGCCAAGTCACTAAATGGTAGCCAAATCCGTCGCTAAGTTGAAGGGGTCATTGCTTAAACTCTCTTCTGTTTTTTTAAATTCCCACTATTAACTCACACTCTCCCTATATATATATCTTGTTCAAATTTTCAATCTTTAATAAAATACTTTTTATTTATCCACTCAAGCTCAAATACATTTATTTGAACTTGTAGTGGATGACACTTGATGTTAATACAGTTTTTTCAAATACTAATTCATTGATTAAATTAAAATTGGGGAAAATATAGTTGAGCCCAAATACTTGGAGTGATTTCAAAAATTGCCAAACTAGGCGAATTTTTTTGGCAGAATGTTAAGTCCACGAAGTGGACCAAGGTAGCCACATTTGGCAAAATGCCACCAAATAATTTCTGTCGCCAAGGGTGATTAGGCTAAACCACATTCCAACCATTTAATTTACCGGATGAATTAAGAAACAAGCCAATGCTTCTGCTCCTTCGTTTATCTGGCAATGGCAAAGTTGGTAGAGTGACGGCGTAGAATCTTCATGCCTTCGGGTCTAAACTCGTCGAAGCAAAAAAAATTTTTATTTGATTTTCAAATAATTAATTTTAGTTTTATAGGGGAGAAAAAAATTTCTTTTATGTAAGATATTTTGCAGGATATAAATTTATGGATAAATACTGTCAGTGGCGAAGCGTGTAGATTACAGGAATTTTTTTTTTTTTTTTGCCACTTAATATTGTGATTCTGTCATATGTATATACATATTTATATTAATTGTAATTATTTAATAAGAAGTAACTAAAATAAAAAAATTTTTGTTGACCTAAGTAGGAATTGACTTAATTTTTTTATATTACTTGATTATTATTTTTTTAAAAAAATTATGTAACAAAAAAAAAATTGATGATAAATTTAATAAACGCCAAAAAATAACGAAGGAATCTAAGGAATACTACATCCCACCCCCTCCACCGATTCTTAAAAATATTTTTCAACCTATATTTAATAATTGGTTTGTGGGTTTTTCCGATTTTCAAAATATGTTTTTAAATGTTTTCCAAAGTAGGACACAAAATGTAATTCTATAGAAACTCATCATTTCTTGCTTTTCTGAATGCACTTTTTGGTATTCAAATAGTTTTTTTTTTTTTGCTTTTATTAATGTCACACTAGAAGCAACACGAGGTTATTGGTGACGGATCTCATAATTTTGAACTTCGGTCAAGTGACGATGACGACACCTTAGCTGGCACCTTTCTCTCCTAACTTCCACACTACGTCTTCGGGAGGATTTTGAGCCTCGACAGATGTTTAGTGCATCGCCCCGGCTACAGGTCTTTAGTGGCATCAAGGTTCGAACCCGCGACTCGACGAAAACCGCAAACCGCTTACGAAAAAAGGAAGGATAAAAATATTCACTGCTATTCAAAGTGAATAAGTTTGGAAAATAAGTTTTTTTTTTATTTAAATGTTTTACATTTATTTTAATGCCCAATTGTATATTGTTTAGTCGTCGTGAACTACATAAATTCGTGAAGCGCATCATCACGAAATTTCTATGAGAGAAACAGATCTACACTCATACATGCATACATAGAAAGGAAATTAAGTTTAGGGAAATCCATATCCACATTGTACCAACGGAACAAATGAAGAAATTAGTTTTTTATAGATAACATTGGTTTTGTGCCATATTGCAAAAAGCTCTGACTAGTTTTAGAGACAATAGTTCTGATGAAAAGAAAAAGGAAGAATAAAAATATTCAATACTTTTTTCAAAATCAATCGAATAAGCTTTGAAAATTAGTTTATTTTAATGTTTTACTCATTTTGAAGGATTTCTTAAAACTTATCTAGTTAAATTTCTGTAGCCTTCACAGAAATTAGTTTGCGGTTTTCTGTTTATCGTAACTCGTTGATTGTATTTCGAGCGATTTTACAAAATTGCGATACGTATGCCTATATTATTCAAATTTTCTTTACGGTATATTTTATTGCGATTCTGTGAAATGTATCAACCAAATAAAAAGAGTAACTGTTCTTGATATTCCTCCTGTAATCGTGAAATGACCTTGGAAACTAAAATAGTAATTTTTTTTTGTTTTAAAATCTTGAATGACAGCACTTGTTACATGATCATACCTTTCTTGAATTGTTTATTTTTATATTTTGATGCAATTTTGTTTCTATTGTCGTATAACCTTAATTGTGTTAATATTATTTTTCAAAATTACCTCATTTGTAGTAAAATAAAATGAGCTTTATTTAAACTGCGGCATTTTCAGTGATTTGCTTAAGAGGTGATGCTTTGAAAATGTGTATTAATATACTACATTATGTTATTTTCAAGAGAAATTCAATAACAAAAGTAATAGCTAAACATAGAAACTGCTTCGGAATATTTACAAATGACATCGATATATATATATATATATATACGTGTGTGTGTGTAACTTAAGAGAAATATTACTCAACTGATTTCATTAACTAGAATTTATTCATCATATTAAAATTTTTAAGTGGCAGATTAAAACTCATTAAAAAATATAATATACAGCAAAATTTATTGTTCTTCATCATTCGACTTCGATATTGTAAAATCACAATATAGATTTCATTTGTATTTGAAAGTGTCAAACCTCATCTTGAAAATGAATTCAGAGTTATTTGGGCATAAAATATCCAATTACCACGCAACCATGCTTCACGAGTCGATACAGTAAGGGGGTTTGATTGATTGATTGTTAATTAACGTCACACTGAGAGACAATTGCGGAGTTTTTCACGGAGGGTTGCTTAACTTTAAACTTTGGTCAAGTAACAAGGATGAAACCGGAGCTAGTACCACCTTCTCCAAACTTCCACGCCATGCCTCGGGAGAAATCCAAGCCTTGGTAGATTTAACGTGCATCAGCTTCGCTCCAAGGCGGGTCTATTGTGACATCAGGGCTCGAACCTACAATTCGACGAAACAACGCCATCCGCGAGACCACAAGATTACTGTGGCCACAATATTATTGGGAGATGCTTTCATCACGATGAGTCTTGCACGATATTCTTAAATATTTTAGCCGTACAATAAAACAACATACACGATATACACGTGCAAATTAGTTGCTTTAAGTCTAACTTCTAACGTGTTGGATATTTGTATTTAATGAAGCGTCATTCTGAATGTACTTGATGCAAAAAGATTGTATTTGTTTTTTAGTCAAATAATGTGTTTCGTGAACTCTGCACTTTAGTCAGTTTTGTACTAAAAACACAACGAATGCATCTTAAAAAGTAACCAATGTGTGACTAAGTCATCTCGTCTAGCGATTGAATTCGGTTACTTATTTACTTTTTTTGTGTGTACTGTATCTAGCAAGAGAAATGTAGTTTTAGTTTTTAAACTAAAAAAATAAATAAATAAATAAAATGCCTTTCTATTGCGTCAATAGTCATTACACTTGTGCTTTATAATTTATATAATGTCGTAGCTCACCAACTGAACCATTAAATGACAATAAATATTAGCCTCTTTCCTTGTATAAATTTTCCTAAGTTCACCAACACTTTAAATATATGTACCAGATGTGGCTATTAAGTCACGTGACTGAAGCTGTAAAACAATTTATTTTGATGCAATACATATTTATTAATAATCAGCCTCAGTATGCACCCCTCCTCTATCCCTACAACGATCCATGCGAATCTTCCATTGTTCGAAAGAGTGCTCGAAGTCTCCTTCTGTCAGCTCCTTCAGGACGTGTGCCACTTTCTCTTTCACAGCTTCAGCGGACTCAAATCTTGTTCCTTTTAATGCAAATTTCACCTTAGGAAACAAATAGAAGTCTCATGGCTCAAAATCCGGTTACACTGCGAATGGTCTAGTACTGGGATGCTGCTTTTGGCTGGAAATCTCTTGGCAATGTAGAATGAACCAGAGCATTGTCTTGATGGAAAAACTTTCTGAACGGATCCTTTGTCAATTCCTACACTCTCAGCGATTGCACGAATATGTTACTTAACCGACGGTCAGATCGAACAAAATGACTGATTTTTTTCGATATTGTTTTTGATGTGGAAAGTTTTTGATGTTCGATATTGTTTTTATGTGTATATCGTTTTTGATGCGGAAAGGCTACCCGGGCGTGAATCATCTTTTCGGCCATCTTGGAAACGCTTCAAACAATCAAAAACACATGCACATGATAAACATATATTTCTTTCAATAAATTATGAGCTACATTGGTGGTTTTTCTAAGTTTCATGTGAAATTTCACAACAATTTGTTGCTCACTTATCAATTTTCCGGCGAAACAAAGAAATTAATGCGAATGAAGGTAACGGTTATAAGGATTTATTTACAGAAGTGAGAGGCATTGCATTCGAGAGATAAGGCTTCACGGTAAACAGCTGTCGGTCGCTGGCGTTTGGCGCAAGAGTACTTCTGCTGTAGCAGCATCAGTTTCGTAATTTAACAGCCACATCTCGTATATGTTATTATGCCAATATGTAGACAATTACATACATTAGAAGACCGAATCCTCTACGTTGACTATCTAGAGGGTGTTTCGAAGCTCATGAGCAAAACTTAAAAGTTGATAGAAAACATCTAAGCAAGCAATTTTCGCTATACAATGAATAGGTGGAAGGCTGGCAGTGAACCTCTGGATGGTGCTATGATGGAGGAAAACATGCAGAGTGAATTTTTTTTTCACATCGGTCATTTGTACTGCGGATTTCAAGAAGTATGGTGAAGTAAAGTAATAAGGAAAGGTCAGTTATAAGTCTTGCAAAATATAACTTTGGAATTAATATTTAGTAGTTCAGTATTAATCATTTTACATGTGTTGCACAACTTGTTGTTAGAAATATTTTAATTTAATTTAACAGTTTTAGAATAATTGTATTCTAAACGTTATGTACCATAATCCTTATAATTACTAAAGTTACTACGATGACAAATATTATTATTATAATCTTTATTACACTTATATTTTCAATTCCTAACTGTCCTTGTTTTATATTTCCTATAAACTTGTATATTAATAATTTCTTCATTCAGTCAACCATTTTTTAGTATACTTTGATTAAAATTATAGTTGTAATTAATTCCATTTCTACATTTATCAATAACAACATACAAATTGCAGTTCTCTCTCTTTATATATATATTCACTGTTGGCCCCTTAAAGCAAAAACGGGAAACTCATTCCATGCTGCTTCAAGTCTATCTCACATATTCACACTTATTAGCTGGAGAGAGGAAACCGGTCAGTCTCTCAGCAACCCATGACCAGATGTTTTCAAAGAGTGATAGATCTGGAGACTGTGTAGGCCAGGGCAGCAATCGAATTTCCTGTGTATCAAAGAAGGTTAGAACACGACGTGCAGCATGTGGTCTTGTATTATCTTATCGGGAGATAGAGTTCGGCAGATGGGGCACAGCCACTGGACGTAAGATGTCAGAAATGTAGGATATGCGTTCAAATTACCGTCGATCTGAGCTAGAGATGTGCGTGTCGTATACTCAATGGCTGCCCAAACTATCACACCAGGTGCAGGGCTCTTGTTCCTATATCGAATGCAAACAGGCGACGAGCGGTCTCCTTGGAGCCTCCAGACACGCATACGGCCATCAGAATACTGCACGCAGAACCGGGACTCGTCTGAAAAGACGTCAATGAGTCTTTCCTGTATTCAGCTTTGTCGTTTGGCGCACCAGAGTCGCCGTCTCTCTCTATGCTGCATTGTCAAGGGAAGCGGAAGTAATGGTCTCCCTGATGACAGTCTACGCTGCTGCAAATGTCGTCGCATCATAGGAGTGGATTCTGCGCGTGCTGCAAACATGCCCATTTCCTGTTTTATGATTTCACATCATAAAGCAGGTTTCTTCTTTTTTTTGGTTATGTTCATTTTTACGGGTTCTTAGCTGAATCATATGAACAGTTTTCACTCTTTGCCTTTTAAACACGGAGAACTTTACTCCCCGAGATTATTTCCTAACAGCTCGTTAAAAAACTAATATTTACCGAACGGGGGGGGGGGCCCGAGAAAGTCTGATTCTCTTGGCTCCGTGTTTTCAGAGCCAAGAGTTCTGGCACTTGACTCAACTGGCAGGAAGTTCTGCTTTGTACCCAAAACACAAAACGAATGACTCAATAAAGGGACCATGAGATGATGAAGTCAGTTTTGGAGTATATAAATTTATAAAATCCAATATAATACCATAAATTTAATTAAGTCGTCTCTAAGATGTTTTTTTTTTTTTTTTGCTAACTTTGTCTTTTCAAAAAATACATTTAAGTTGAAGTAAAAGGCATATAAATTCAATTGTTATTAATAATAATGATAAGTGAATTTTGGTTTATTTCTCAACATCATCTAAAGAGTGAATATCTATTGCGGGAAACTGAAGCAAGCGTAAAGTAATTGAGTGCAATATATTATTATAATAATATGCTATAATCGGAATTTCAAATTATTCACAATCATATTGAGTACTCTAAAGTAATATAAATATTAATTTAAAAGAAAAAAAATCCTCTTTTTAAAACAGAACAAAACTCATGCAGTTTTAATAAGGTTAGTAGAAAATTTATTTTATGTATATATAACACATCAATCAATAACTCCCAAGACTAACATTGAAAACAACATTTTTTTTGCAAAATTTTTTTTTATTCATCAACATAACACCTTTTGTTAATCACCTTTTAGGGTGATACAATCGTTCCAACGCTTTTCAAAATCTTTTTTTTTTTTTTTCCCCTTTTCCAAAAAAAAAAATTTTTTTTCTTTCTTTCTTTTTTTTTTTTTCGCAAGAAATCTTTTTTGTTGCGAGTAAATAGCGATAAACAGCTTTCTGAATCATCGACTCGTTGTTGTTTTTGTTCCATCGAAAGCAATCGTGGCACCCACTTGGAAAAAACCTTTTTCATGCTCAATTTTTCAAGAAGGATAGTAAATACACTTCCATATGATATCTGTGTCATCTCAGCAATCTCACGGAGCTTAACTTTACGATCTTTCATTATAATTTTTGTCACTTCACTCACATTTTCCGGTGTAACGGCTTTCACAGGTCTACCCGAGCGTTCCGCGTCATTTGTGTCGGTACGACCACGTTTAAACTCGGCAAACCACCGACAAATCGTTGCTTTTGATGGACAAGAGTCCGGGTAACATTTTTCAATCCATTGTTTCGCTTGCACGGTGTTTTTACCCATTAAAAAACAATGTTTTATCAGAACACGAAACTCGGTTTTTTCCATTTTTTAAACAAACTACAAAACGACTTTACTCCAACCTCGATAACTCAGCTGTTTCTGGTTCGATCGACTTAAAATTTTGACACGTTTCAAGCAAAGGTTAGTACTCTAGAAAGACCTGGTTACTGGCGCTATCTCTGGGTTAGTCTCGGGAGTTATATATATAATTCCCGATATATATATATATATACAGGGGTTGGACAAAAATATGGAAACACCTTTTAAAAAACATGTTTCTTTGCTTAATATGGTGTAGGAAACCCGTTGGCATCCAAAACAGCTTGCAGTCTTCTCGGAATGGATAAATACAGTTCCTGTATGTGTGCCAAGGGAATATTATACCATTATTCCTGCAAAACGGTGGCAAGTTCAGATAACGATGTTGGCGGTGGATAACGAGAACGCACTTTCCGTTCCAATGTAGACCACAAAGGTTCGATAATATTCAGGTCTGGTGACTGTGGTGGCCAGGGGAGATGGGACAAATCCTCCTCGTGCTCAGAAAACCAGTCCTGGACAATGTGAGCTGTGTGAACAGGGGCTTTGTCGTCTCGGAAGACACCATCACCATCGGGGAACGAAGTTTGTACCATGGGATGAACTTGATCTGCCAAAATGTTCACATAAGTCTTGGCAGTCATGTGCCCTGAAACAGTTATCATGGGGCCAGCAGAGAACCACGATATGGCTGCCCAAACCATAACAGAACCCCCGCCATGTTCCACTCTTGGCAACAAGCAGTCTGTATTATAGGCTTGAGATGGCGTTCTCCAGACGTAAACTCGGCCAGAAGTGGGAAACAATGTGAAAGAAGACTCGTCAGACCATATTACACGCTTCCACTGCCCTATAGTCCAGGCTTTATGACTTAAACACCACCTTTTCCTGTTACGGGCATTAGCATCACTGATGAGTGGCTTCTCAATTGCAACACAGCCAGAAATTCCCTGTTTATGAAGCTCCCTTCTAATTGTTTTGGTACTCACAGGGTTCTGTAACACAACATTCATTTCAGCAGTAACTTTTGCATCTGTGGTTTTCTTATTTTTCGTCACAATTGCCCTTAATGATCGTCTGTCACGATCACTCAGCACACACTTTCGTCCGCGCTGTGATTTAGCAGATGATGTTTTTCCGCTTTTCAAATATGCGGAATAAATCTTCGATACAGTACCTCTTGAAACACGAAACACCTCGGCTACCTTAATTGTTGAAGCACCTACCATACGTGCTCCAACAATTTGCCCACGTTCGAAGTCTGTTAACTCTGACATAATGAAATGACAACCTCACATAACAGTACTCCGACAACAACTGAACTGTTTAGCACATTTACGAAGTTGTATAGGTGGCGTTAGTAGTCAAAAACGCCAGCGCCACCTACATATTTCATTAAAATCAATCTTTCTTTTCAAACATGCATTTTACAAGGTGTTTCCATATTTTTGTCCACCCCCTGTATATATATATATATATATCTGAATAGAACGCTGACTTATTTGAAATACCATCGTATATCAATTCACCCACACAATAATAAAAAAAAGACACTCCTAGATTTTGAATTCAAGTATGAAAATTTGAAAATATATATATATAAATGCACTTAGAAAATAATACGTTTAATTTACTTTTCTTTAGATATTTCTTTTTATAATAAAAAATATTACATGATGGCACTTCTTTAGAATTAGACGATTGTCCGAAAAAATAAATATATTTTACAATACTTGGAATCTTGCGGTGAAACTTGCACATTAATATACGCTGGATTTTTTTTAAAACGCTCTTTCAGGAATCGACGTCCTTTTTAAAAAGCATAAATTATACATACTTGAGATCATAACGAACACGAAGACACATTGTCGTCGAAGAAAAACTACAGGTTCTACTAGTGTGACATTGTGCTATTCGTGGTTTCTTTTCACTAACCTTGGGGACTTTTAATTCAGATTGATTGCTTTGCTGAACAACCTTTGCCCAACCAAAAATGAAACGTGAATATGTAGAGAGAAAGCAGGTAGAAATGAAGTGAAGTGGGAGAGTTAGGAAATATATAAACTCCGACTGAAAGTCACGATAGAGAGGCGGAAGGGGAAGGTGAAATAGGTGGAAAGAGAAGCTGAGGCAGAAGATATAGAGAGGCTGAAGGAGAAGTGGAAAGAGAAGCTGAGGGAGAAGATATAGAGAGGCTGAAGGAGAAGGAAAGTGAGGCTGAAGGAGAAGTGGAAAGAGGCTGAAGGAGAAGGAAAGTGAGGCAGAAGGAGAAGTGGAAAGAGGCTGAAGGAAAAGTGGAAAGAGACTGAAGGAGAAGGAAAGTGAGGTTGAAGGAGGAGTTGAAAAGTGAGGTTGAAATAGGCGGTTGGATTAAAGGTGTACTTATTCCAGAGATTTAGTTATTCCAGAATCTGAGTTGCAGTCGAGGAAGGATTAGTGGTAAGAGTCTGTTAGATTACTATTGGTTGGTTGAATTAGGTTAATAGAATTCCTCCCCGGGAGAGCATAACTAATTGTTGTTATAGTAATTAGAAGTTAATAAATTCCGTAAATATTGTTTTAGTGCCTCTTGATTAATTATTGTGTCTTAGTGTTTAATAATTGAGTTAGCTATGGCACAAGAGGCAGCCTGGATCGGGCAGGCGTCACACTTGTAGGTGGAACACACTCGTCGTTGCAGAAAACTAACTGTGGAAATGGATGAGGAAATACGCATTTTTTGTAGTGGATCTATCGTTGCTGGACACTGCCGATTCTTGTTGTAGAGGCATAAATCATCGCTGATAAATTTTGTACGTATCTTGGCATCTGAAGTCGAACGCTCATAAATTGTGCCTACATTCCGGCATCTCAAATCGAACGCTTAAAAATTTTGCACAGATTCCGGGCCAGTTGCCCATAAATATTGAAGACATCCCGGGCCGAACGCCCATAAATTTTGTAGACTGTGGGGTGATGAGATTATACATCCTGAATCTACAATGGTTTGCTCTTGGTTGTCTAGGGGAGTAATTCCATTAACGGATTCTGTGTTGTTGTTAGAAATTCAATGATGAGGCTCAACTTATTGTACTTCGTTTATTTGAAGAGATGAGGAACAGTGAAAAGTATTTACACTATGAGATGACGAATTGATCAGTTCATTGGAGCAAAATAGATGGCTGTCTCATTTAACCCTTACCGGCGAAGGGCGCTGGAACGCGCTCGGACATTCAAAGCTTGCTTCCGACGCGAGTAATGAGAGGGAGAAGAGAAGTGGAATGTGGGGGGAAAGAGAACAAGTGTCACTCAGTTTTGTTCTGGAATAGGTGGCGCTGCATGAGCTATCACGTGACACTGATTCGTTGTGCCATCTATCGAGTATCGGAGGAACTGGTTTTACAGTACGTTGGAGAATAAAATTAATTCTTTAATAATTAGCTGGAAAATCCTACATACATACATTTCATTTAGAAATTATGGTTGCATACCATTTCATTGGATAGCTTTTTTCTGTTGGGAAGGGTTTGGCCTGCAAAGCATGTTCAAAAAAGCATATATGTTCTTCAGATAGATACGGAATTTAAAAATGTTATAATTAATTTTTTTATGGTTTTTATTTCTATTTATTATCAGTTTTTCCTTCTCTGTTATATATATTTTTTTATGATTTCTTTTTTTTCCTAGCCATCATTTACAGGTCTCGTATTTTTTTCAGGTAAAATTATATTTTACATTTTTTAATGTTTCATAACATTTTATTATTTCTATTGTCTTTATGTAACTAGGCATACAAAAATAAATTGATTGTTTTCTTTCTGTTTAAATTTTTCTGTTGTCTGAAATTTGCTTAAGTATCTTTACTGATATAATTATGAATTATTTTATTGTGGTCGCGGTAGCTTATTGGACATGGTCGTGAACTCGCGACTGGCATTCGTTCCTTTGAATTGGGGTTTCGAATCTAATGACACTGAAGACTCGCTGTGGTGTAGGATTGGTGCGCGTACTCAATGGACCAGGATTCGAAACAGCTGCCGGCAACCAAGGTCAATGACACTCTCTTCCGCCACGGGGTCGAAAACTCCCTCAACACCGTAGTGGTGACCCAGGACTTGAACACCAGATGGCAGCACAGCCTTGAATTACTGGTTGCATATGCACTAGACGAAAAAACACTTGGCTCTGTGTGTCTAAGACAGCCGCATATAAATCACAACTTGTGATATTCTGGCTACGGAGTACGTGTTGAAGAGATCCACCACTCAACTCGAAACAGGCGATGACGTCAAATGGAAACTGTTGCAAGCAAAACTCAATAGAATATTGAGGGGTTGGATATCAATTGAAGTAATGGTTGGAAAAGCGACCTTGTCTACGAATATCGTTCTGAATAATACTGGATACAAATTCATCACACTGATACTGGAGGGAAGAATATGAAGCGGTTCTTCGCAATAACAACCTCAGAAGTTAAAATGCCTTAACAAATAGCCCGAGAGAGACGTCTCTTTTTGCCTAGTTGGTAGAGGCGCAGCAAAACATGATCGGTCAACTTCTTTCTTCGTACCCGATGGACCAGGATTCAAAGCCACCTCCGGCAACCAAGGTCAACAACTCCCTCCCCCTTTCACGGTGTCGAGAAACCGCCAATGCCAGTACACAGTTTGCAGATATCTGAAAAAAGCAACTTACCTCTGTAAGAATTCGCTGGGAATGGAAAAAGTAAACTTTTAACAATCGCAAAAGTAATCTATGATAAAACAGCTGGAAGAAGAGATCTTATATATTCCCTTTCTGATTAAATTAATTTTGCACAATGTAGCATAAGAAAAATACTTCTTTCAATTGATTAAATTGCCCATACCATGATTAGATTGATCACTTCCCTACTTAGCATGGTTTGATGCAACTGGCGTGGATTTCACAAATGATTTTTTTTAAGAAAATTATGTTTGTCCCATAAATTCTATCGCAATTTTCCAATTCACATAAATCAGGGAATTCAGTTACATGCAGTCTAATCAATCAATTTTGAATATTAATTATTTGAGTTTCCGTTATTAATTTCATAAAATTATACGAGATGAAATGTAATATTGCAGTTAAAATGAGTTTTCGGCGCCTGTCTCAGCATTGTGAAACAATCTCTCGGCACTAAACTAATTGTATATATTATGCTTTGAAATTTGTTTTGAAATGGTTATAACGTTTGGAAAAGAGATGATAAAGAAAATCAATTTAATCATTAATCAACCAAATTTTTTGATACTCATAAATTTTAAGAACGGAGACAGCGTGTGTGTGTATGCACACTCGCGCAAGTGATGAATTTGATGCCGATTCAAATTCTCACTTTAAAAATAACTACAACTTCCATCTTTTGAGTCGTGGAAAACTACTAATCCTCCCGAACCTTATTAGAGAAATCAAGAACACTGTGCAATAAATCAAAAGAAATTACATTTTATTGAATTAAGTATATTTACACTAAATACAATTTTAAAAAAAACTGTACTGAAGAAATTATGTAATGCTGGCGTTTAAATTATTAGCGATCGAAAGACACCGAGGCTTTCTACAGACAGACTGGCTGCTGCTACTTCGCATGTTCTGCGTGTCGCATTCCGTTCCTGCGGCTAGTAATACATACCCTCGCTCATCAGTAAGATTACTACTTAGTTATATATTGTGTATCGCATAATCGCTCCAGATGGTCCATGCGCTTTTTTAAAACGAGCTTTGTAATTGTTTCTGAACAAGATTAAAGAAAAATTGTGATAAAAGTTAGGTCAGGTAGTGAGATATTCCCATGGTAAAGGTTATGATACGAACGATTTATGGAGAAATATTCTTTGGTACTATTATGTACAATAAAAGTTTAAGTTTTCATTCAGATGACACAGCTCCGTGGACCGTGGGTGGGCCAGGTCTATTGTAGAGAGTGAGTTTGGTTTTATTTAAAAGAAAGAACTCCATAAGAGAATACTTTTCTCTCAGATGATGTCATTCCATTTGCTAAACACGTTTACAACATTACAGATGCATTTAGAGATTGGTTAATCGAAAATTATTCTGAAACAACTTTTCCTTTTTACTCAATATTAAAATCACGGAAAGTAAATTTTTAAAAAATAAGTATATTTTCAAAAAAAAGGTGCATTACTTACTTAGAAAATAGTAAAACTGAAGGTCGTATCCCTACGGACCCATGAAACGTTCACGGGTGGTAAGAAAGTCCGTGAGTCTGAAAGATTAAAAGCAATTTAATTTACAAAATGTTTCGAAATTCATGGGAAAAAATTTATGGGGCGACAGAACACATCTGAACATATTTTAGGAAACATGGCAACTTACAGCAATCTGGAAAAGACCATGCCTCCTGAAATCTGCGGTAGAAATGACGATGTGTAAAAAAAACTCGATCCTTATGCTTTACATTACAGCGCCGTCGAGCGTTTCACAGCTTTCTCTCGGTCGGTGCACTGTATGGTGAAAATTGTGTGTTTAGATTTTTTCTATCATCTTTTAAATTTTTCTCGATAATTTTTTTTTTCCATAAGTAAATTTTTAATTATAAATTAAAAATTTACTTATATTTATTAGGGTATGTATACTTTTAAATTTTTCTCCATAAGTTTTGAAACATCCTGTGTTTATGTTACCTCAACTTGTTATATTATGCTGGAATAGATTCTTTAAATAGTACACGATTTAATACATTTGCATATTCAGCTCAATATCTACAATTCTTATATACTCAATTAATTACCAGCTCCTATATATATATATATAATGATTCAGCTTTAATTTTTAATAATTTTATTGAAAAATAATTCAATTTCTAAATTTTTCCCATTCACTAACTTAAAAGTAAAGAGTTCATTCTTATTTTCTGATACAATTCCAAATTCTTATTTCATTTATGCGATCATGCGCTCAAAGAATGTGCTGATCTTGCGGTTCTTACGATTGAAGATCTGTAGGGATAATCCCTACTAGGTGTTTCTACGCCATTTAAGTCCCTCAGAATCCCTACATCTTATACCATGTGATCTATCACGTGCTATGGAGAAATCCCTTCAATAAAAACGAAGTAAGGCAAAAAAATTTCAGTACTGCTCTCTTCTGCGCTCTTGTGCTGTACATCAAAAGACAGAGATGTGTCTCCAGCCTTATAAATGCTATGTTGTCTCTCTCTGTCTCAGCTAAAATGAATAAACAACCATGAATTTTCTAAGTCGCCATATTTACTTTATTAATTAATCTCTAAATTATATATATATATATATATATATATATATAAACTGAGTATTATACTCTGTATAATATATCTTCAGTGTCTCAAGTACAAAATTAAATATATTTATTTCCAATCGTACGTGCTGGTATCCAAGTCCAACACAGAAGTTGAGGGCAAATGACGTTTTATTCACAAATACTCAAGACATGACGACACATAAGTAGGATTACTTGGACGAAAGAAGAGCACGAATAGAAAACACAATACTTGTACAGAATAGTGAAACATTTACAGGAACATAAGCAGCATTTGTAATGACTGTCACAATTTATTTAGCAACTTTCAGCTCACCAGCTTACTAAATCTCCGCAGCAATACTCACACTTCCAAAACAGATTCCGACAGTTTCCAAGATTTCCGGCTGCTTCTCGACGATTCTATCGGTTACATTACCGAAAACTCCTCGGAAGATTCACTCAGTCAATCACGGAAAGATCTTTCGATTTCCTCAGCTTCGCATCTTTTCACTATTTGTGGGCGCTCCGCTCAGTCGTGGTGTCACAGAGGGAAATTGTAACTTTCTTCTTAGTGGAGATATCGACTGGAATTCAGAATTTTCTAGAAACATCTTTTTGTTGCCAAATTCGCATTGTTTCTCGCTAAGTCGTCAAAATAGTTGCCAAATCCTTTGCCAAGGTTAAGGGGTCATTGCTTAAACTTCCCTTGGCTGACTGATGAAATTTCTCGTTCTTTTTAGAAATGTTGTAGAGTAGCGCATCTGGGATTCACACTATCAAGTTTAAAAAATTTAAGGTAGGTTAATACATTTCGCTAAAACTAAAGGTGAAGGGAAGAAAGCCTTCACAAACTACAAAGCCGTAGTTAAAAACCAAACCGGAAAGAAAATAAAAACACTTCGTACCGTTAATGGATTAGAATATTGTGGATCAGAATTCCAAAACTTTCTTCAAGTACAAGTATTGAAAAAAAACAATTGCTATTATGACCCCTGAACAAAACGGAGTTGCAGAAGGAGCAAACCGTACTGAAGTTGAAATGGTCTGGTGTCTCTCAATCCAATCTGGAATTAATTCTAACTTCTCGAAAGAAGCAATAAATTGTTCTATTAACATTCGTAATCGTTCACCCCTCCCTCAAGCATGTCAAGAATTGAACTCCATACGATGTCTTTTTTGGAATCAAACCTAGTGTGTCATATTTGTAAGTATTCGGACAGATAGCATACGTGTTGAATAAACGGTTTTAAGGGGTCTCAGGGGTTTTAAATTTATCTCGATAGCTGAAAAAGTATACAATGTTTGACTAATTATATCTAATTTAAATTTAAACTAAATAATTTGATATTTCTATACATTCTTTATAAATGTATGAAATTTCTAATACATGTAAAATACTTAAAATATATTATTAATTTTTATTGTTATGAGGTCACAAAAATAATAAAAATTTCTTCAAAAATTTTGAGTAAGTTCCACTGCGCACAAAATATTTTCTACGCAATAAGTTCTAAATACTTTCAAAAAGTTAATTTACAAAATCAAATATAACGTCTCAAATGTGAGCCTTTTCAAAATGAAATAAATCTTTAAAAAGTATTTTTTTAAAAAAATAAAATATTTCAAAATTTTAACTATTTAAAAAAATTAAATATTTTCTAACATTTTTAAATTATTAATAAATATGTGACACTAAATTTAGGCTCAATTTAAAGAGTTCATTGTATTTATTATACATACAAACTTTTGAGTGTTTAAGTATTATATGTTTTGAAATATCCTGCGCGTGAAAAAACTCATACTGAGAAAAATGCATTTAAAGTTGTAACATTCAATTATAAAGTTAAACTTACGTATTAAAATGCTCCAGGATCAATATGTATTCCTTTTGCTCTAACAACCCTCTTTCTATAGTTTTGTGCATTCGTTTTGCTTTGTGGGCCTCAAAAGATGATGCCAAACTCCGCTTTTCGATTCTTCGTTTGTTACGTTCAGCCAGTGATAAGCAAATATTCTTGTCCATTTTTAAGCCAAACTTTTCTATAACAGATATAAGTTTTTGGCTACCATCATTGAAAATGCCAATGTCCAGATTTGTTGCAATCTCTGCAACTTGGAGACCAGAACCAATCGCCTTCGGGCTAAATTTCCATATTAATGAATTCAGACATTCATTTGGGTTCTGTGCCTTTCCGTTTAAACTTTTTCTCAGTAGTTTTGAGTGAGAAAAATCTGTGAACACTGGCCTTATAACATCACGAACTGCTTTAGCAAAGAGATTTTTGTGGTTGTAGTTTGCCTGAGTATTGTTATTGATTGCAGCGTTATAACTACACCCTGTATCTGGAGTTAGAGAAAACCAATCCATGGGTTCATCATTGGTGCTACATGAGTTCCCCTAAAATGCCCAAATAGCTTTCCTCATACTTTTTACACTTCTTGAGTTGCCTGGAAATGCATTCCCATAGTAATGTGTAAGTTTATCGATCAAACTGTCAGTCAGCTTGCCTTTACCTCCAATAGTTTTACCCTCAGACAAATTCTTTTTTCAAAATATTAATTTTAGCTTCCTGAGTCTTGTGCCTAACTTCTTTTGCACATAACCAACACATTCAACCTTCCGAATTAGATAGTCATCTTCGAATGGTTTGCTTTCAAAAAGAACACTGAAAGTTTTTCATCATCTTCTCCTATGTAGTTGGAATATTTCAGATCTTGAAGCTTTTCGGAACGATTGAAAATTCTCAACATTCCAACAACCTCCATCTTACCCGCAGAGCCAGCATGAAATCCTATGGTCTCTCCGCCATTTCATATATTTCCAACCAAATTTAACACCTTTTTAATAATCACATCCTTTGCAAAAAGACAATAGTACTTCCCTATCTAAAACTTTACCTGTTTCTGCATCTATCACTGAGGACACTCCAATTAATGACGAGTGTCCTCTCGTCTTCCAAGTCCTATCACTGCTCAGGAGAAGAAGATTTTTCTTCTTTCGCTGCTCTTTTCATACTTTCTTCTGCTATTTCTTTCGTAACATGCAAGAGTTAGTTGTTCATAGCATCATAAGCTTTTTGCTCGACAGGACTAGGAAGATTCATCATTGTGCAGAATGTTTTTAAGTCTTCTGAGCTTTTTCCAATACATCACATTCCCCAAAACAATCTTCTATTTATTTCTGGACATTTTTTTTATTGCCAGTCATTTCACAGCTTGTAAAAGAGTTGAAAATCTTACAGTAATTACAGTCTATCTGAAAACAAGAAGACAAACAACGCCTTCATTGGTCCATAGCACTTGTATAACTTGACACAGTCAGAATAGAATTATAAACCAACATATGATGGAGTATTCTATATCCTTTAAAATTTTCACTTACTGCAGGAATATTATTTTCCAAAGAAGTTGAACACAAGCCAACTTGGAAGCAGACTTTGTGTTTACATCATTCATTGGTAAAACTTTCTCAACTGGTAAATTATTCTTACTTTTTTTAAGAAACTAATTCCCATAGAATCTCCTTTTCCATGGACACTTTACATATGTTCTTTTTGAAAGTAGAATTATCCATTTCTCAAGTCAGGAATGGGTAAACAATATACTTATCAGTGCACAAAATTGTGTTCAAACAATGTGCGAAAATTAGCAAATTGAAATTAAAGTAATATAAACAATGTGCTGAGTCACAGGCTTCCTTCTGATAAGTTTCAGCATTTAAAATATTTTAATGTGGCTTAGTTAGACGTAAAATAATGAAATGTAAACAGAAACTAAAATTTTGTGGGAGTAGCATCTGTCCATTTAAACACTGGTCTTACAAAAACAAACTTTAGAATTTTTCAAATAACTTTTGAAATTTTTTGAGTATCATCAAATGGCTGGTATCAAAATGTTTAGCTTGACATGAAGAACAACATTTTTTTTTCTTTCAAAAATTGAAGCTGTATCATGGGGTGGATGTTGTACCTACTGGAAGAAACGGAAAAGGGGAGGGAAATGGGTAAAGAATCCCATAATATACAAATGAAATTAAGTCTGAAATTATTTTTTCACGGGAATATGCATAATGTTCCATCCACACATAAGAGTATATGTATTAGAAATAATTTTTATTATATGTATTAGAAATAAATTTAATATTATCCCCTGAATCAATAACACCTGAGCGTCCTGAAACAAACAGAAAGGATTTTAAATTGATAACTCATCAAAAATAATAAATTAATAATACTTATACTATAATGTTACATTATAAAAATAATCACGCACACACACACACTGATAGACATCTGAATCCAATGCAAATTTATAATTATTTCAAATCTTTTTAAAGGATTTAATTTTATTAAAAATGATAAATTTAGTCAAAATAAGTCATGTATTTAATTTGAATACTTATCGCGGCTGCACTAAATTAGAATGTACTTGAAAATTTTTAAGTTTAATTTACAATCAAGCATAATGTATTAATTGTCTCAATCGTGATAATTTACATACATTTATTTTACAATTATTTTAATTTCAATTCAATAATGGCTTAATGTTTGATAAAATAACTGATTAAAAAATGACATTTTTTTATTTTTATGTGGTGCAGTGACCGCTTTATAAAATTAATGAATTCTCAAGAAACGAAGGTAAAGAATAATGCATAAGTTATAATGGTTGGATGCAAGAAAGGCTTCTCCAATGCGTTTTCATATTTTTGATAAGAGAGCTAAATGAAACATCTAATTATATCGCTCTGTGATACGAGTATTTAGCTGAGTATATAAATATATAGAGTTGAGCTTACAAGTATATTGAGATGAATATATGTAGGAATTATATATTTGTAACACTTTTCTACAGGAAAGCAGCCACCAACCAGATCTCTGCTTTGTAACCTCATATAAGGGGTTCCCACCAGTTCCTTCACAGGCAAGGGCGCATTCATCATGTTAAGGCGTACGATATGATAGATACCCAGATTTTTTGTAAATGATACCCAACAAGCAAATTTAGTTTTAGAAATATTTTGTACACATCATATTGTTAAATTCCACCTCTTCATTGAATGCGGAACAATCCCTAGACATAAGAAGCCATTAACTAATTTTTTGTAGTTAAGATTCTACATATATAAATATATTGAGTTGAATATAAAGATATATTGAGTTGATACATGAATATATTGAATTTTGTACATAAAATATTGAGTGTGGAGTAAATTGCGAGTATACTAAGAATAACACTCATAGTTTTCACAATATACTAAATTGAAATATATATGTTATAAATAATATTTAATTTACTGAGTACAGAATATATTATGTATATTATATTGAGTATATTAACATCTTTAATGTTGTAAACGTGTTTAACAAATGGAATGACATCATTTGAAAGAAAAGTAGATACTTGCAGTGCTCTTTCTTTAAATAAAACAAAACTGAAACGTTAAAATTGATTTAAGGTTGATCGAATCGAGGGCTTTCTTTATTTGCAAAATTTAAAAGTGTCCGAAAAATAATTTGATTTGTTCATGATTCAATTTCATTTGTTTTGCCACGTCTTTTCTTAATATTTCTCGTATAACTATTTGTAAACAAACCTCAAATGCCTACAAACACAGTTAGTTTAGTACAGAGAGAATGCTTAACAATCTTGAGACAATACGTTGAAAACTTTTTTAATTGTAATATTGTTTTACATCTCGCATAGTAATGCTTTTGTTTAATAAAGAAAACTTAAATTCGTATGATAAATATTCAAATGTGATTGATTGGACTACAGGTAATTTAATTTTGTGGTCGTAAGTGCTATAAAAATCAAGGGACAATAACAAATTTCTTAAAAATCATTTGCGAAACAAAAGCCCATTGAGTCACACCACGCTAAAGTAGGGGAGTGATCAATCAATTGAAGTAACGTAATCAACTAACGCTTGCTTTTTACTGTCCCAGTGCATAAATAATTTAGTCAGAAAGAGAATATATAATATCTTTTGGTCCACCTCTTTTCTCATAGATTATTCCGTGAATTTGTTGTAAGATTTTCATCCCCTGCGCTTTCTTTCGAAGGTAAGTTGCCTTTTTTAAATATCTCTCAATAGCATCTTCTAGAAATATCTGCAACAATGGGTTCAATTTATGATAGTCACAAGATAGATCCAACCAAGTGTTTGCGGCTGAATTTAAAATTGAATTAAAAATTAGCCTCGTTCTTGTCGTACTTCCATGATCAAAAAGCATCAGTGCTTCTATTGGGAATAAGTTAACTCCCTGTAGTGATCGTCCAGTGATCGTTTTTCTTTTTTTTTAAAAAAAATGTCTTTGAGTATGACGCCTTTCGTAGCCCTAAACTCGTTGCCATAACTCTTGCAAACTATGAGATTGTCTTCTTTGGAGGAAATTAACGGTAGTCAACCCTTTATTTTGTTTGTTTCTTGGTTTACGATGTAATGTAATGATTCCAGTTTTCATCCACGGTGAAGCCTTGGGACCGCCGGAAACAAATCCTGATTTGGCAGCAGGGGACTCAAAGAATCTGTTTTGAGCCGTCAATCAAATTGGTAGTTCAGTGTCGTGTTAGAAAATTCTCCATCGAAGTCAAATAGTCGTACCTAATCCATAACTAATTTAGTTAACAAAAATATTTAACAGAAAAACGTATACATGTGGACACTCTCGTGTCTTGAAGATCTCTGACTAAATTAGTACAAGCTGAGCCCTCTAGCAATTTGTGACACCTCTATCAGAGAGTGGGTTCGACTAGATTCAAAAACAACTTCTGAATCAGTTCGAAATTTATTTTGGCCTTGTTCAACACTTAACAGCCAAATAGTTTTTGAAAATGATAACTCTTCTGAAATTTCGTTTGACATATAAAACATTTTGTTTCAATAGTTAGGTTATTGATTTCAATTTCAATTAAAATCACCTGACTCCACTAAAGAAATACAGTTAGGAAAAAAAATGCATAATTAGATTTGAAAAGGGACAAATATGAGAAATGAAATTATTATTACAACGTAGTGGAACTTATTCAAGGAACTTTTATATCAAAGTAAAGTTAATAATAGATAATTATTTAATTCATAACTCCTTCAATATCCCCCCTTCCCGATATGAATATAATAAACGTAGCTATTGGTCGATAAGCACTCTCTTCTAAGGATATGACACCAGCAAAACTGGACATCTGATGCGGGGACGTTCTTGGTTCCCAGGAGAATTGGACCCTAAAAGGTCAAAGTTCATGAAAACCGAAATCTTGCTTGCCCTTTCTAACGAGTCCAGCTGTCTTTAACGAGTCGCTTTCTTAGGGCTTTCTAACCCTATGGAGAGGGAGAGAGTTAGTTGACCTAGGAGAGGTGTGCCGGCTGCGTATCGAGCCCTGGACCAATGAGTGTGAAGAAAAGTTGATGGGTCACTTTTTGTTGCACCTTTACCAATCAGACTGAAAAAGATGTCTGTTTTAGTATGGTTGGTAAAGGCGCAACAAAAAGCGAACAATCATCTTTTCTTTGTGCCCACTGGGCCAGGGTTTGATACTCCGCCGGCGAGCATTGTCAACTAGTCTCTTCCTCTCTGTGAGATCGGAAAACCATTAGAACTCCGCTACCACACTCAGCAAGTTCATCAGTGGCCCCCTTACCTCAGGATAAGATCCTCATTACAGACAGACGGACTCGTTAGAAAGGATAAGCAGCATCTCTGTTTTCATCGACTTTGAATGCTTAGAGTCCGAATCTTCTTGAAACCAAAAATCTCCCCTCATCAGATGTCCAGTTTTGCTGGTATCAAATCCTTCTCCAGTTGGAATTCTTAGCGACCAATAGCTCAGTTTATTACATTCATCTATCCAACCAAAACAAAGGATTATGTCCTGTGTTTTTGGAAGAGGCGTGGTCAACTCCTTTTGTCCAAAATTTTCCAAAAGAGAGAACAAGGGAATTCTAATAAACGTTTGAATACAACTTCGTATCTAAAACACATTGCAATACTTTTTAACGTACAACGTGCACCCAAAATGTTGTATTTGCTTTGTAAATGTAAGTGCGAAAAGCCCTTTATCTTGTAAATTGGAAATTCAATATTTTGTATTAATTGTAATAATTTAGTGTAATTAGTACACTCTAGGTATCATATCATTTAACGTAATTAAACAAACCAAACAACCAAATATTATTTCCTTCAACTTAATGAAACTATTTCTGAATTTCTGTTCTATTTGAGTTGCAAATATGTTTTACTTCTTCTTCTTCTTTTTTGCTCCATTAACTGTTTTCGAATAATATTTTTTCTTATAGTATAAGAGAAACCAGACTTTCAAACATAAATAAGGAGAATTCTGGTTCATGTTTTCTGCTTCCTTGGCCTACAAAGGTGCATTATTTATTACCGTCTGCGTTAAAATATATTCAGATCTAGAGAAGGTTTTACTTTTATTGTGGAGTGTTTCAGTAAATCTCATATGGTGCGAATGATGTTAGTTACGCCACTTTTCACTGCATCTGTGGTAGATATAGGGAAACTAATTAATATTTAATGACTAAGAAAATTCTCTCAAAAAAAATTGAAAAATGTTGTGCAGGAGCATATATGTAACAAAGAAAATAGGTTGAAATTAATCGATTAATAGATATTTTAATAGAAATTTTAAATTGATTTCGAGATCACGTAAGATTATTAAAGGTACTGTTATCTAAAATCAATCGCAAAAGAATTAACGCTAAATGATTTTAAACATTTTGGGGGATTGCTGAAAATTCATGTATTATTTTCTGCTAGTTATTTTTTGAGTTAATATTGTTACGAATATCAGATAATGCTCCTCTACAACGGTTCTCTTGAAGAAAAGAGGCATTTTCAGAGATGACAACATCAAAATAGTGACTGACAAATTTTGAAAACTTATCTTTGTTAAGAATGCTGCGAATAGTACGTTTAAATATTGCTGGGGCATTTTTAAACCATTTTCAGAGACGACAACAGTCAGCCCAGGAAAGTTTTAGCAATGTCCTCTTAACCTTGGCGACGGATTTTATGACCATTTTGGAGACTTTGCTGATAAATAGAAGATTTTAGATAGTGCTGGAATCTAGGTGGAATATCGACTGGGAAGAAAGTTACGGACTTATTCAGAAATCTCCGTATTACATCACACCAGATAGGAAAAGGTTCAAAAACACCGACAGTCTTGGTCAGTTGGTCTTTCGAGTATCAGTTGAGGAGATCAACTGGAAGCTATTGGCACTTGAAAATGAAGCGTGATGGGTGAATTTGTGGAAAAGCATTGTGTTTCTGCTATCGTTGCCTTATCTGAAAGTGTTGAGTATTGCTGCAGAGGCTTGACCGTAGTAAGAACCAATATTCTGGTGAACGAAATGTTGCTTCTATGACTGTGACTGTCCTTAAAAGGGCTATTTTGTTTCTGTGTATCTGTGTCACTAATGCGTACAAATGCTGTGTTTTTCTGTTTGTGCTGTCATTGTCCAAGTTTGGCTGCCTGTGTGTTGTCCAGAAAAGCTGCGAATAAAGGGTCAGCTGTCGCTATTCTCCCAGTTGGGAAGATTTCCTTCTCACGCACCCTGGCATTTTTGTACCAATATACACTCATTGGCATGAAAATGTCCGCACCTGGAAGTAAGAATGGGGTTGTTACAAAATTTGGCATCAAGGTACGACGTATCAGGCAGATATGTAAGTGATTAGAAATGTAGCGCGATTACGCAATGCCACCAAAGGGCGTTGAACTACGGATTTTAAAACAGAAAAGCAAAGCTTGTTTGCGTGTATTTAATATGTTGCAGAGGGACAATTTTTAACTAGAGATGACATTACGCTGCCATTGGAGACAATATGAGCAATTTGCAGAGTTCGAGAGCGGAAGAATCATAGGGATGATGGAAACCGGCTGGTCGGCTCGGCGAGTAGCTTGCTACCTAGGCCGTTCTGACTTTACTCTGAGGAGGTGTTGGGACCAGTGGATAGGAAAGAGGTCTGTCAAACGCCGACTAGGTTCAGGACACCCTCTACAAACCAATAGTCGATAAGACCGTCATGTCAAACGACACGTACGCATAGCGCCAACTGTTTCACTGTCCACTATCCTTGCACAGGCAGCACCTTCACTTAGGCCTCTGTATCAGTCCGTACCATCGCAGGGCTGAAGGACAGTTCTTGTCGCGGCGGCAATTATGTGTATTGCCAGATTCCAGATTCAATTTGGGCAGTGATGACAATCGTGTACGTGTGTGGAGGCTTCGTGGTGAATGTGTCAATCCTGCCTTCGCTATACAGCGGCACACCACTCCCACAACTGTTGTGAGGGTATGGAATGCCATTGCATAAGACACAAGGTCTCCCCTAACATTATTAATACATTTCACCATGATAGTCCAGAGGTCTGTTCGTGACTTTCTCCAGCCAAATGTGTTGGCACTCGTGGCAGTGCTCCCAGGAGCCATTTTTCAACTGGGCAATGCTCGCCCTCACATAGCAAGGATTTCGCAGGATTGCCTTCACTACATTTCCACCCTTTCCTTTGATGCTCGATCCCCAGATTTGTCACAGATCCTTTTCCTTTGATTTTGTAATCACCTGCCTATTTATGGCAATGAGTGTATCATAATCTTCAGCTTACATCGCACTATCTATAATTTTCCACTAATTTAGTGAGATTCCACGTCTTATTAAATGTATTTGCACAGTGAGCAAAAAGACCGGGATCACATGAAAATATTTACGGTATCAGTAATCGGTGAATTTTTTTCTCATATTTACATATAATTTTTATTTGAGTAAGTATACCACACTGGGAAAAAAAAAACTTTCATTTTTACTAAATGATGCTGAAAAATCATTGAATATTGATGGATATAAGAATGAGATAAAGATTAGCTACAAAAAATATCAGTTTAATGCACTTTAGAAGATTTGTAACAGTATAGCGTTAACAATTTGAAAAGCTTTAACTCAAAAAATAACTAGCACAAAATATTGTGCGTAATTCCAACTATCTCGAAAAGTTTTAAAAATTATTTTAAAAAACATTATAGGAGAACTTAAAGAAACAGCTGTTATTAAAAACAGTAAAGAAATAATTAATTTCATGTAGGCGATACCCATATCTATTCTATTCTATATCCTTTTGAGACCCAAGACCATATTCATTGAACAATTTCCCCTAATTTGAGATAAATCATCTAAAAAGTAACACCAAACAGTATATACAGCCGTTTTTGTAATTAAAAAATGCACAATTTTTTATCAGTCCATTATAATGGACTTTGGCTCTTAATCTAGTAAAAAACACGTGTTACTGATTTGATATACAATATAATTTCATTATTCACACATCTAAAATTGTATATTAGCTATTTGTAATTAAAAAAATATGTAAAAGTATAATAAAACTAAATTCAAACTGCTGATATATGCTGATATTCAATTGTTGCTTTCTTCTTGTTTGCCGTTTTGAAATGCTTGCGGAACAAGAATCCTGCCAAATAATTTCGAGTTTTGCTGAATAGATGACAGTATCGGACTGTTCAATATAATGGAGTGCCCCATCTTAGGATATAAAACTGTAAATTTTGTCTCGAGTGAGTCTGGGATAGGATGGGAAGGCAACTGCATCTACCAGACAATGTTGATAACCGACAATTGGATAAAGAAATACCGCAGGAGACCATAATAACTCTATGTCACACTATGCTCTAGCTTTATAACTCTATGCCACGTCGTGTAGTAGCTTGCATCCAAGCTAAAGCTGGTCCAACACCTTATTGAGCTCATTACTTTGTAACAATGTAACTCTTAAATAAATCATTCAATTTTTCTAAAATTTCAGTCAATTTCTATTCTGTACATGATTTTCCTAGCTACCCATTTTGTCTCCATCGGATAACTCCTTCTTGGTGTGTAGTTTTTTTTTTGGGTTATAGAGTGTATGTTTCTCAAAGACAAAATTGACTGAAATTGTGGTAGGTTGTACTTATATGCATCAAGCAGGAATAAAACTGTTGTTTTCTTTTATCCTTTTGATGAGACTTTATTCTAAATAATTTTTGTTTAAAAGTGTTTATAAATTTTATGGCTTTAATGTGATTAATAAAGAATCCTTCTATTTGTATATAAAATCTCATTACTATTTACCTTCTACTAGGGAAGCAGTATGAAATGAAAATAATTATTGTTGCATTAATAAAACATCCCAAAATAACGAAATGCATCAATAAATTGTGCCAATTTAAAATTCATGCAGTACGTATATAAAGTATAAACAAACCTTTCTCTTTACCTCGATAATGTATTTATTACATTGCCATTTATACGTGTTAATCCGCTCTTTACCATAAAACACGGCTCATTCCGAAATTGCGAATAATTTGGACTCTTGACTGAAAATGATTTCTTTTCTTTTTAGACTGAGATTTTCGGATACATGAATCTAGGCGAACTCCCTGTGGCCAATACTGTTACTGTAAACTCGTCGTAACTCTTCGCTTTTCACATCTTCCAAAATAAAAAGGACCATGAGCACCGTCTTCTTCAAGATTGACTCGCCATATCGATTGACACCCGAACATCTCTGGAGGCAGACGAATGTTCTCATGCATAGTATACGCCACACGGATGATTGAACAATTTGTGTTCTGGAGTGCGGCTATCATTTTCTACCCGCTGCTTCTATGCGGGGGTCGTGGGCATACGTTAAATTGCGCATCGTCTGCTTCGATAGCGTAGATAAGATCAATAAAGACATTACACCCTCGTTTCTGATCATTTTTGTGATTGAGTTTTATTAATTATCAATTGTGTAAAATACGGCGACAAAGTATTCATTTTCAGCAAGAATCAAAAGCGAAATAGTTGGGGGGTGGGTGCGCTATAGAGGTCGTCACGCTTTTGATTACTATATATTCGGCTTAAATAAACTGATCATTACAATTGGGCAGTACTATATTGTAGACATACTCAGTAACTATAAAATATTTATTTACAATAAGTACTTTATTTACAAAATTATACTTATTTTTCTTACTAAACGTGACTTGATGAGTACTTTAACGCAAGTCGTTGATTTATACAATTCAATAATCCTGTTCCTTTTTTTTTCCACACAAATATTATATATTTTTCCCATTAATCCTGCGCAATTAAAAATTTCGACTTCAAAGCGAAATTGCATTTCTCTTCGAAAACTGCTACTTTTATCATGAATTGCTACTGATGTATATGTATTGAAATTTCAAGCTTTT
>BMAW01124751.1:89694-100250 GCA_019974015.1 Nephila pilipes | reverse complement strand
TTTTTTTTACTGACTCATTAAAATTATATCACCGTTCTTTTCCTTTTACAGATCTGCACACGATGCAAAACTACAGCCTCGTGTTTGTATGCATTTTGTCCCTGATCTGCATTGCAACATGTGCCACAGACGAAACTCCGAAAAAAGAGGGAAGTCAGCCCGATGTTCCAAAGCAGCCCGTTTCCGATCAGAAGAATTCAGAGAAAGGAAAGGAAAAGGGGGCCAATAGACAAGGCAGAAAGGACGATTGGAACGACCTCAAGGGGGTGTGGGGAAAATGAATTTCTTATCGCTAATTACATAAGACTTTCTCTTGAATCTAATTATATAAGACTTTCTCTTGAATCTAATTATATAAGACTTTCTCTTGAATCTAATTCAAAAGATTTCTTACGAAAAGTTCTATTAAAAATAAAATATTCCTTGTAATTACATGTCTTTTTTACTAATTCTTTTTGAAAAAAAAATAGTTGTATACTTTTTATGAATGTATTCTTGGGGGATTATTGACAGCTATGTCTTGACGACATAGTTCTAATACAGATACTTATAAATCATCAGCCATACATTTATGTTTTAAAATTAATTTAATTAATTTAAAATTAATAAAATTAATCATTTCATTAGTTTTAAAATTAATTTAAAATTATTGAAGTGATTTTAGAACAATAGATAAAATATTTTATATTTTGATCGAATTATTTGCTAAAAATATACTTCGTAATTATCGGCATACCTGGATAAAGATTTACAAAATCATTTTGGCATTTCAGGGCTCTGGGCATTTAATACAACTGCATAATGTTGAAAAATTTTAAGTTAAAAAAACTTTAAATTCGTTTTGATTCGATGTGCACAATATTTCTAATAGCGAAAAGTACAGAGTATTTTTACGAGGAAAAGTGAAGAAAAGTGTATTTTTTTAACTAATTCAAAGAATTTTTAAATATCAAAAAAGAAAAAAAAAAATGAAGAAATCGAATAAGTATTTAATTACGATGTCTTCGAAACCGTTACTCTCTTATTTTACGAACAAATCTTCCTGAATGCAAATAAAACGGAGATCGTATCCTTTTCTCATGAAAATAAAAAGAACAACTCAGAAATTTTCATTCAAAATGTTAAAATCTCCTGGTCTCATTACGCCCAAGTATTTGGGCGGAACGTTGGTTAAATTCCAACTTTCAAACAACATATCCCACTAATTAAACAGAAATTCCGAGAAAGCCTGCGTAAAGTTTCGCCCCAATCTCTCGGAACTCAAAAATGAGCACAAAGAATAAAATGATTATCTACATTCTGATTCTCCGACCAGTCCTCACTTATGCTGGTTCTGTTTGGGGGTATGCAGCAAAAACGCATATCAATTCTTTGGAAAGAGCACAAAATATGATGCTTCGTCAAATTCTACAGGCTCGTTGGCTTATACGAAACGAAGTCATTCGGAACTCCATTAAATTTTCTATACTTAAAGACTTTACTATTCATATCTGAAGAAAGTTTTTCGCAACCCTTGAAACCCTCGACAACAGGGCCCTCCAAAGAATTGAAGATTATACCTTAGGTAATTGCATCAATAGACCAAGAAATGTCTTACCTTAAATTTCATCCACCTTAATTTTTAGTTTTCCCACTTTACTACTATTTTTTTTTATTGCAAATTCAAAATCTAAACATTTCCCCAGATTAAGTACATGGCCACCGTAGTGCAGCGACTCTCTTCTACAACGTTAGAAGTTAAAAGGCCTTACTCAACCAGCCCGATGAGATATCTTTTCGGCTTGATTGGTAGGCCCGTCAACTTCGGACCCCTTGGTCCAGGGTTCGAAACTACGCTGCCGCTTCTCGATCGCCGTCCTATACCGATCGCCGTAGTAGCCTTGTGGTCATGGTAGCGGACTCGCGGCTGGCGGTTTTCTTCGAGAAGTAGGTTCGATCCTTGATGTAGCTGAGGCTGATGCATGTTCAATCTGTTGATGCTCAATATCCCCTTGTTGGAGTGATGTGGAATTTTAGGAGAGGGACTGCTAGCTCAGGTGTCTTCCTCGTCACTTGACCGATGTTCAAAATTATGAGGTCCGTCGCCAATAGCTCTCTTGTTGCTTCCAGTGCGACATTAATAAAACCATCCAACAACCAATCCGAATTAAGTACAATAAACGTTGCTCTCTGAGGGGACAATGCTCTCAACCAATGGGCTAGCTAGCTCTTAAGTTTGCTACTCCCAAACAACTAGAAAATTTCTCCTCTCTGGTTTTTTCACCAGTGTGAGAAGCTGCTCCATGATTGGCTAGTGAGACAAATTTCAAATTTCTCTCCTGACACAAAATCTTTTCCTACCGATACCAAGTCTTATTTGTTTTTCTCCTAAAATTCATGAAATTCTTAAACTTAATGTTTTTAACTTTTAAATCTCTTAAAGAAGCAATGTATTTTTAAATTAATTTTCTAAATTCATGGACAAGTAACAGGCCGAAGTAACTCATTTAACATCATTTCGATAGGAGATAAAATGTCTCAAAATCTATGTGTTCAAAAATTCATCCAATCTGCATTATTTTATTAAGACCCCAAAGTTTTTTTTTTTTTTTTTTTTTTTTTTTTTTAAATAAAATTTAATTATTCTTAAAATTTAGAGAAATCTCCAAAATCATTGTTCGATTGACTTGATCTACTCAGTCGGACTTTCTTATTAATTTCGATTCGAGTTTTGACTGCATGTTTGTTTGAGATTGACTGATTGATTGTTGGGTTAATCATTTTTTTTTCAGTATAGAATTTTTATAACATATGTAAGATTTTTCTATCAAATATTTGAAATATTCTGAAAACAGCTCGAAAAATTCAAACAAAAAATATACATCTATCCTTTAATGTTTAGAGATCCGTGACATATAAATGAACATTCTATTTTTGTCTTATTCAATTTTCATTTAAAAAGCCATAATTCCTTCATAAAGTAAAAAGTCAAGGATTTTAGAGAGTAATAAATCGTTCTTTAACTTCTAAATTATGAAAATCAAGCCGAACTCGTTAAAAGTGCCTAGATCACTAATGAAACCGGATCCGCATTAAAATTATTAGCTATCGAAGGGACTATTGTTTTAGGTGGATCACTTTTGACGTGCCAGATCTCTTTTCAATTTTTTCTTTCTTCTTTCTTTCATTTCAATTCTTTTATTTCAATTTTTAATTACATTTAAACCTAAATATGTTCAATTTAATAATTTATCGTTTGCTTTATTTTTAATTACATGTAGCTGATTTAATATTCAATTTAATAATTTATCGTTTGCTTTATTTTTAATTACATGTAGCTGATATAATAGGTTGACAGGCTTTACTGGAGCTCCTGAGCCAAGACTCTAAATCTCCATATCAGAGCAGTTTGGGATGCTTGACTTTGGCCTTTTCCAGCCCAGAATTGCATAAAAGATATTTTGGTTGGCTTTATAGTGTAAAATTAATTTATCCGAGTGATTTAAAATTTAAAAGGATGAAAAAATTAAGTGAAAGAGAGTTTTTAAAGCATTGGATTTAACCTTTTTTTTTTTTTTTTTCGGAGAAAGGGTAGGTGAAGGTGAGGGGGTAGCTGATATAATATTTAATATAATAATTTATCGTTTCCTTTAATTTTACTATTGGAAAAGTTTACTATTGTCCATTTCACGATATTTCCTCATTTACTTTAATTCTTATATTTAATTGAGTAATTTAATAATAATTATAAAAAAAAAAAGTCCAGCTTGGGTGGTTAAATCTGTTCTTTGCAAGACTTTACAAGGAACTTTTTTAATCTATTATTTTATAAGTGAGATAAAAATCTAAAACACAGTTTACTCAATCTATTTCGAAGGATTGTTAATAACCAATTCCAAAAACAGATCGAAAAGAAATATCTAGGAAAATCATCGTTCACAAGCTAAATTATAAAAGCTATTTTGATTTCAATAAAATTAAAAGAATGTGGTCAATAAAATGTTTAAAAACTCCTATCACAAGATAAGCCAGTTTCAGAAGATATACAAAAATGTTATTAAACTTTGGGCAAGTTGAAAGATTAATACTTAAAAGAGGTTTTATTACATTTCTTATAATATTTTCTACCAGCGAATTACATAAAATAATTAATATTTTGTTTCACAATTTTTTTATTTAAATGTTACTTAATTTTATATTGACATTATAAATTTGGTGTTTATGAACTTTCAGTTGAGGGGAATAAAATTTCAGATGCAAGTTCGGTTTAATTAGAATACAGTTCATATTCCAGATAGATATAAGCTAAACTTGAAATTATCAGTAAGTTTGCTTAAGAGTAACAAAGCCTTTTATAAAAGACATTGCGCAGAAATTTGACTTTATATATATACGAGGCATGTTTTTTAAGTAAGTACCGTTTTGAAATTAAAAAAAGACGTGCAAAGATATCGCAATAATTTTATTTTTACATGAAAGCCTGTACCTTATTCTACTTTTCTACATAATTTCCGTGAATATTGAGGCACTTGTCATAACGTGGAACCAGTTTTTGAATACCCTCCTCATGAAATTCTGCCGCCTGACTTGTTAACCACTGTATCACAAATGTTTTGACTTCGTTATCGTCTTGAAGACGCTCACCGCCCAGGTGTTTCTTCAAGTGCAGGAACAAATGGTAGTCGCTGGGCGCCAGATCAGGGCTGTATGGAGGATGATCTAGAGTTTCTCATTTAAAAGATTTGATGAGATCTTTGGTCCAATTAGCCACATGTGGTCGGGCATTGTCATGCAGCAAAACGATACCCTTACTCAACTTGCCACGTCTTTTGTTCTGGATTGCACGACGCAGATTGTTCAATGTCTCACAATAAGACGCTGCATTGATTGTCTCATTACGAGGCAGAAACTCCACTAGCAATACTCCTTTTCTGTCCCAAAAAACTGTGCACATGATTTTCCGGGCAGAAATTGTTTGCTTAAACTTCACTCTTTTGGGTGATGATGAATGTCGCCATTCCATGGATTGTTGTTTCGATTCTGGTGTGACGTAGGCCACCTATGTTTCGTCACCAGTAACAATTTGGTCTAAAAATTCTTCACCTTCATTGCGGTACCGCTCAAGGAAAGTCAATGCACTGCCTAAACGTTGGGTTTTGTGCAAATCCGTCAACATTTTTGGAACCCAACGTGAACACAATTTCCGGTAATTCAAGTTCTCGGTCACAATGCGATACAAAACACTACGAGAACATTGAGGAAAGCAGTCGGACAATGATGAAATTGTAAAGCGTCTGTTTTCTCTCACCTTTTCGTCCACTTTATGCACCAAATCTTCATTAACGACCGAAGGACGCCCACTCCGTTTTTCATTATGCACATTTGTGCGGCCATCTTTAAATGCTCTCACCCATTTGCTTACCATTCCATCACTCATAATGTTTTGTCCGTAAACTTCACAGATCTCACGATGAATATCGATCGGTTTAATGCCTTTAGCACTATGAAATCGTATAACAGCCCGTACTTCACAATCAGCGGGACTCACGATTGTCGGAGGCATCTTAAACACTCAGTAAACAACGTATACAATGAAGAATCAGACTGTAAAGGCGTCAGTGCGTAGACAAGAGATGTAGGTAACCAGCGAGCATGCGCGGAACGCCGACCGGAGCGCTGCGGTGGCGGAATCGCAAAACGGTACTTACTTAAAAAAACTGCTCGTATATATATATATATATATATATATATATATATATATATATATATATATATATATATATATATATATATATATAACTCATAACTCTCTATATATATATATATATATAATATATAATATATGTATATATATATGTATATATATATATATATATATATATATATATATATATATATATATATATATATATATATATATATATATATATATATATATATATATATATATATATAAAGATGAAATATGTCTTCGATGTTTAAATTTAAATTCAAATTGTTTTAATTTAAAATATTTCATGAAAAGCCTGATAAAGCTCTGAAACAGGTTTGTCGAGCAAATTTAACATCTTTTTCTCAAAATTCCGCTTTTGAAATTGATACTCATTGTAAAAAGTTTGTCTCGAAATAAAATGTGGCAAACCTTAAGTTTAAAAAGGAAAACGCCGGTCATTTTTCTTAAGATTTTACACATTTTTTAAATCTAAACTTTCGTCATTTTGGCATACATACTTATATGACTTATTATCTTTAAATAATAATAATAATTTTGTCCAATATTTTTGAAAGAGAAATAAATATTTATTCCTAATGTATTTCTGTCCCTTTCAATTAGAGTAATAGCATGAATTTGAGGAATCTATTAATATTGAAATATATTTACATTATCATCTTAATTTTGCAATTAAAGTCAATATATAAGCTTTTTTTTGTTTAAATTTAGAAAGCAATCAAAATAAAATAATTAGGGCAGTCAAATACCCGGTAAATTACTACCGTGCGAGAAACATTGGCTTATTAAAAAAAGAGGAAAAACACCCCATTATATCAATTAGTTTTGCTTCAGAAGAATTCGTGAACACGAATGAAGATATTAATTAAAGGATGGTATAAACAAGAACGTATTATTTAAACGAGAACTAACCGAAAAAAAATCACAAATAGTAACGGTTATTTGTCTAAATCATATTAATTAAATGAATATCGAAGTTCTCTCAATGAGTGAGACACATTACCATAGTAACTCCCACATTGATGTTTTGGTAATATTTATTCGCTAAAACTTTAATATAATGAAATAAAAAAAAATCTCTTTTTAATTTAATACTAAATATTGATAGAACCAGAAATTTTTGCAAAAATAGAATACCATTTTCTTTACTGATGTAAAATATATATAATACTAAGGCATTCGCGATCATTTTATTTCAAATAATACTTGTAGCATGTAAAAATAAAAACTGGTTTCATAATAAAATCCCAATGCATTGGATGTTTCTGAAATCTTTTTTGAACAATATTAAAGAAAATATATTCAAAACTGTTAATGTTAAAAAATTTTAAATAATAAAGAACTGACATCTTAAAAAAAAAATAACTTAGAAAGCTATTTAATGCATTATGGTGTTACCTTAATACATTAAATAACTTATTCAACAAATCAAATATGATTTTATCAGCAAAAATCTGAAATATAGATCAAATCTTACGTTACTTTTCTGATTGTTATTGAGTTTAACCGACGAGGATTAAAAATTTAGAATTCCAGATTATCGTTTAATACTTTCCAAGAAAAAGAAGTGTTTAATCTTTCAGAGTTTATCTTTTAATCGAGAATGATTGGTTCCAAACTACCGGGTTTTTGAATTTAAACTTTGTCAACAAATTTTCCGACAGAAAAAAACTTGAATTAGGTTTCGTTCTAAATATCTTCAATCCAATGTCTTTGGCGACGTTACATTTAATAAAAGGTGTTCAGTAGCGTTAAGACTAAAATGCCTTTGTATTAGTTGTGTAAATGGAACATCTAATTACTATACTTTTTTAAAGGATTCCGAAACGATGAAAGAATTTTAAAAAATCCAAAAGTAATTCCATAAGACATCGGGACCCTTTGAGGTTTTTCGGTGTTTAGTGATTTCTTCAGCAATTCATTTTCAAGTTATTTTTAATACACACGTAGCCAATAATAGCTATTAGTACGAGGGTTGTTCAATAAGTCCTTAGAAAACCCAAGAGATGATGCTCGTAGCATCGTAAATAGTTTGTTTTCACTAAGCATCACGATTCACTAGACAGTTGTCCAAATCTCAGTTACTCGTCCTCGCAATCATGACGCCTTTCGCCCATCAAAAACTCTTCATCGTAACTTTTCATGCCGATGAGATCATCCTCGCCTTCTTTGTTGCAGATTCGTCGGAAGCAACCCAAGTTTTGCTTGTTGTTTGATTTTCGGTGCATAATCATGAATCCAGATCTCACCGACAGGAACTGTTCGGCGCAAAATGACGTCGACGACGCGGCAACAATCAAATTTTGATTTGGCAACAAATGACTACCAAATCAAAGCTAATTTATGAATCAATTTAAAATCTGTTTCAGCTCCATTTAACAGATAGCAGCACCCAAAGGTAACAATAATTTATCTTGATGATGCCTTCTGTCTTCAAATACAAGTACTTTTTGATCCACCCTCGTACTTAATATCTGATGAATCTCTCTGGAGAGCTATAACTAATTCATTAAGACCAATTACTAAGGTTTTTGTTTCGTGGAAATTGGAGTTTATTACAGCGCATGTAATCAAAGTTCTTTTTAAGATTAATAGAATTGTGGCAGCCACTATTGTGGGAACAATAAATTTACACTTCTTACTCTTTTCCGTCACTTGAACGAGGTTCAAAATTAAGAGGTCCGTCGTCAATAGTCCTCGTATTGCTACTAGCGCGACGTTATTAAAACCAAACCAAACCAAATCGTCTTACTCTTTTCTGAAGTTCAAATACGTTTGTAACAGCGTGCTGTAAGCTACCGGAGAAAAATTCATTCGCCCATTGGTGGAAAAAAGAGATGTAATATCATTCCTGTATATTTTGAATTAATTCATTTACAAATTAGCTATACATCTGATTAAATACTGTATTTTTATTATGCTTGAATGAAAAAGAAAAATTCCATGTTCGATCAAGAAAGAATGTAGCAGTGAGAAAAATGTGCATAAATTGTCATTGAATCTTTTTTTTACTTCACATAATTGTATTAATTTTTCATTATGTTTGATTTCGTACGCTTTCTAAAACTTTGTAAGGAAAAGAAGTTCTTTTTAATATAAGAATAGTAGACTTTTTTGGTTTGTTAGTCAAACTTTTCTATTCCTTAGAGTGGTTAACGTACAGAACATACTTAACTGTATCAAAATGCTTTTTTTAAAAAAATTTTACCATGAAAGTGCTGCCATATGTCTACCCTTTTCTCGGTTTTTGAAAAAGTAATAACAAGTAATGTATGAAATGTCACCAAATAATGTAGTCGACGATAATTTTGACTTTTGTGATGAAAAATAAGGCAAATTAAAAAAAAATAATTTAAAACTTCCATCGCCTCGGAACAAATTTTCAGACTGTAAAAATTTTTCTTTTTCATATACATTCGAGGCAATTGCACTGCTTAAAAACTATTCACAATACACAAATAAACTTCGTCTTTAAAGTTTAGAAAAAATTCCATAAAAATGCCCTTTTCCTCTTTCATCCGTAACACGATCAAAACATTTAGCGTTACATTTTAAGTGATATAATCTCGAACACCTTTTTCTCCGTAAAAGATGGATTTATTAAATTAATAGAAATGATTAATATCTTTAATATTCTTCTCTATATCCTCTTGAGACCCATGACCACATTCTTTAAGCAATTTATCCCTAATTTTAGGTAAATCATCTAAAAAGTAATACAAAATAGTATATACATCCATTTTTTTTAAATTAAAAAAAAAAAAATACTGAATTTTTGCACAGTCCATTACAGTTAATGGATATTTGATCTGAATCTAGTAATAATTCGAGATAAATACCAACGTTTTTAAAAACAGTGTTTTTATATGGTGGCAAAGTTTATTAACGAAAATTATTGAAATGTTAGTTAAAAAACTAGTCGCAAATATCTAAATATTGCATTGTTAGGCAAGTAAGAACGGTTAACAAAATTTCAGAACTCTAGCTTGTTGGGAAGTTGGTTAAATTAACTTTCGAAAACTTGGTGACACTCTGACACACACACACACACAAGTGAAATACATAAAAACGTTAAAACTAACTAAAATTAATTAATTCATCCGGTAAATTAAATGGTAGGAATGCAGTTTAACCCAACCACCCTTGGAGACAGGAACTATTTGGCGGTATTTTGCCAAATGTGGCTATCCTGGTCCGTTTTACGGACTTAACGTTAAGCCAAAAAAAAAAAAAAAAACCAAGTTTGGTGCCAATTTTTGAAATCGTGCCAAGTGGTTGGGCTAAACTGCATTATCAAAGAAAATATTAGTTAAAACTTGTCGCAAATGTCTAAATATTGCATTGTTAGGCGAGTAAGAACGATTCCCAATGTTTCAGAGCTATAGCTTGATGGGAAGTTGGTTAAATTAACGATCGAAAATTTGATGACACACACACACACACACCATGTGAAATATATAAAAAAAATTCGTAATAAAAACCAACATTTTTAAAAACAATGTTTTTATATGGTGGCAAAGTTTATTAAAAAAATTATTAAAATATTAGTTAAAACTGGTCGCAAATATCTAAATATTGCATTGTTAGGCAAATAAGAACGGTTCCCAAAATTTCAAAGCTCTAGCTTGATGGGAAGTTGGTTAAATTAACAATAGACAATTTGATGACACACTGATACACATACAGACAGACACACACCAAGTGAAATACATAAAAACGTTAAAACTAACTAAAATTAATTAATCCGGTAAATTAAATGGTGGAATACAGTTTAGTCAAACCACTCTTGGAGACAGGAATTATTTGGCGGTATTTTGCCAAATGTTGCTAAATTGGTCCGCGAAGC
>BMAW01124751.1:34737-73744 GCA_019974015.1 Nephila pilipes | reverse complement strand
AAAATTAAATTAAAATTCATGTATTGTCAGATTAATTGCAATTAACACATATATTTTAACACAATATAATTTAACACATATATGCCAGTGATTGAAAATCACTGGCATATGGTTAAGTTAGTATTTATGCACTTTATTAAGGATTTCATTAATTTATAATTATACCAATTTTAATGAATACATTTTTTCTTTTTGAATTATACATTTAACTGAGTTGAATTCATTTGTTTCTTTTTTATGTATTACTTTTCCCTTCTTTAAATATGAGTTGGATTTATTCTTATTGATGTATAAGATGTTGATATTTGCCTCTTGTTGACGATTTTGAATCTATTGTTTTTGTTCTAATAGTGAAAGAGATTAAAAAAAAACTGTCTCGTTAGAATGTTTTCGATTCATTTTCTGGGCACAAAATAATTAATTATGTTGAATTGTTACAGCTAATTGTAAGCATGCATAAATTCTAAACCTCATTGTTTGCATAATTTATTTTGTTAACCTATACATGCAGTTGCTTACATAAATTGAAAGAAAGAAATATTTTGTACTTTTTAATAATGTTGTAATTTACTAATTTTCAGTTGATACTTAAATTATCTACGTATATTTATTGCTTTAATTAGCTTATTCTGTTTGTTTTCTTCTTTAGTTAAGGTTATGTATAAGTAAAAAGAAAGATTTATTATTAATTATACTTGTTATTACTTTTTTTTTCTTTGCCTTTATATCTCATATTAATAAAGCATTTGGTGTCATAGATTAATAACATTTTTTTTATGAATCACTGACATATTTATTCTAAAGTTAACAAGGTTTCTTTATCAGATATTTTCTAATGAAATACACCAGTTATGTATTATTTTCTTAATGAGCATATTTAAATTTTTTTTTTTCAGGATTCTGTAATCTATTATAGTAGAGCAAGAATGTATCGCACGATGCAAATATCAGCGGTTGAAGGAATAAAACGATATCCTGAAGATCCAGTTTATAAGCTATATTATTGCGTATCTTTAATATATGAAGGTATTTTTATTATTTTCTTGTTTCAAAATTTAATTTTTGATGAGACTCTTGTACATATATTCATGTTTAAATTTTTTTTTTTTTTAAATTTTATTTTACATCTCCTTTCAAAGCATCATAAATAATAGCACTACACATAAATATGAAAATTTAAATTAATGAACTATTTATTTTTGTAATTTATTTCTACATGTTCAGAATGAATAATTTTTTTTCTTCTTTCTGTTGATTTTATTGAATTACAGAAAAGCAAAAGAGAAATAATTATGCATAGCTTTTCAAAATACTTTTAAATGTCATGTTCTCAAAACAAAGCTCATTGAATAAATAAGAGAGATAGAAAGATGACTTCTTTCTTGCAATTCATTCAGAAACATTTTGTAACAACCATATCAGATTATGTTTATTACATTATACCTCCTTCTTCAATCTTTTGAAAAAATATTGTGTGCTATTTGATACCCTAATTTAAAAATGATTATTTATTATTTATATAGACATAAAAATTGTTTTTAAATGGGATTCATTGTATTTAATATTGCAAGTAATGTGCAGACAACCCCAAATAATATGATTTATTTTAGGTAATTAGGATCATATTCTTCATTTCTAAATTTAAACAATAATTATATTGATCCCATTTAATTATGTATGTAAAATAATAAATTTTAACTAACAGACTTTGCCAGATAAAGCTAAAAAACCGTCACTATTTTAATTAAGATTTAATTGTTCAGTTGAATTTTTTTTAATTGCATTTTTCAAAATATTCAAACTGTAGGTGCTTATAAGCTTTAGAGAAATTAGACTACAAACTCACATGTGGATATCAATAAATTTTGTTTTGTTTTGCAATAAGAAAAAATTAAGTTAAATGTTTTATTGGCAATATTGTATTAATTCAAATTTTAAGTATGTGATACCCATTTAAATTTATATGTTCACACACATTTTTTTTTTTTAAATTATCTTTAGAAATTTACTTATGTTATTTTAAAGCAAATGTCAAAACTGGGTTTTTTTTTCCTCATTCAAAATGGTGTCATTATTTATTTCATCAACAATTATATTTTTATCTGCATAGTTTTGCATCTGTATCTACACATCTCATTAACTACTTTATTGCATCAAAAACTTTTTAAGTACATAAATTATTTGGAAACTCAAGGTTATTTTATTTCAGATTTCTTTAATGGCAATGTTAATTTCGGAGTAAAATTTTAAAATCATTTCATGCCTGTGCCTTTTTAAATGGATTTACTATTTTTTTTGTTTGGTTTAAGTATCCTAAAAACTTCTTGGTTTTAGCTAGAGACAATGTTTGCATAATCTTTTTATATTAGTTTTATTCATTTTATTATAATTTGTTTTAAGTGTGCTAATATGTTATTATATTATAGTTGTTTATTTTGATCATTTTTGTTCATATATGTGATGCTTCTTTGTGCATATTCTACACAGAAAATAAATCTTTGAAATACTGTTTTAACATTTAGAAAGACTGCAATTTCTGGTATCAAAGTTCTTCTTTTATCAAAGATTACTGCAACTTTTCAGCAAAAAGTATATACTTTTCATTTTTTTAATGTCAGGAACAGGAATGAAATATATGTTTCTTAATATTTTATTTAAAAATGTGTTCTGTAAAAGTAATTTGACAGAACTGAGAAAAACAATATATAAGCATCAAATTTTTTTGAAGTAAAGTAAAATTGATTTAAATTAGCAAATTTAACATTAGTCATTTTAAATTTAAATTAAAATTTTGACTTAGTTATTATGATTGTTATAACTTTTTACAGTTTTTTCTTTGATTTTATATTATCATGGGTTCAGTATAAGTTCTAAATATGCTTAATATTATTCACAGATCGAAGTGGTGAAGCGGAAGAAGGGTTGAATGAAATAGAGGATTTTCCTGACGTTTCATTGGCATGCACTATTCTTTTGTCATTAATTCATCAACCCCAAGAGTCTTTAGGTATATAAATATTCTTTATTTTTTCTAATTACTTTGGATTGTAAATATTGTATTATTCCTAATTTTTTTAAAACAATTTATTTGGTTTACTTATTAATTAGTGAAATTGAATTTTAGTGTTAATACATTTTAGTTTTATAACTTTATAATTATGCATTTTTCGTATAAATTGAAGTGTATTAAATAGTGTTGAATAGAGACATATCTGCATTTCTAATTTTCACATTTTAGGTTTATTTATGTTCCAAAAACTTGTGGGCTTTAACTTTGAATTATTACTATAGTTCTAGATTCAGTAAAAAGTATTCAAAATAAGTTAAAAGAATTGAAGATAGGAAATAAAGAAGAATAAATTTTTTCAATTTAAAGATTGTGGTCACCCTATTCTTGACTTTGATAGAAAGTTGTGCCCTCGAGTCATCTCACTTTTTGAAAATTAGACTACCAAAACCAACTGTTCGGCTAATGTGAAAAAAAATCAAGCTACTAGTTTAACATTTGCAATACTCCCTCCACTCTGTTCATTGATAAGTTTTTCTTTCTCTCCCTACATAATATTGTTTATCAGTTCTCTTCTGTTTGCTGCTTTTTAGACAATTTACTTTCCTTCTTCGCTTTAAATCTTATGTACTCTTGCTCCTTCTATATTTCCTACAGAAAACACTGCTGTTATTTTTTACTTATATTTACACTAAGATTCAGAGTTGTAATTTTCATACCTTTAGATGTCAGTTCACAAATGAGAATATGTTTAAAATTTAAAAGAAAATTTTATTAAAAATTACATTTGAATAATAATATGTCATAAATAAATGCATATGAGTATTTTATATTACATTAATTATTTTTAGATAATACATTAACTTGCATATTTAAATGATTTATTTATGCAATTATGATAAATTTTGAATATAGAAATATTTTTTTCAATGATAAACTTCAAAAGTTAATTGTCTGTGAATTTTTCATTTACGTAAACTAGAGGTGTCCAATCTTTTTGCTTTCCTGGACCTCATTTCCAGGAAAAAAAGATATATACATAACATACAATGTCTGGTTGAATAACTCTTTGGTGGATTTACTCACTTTGTATTCTGTGATATATTATAGAAGTTGTTAGTGCTCGTGGTAAGGAGCATTGAACTGTGGTAGAGAGCATTTCACTTGTTAATGAATCAATAGATAATATTTTGAAATGTAAATGACTAGATTCCTGAACTGTTGTTGTATGACTATTTTAATTACTTTATCTGTAAGCTGACATCTAGATTTGTAATTCGACTGATATTTAAGATGAAAAATGAGGATTCTAGTTAATAGAGATATGCCACAGGTGTCCACCCAATGTTCTGGCTCTAATTGTACTCTAAGTGGGCTTTACTCTTGAAAATAATGGTTCAGACTATAGAACTGCCATGTGCCTCATATACAAAGATACCGCAGATGCCAAATGAATTTTTTTTCTTTGTTGTTGGAATAAGCTTGGATATAAAGAGTGCTTGCTACTCAGTACATATAAATGGTCTCTTATATAAGTGTCTTCAAGTTGGAATTACTGGGAAAATAGCATTTTGGATACATAAATTTCTTACTTCATGATCTCTACAGATTCAATGGAGAGGTAGTCCATCAACAAGAAGGACTGTTCTAAAAGATGTACATCAGGGCAGTGTCCTTCCCCCATATATTATTTACTATTTATATGCACATTATCTTCTATACATTGGAAACAAGAGTGGAATGCTCAATATATGCAGACAACATCTTTATTAATTGTTCTTATCAGTCCCTGAATATTGTCAGTAGAAAATTGCAAAATATCTTAGAAATAATAACACAATAGTGCAACTATTGGAAACTGTCCCTAAGCCCTGATGAAAGTCACATAGCGGAATTATCCAATTAAAGAATACAAACATTTCCTAAAAAAATATTATGTTGGCTGAATTCCCACCCTCCTGGCGAACTTCCGTTAAATATCTAGGAGTATATTTTTCCAAACAGAATCAGAATCTTACAACAACAAACCACATGAAAAACAAAGCTTTGAAAAAAATTAATGGCCTTAAAGGAATAGTATATAAGCACTTCGGTCCTAGAGCAAAATACTCGATCAAATGAACTAATAATAGTATTTGCAGCACCTTTTATTATACTTGTCATATCATTAACAAATGGTCAGATAATCTGCTCAAACCTTTTAATATCATTCAAACGAAAGCACTCAGAATCGCATTGGGTTTACCACAATGGACTCCAAACATTGTACTTTTACAAATAGCTGATAAGGAAATATTTTCGGAGAAAATAAGAAGGCTAGCGAATAAATTTTTTACCTCCCAAATTTCAAACGATGACTTTTCCTCTCTGAATCTCAATAGCCGTGGTACTAAATATTCTTGAAGAGGACAAAAGCAATATCTCTAATACTTTTCATACATTGAATATTAATAGGCAACAAATAATATCTATCCCTAGATTGCTGTACTTTACAGAGCTTCCATGTGAAATTTACTCTAAAGAATTTTAATTTCAGGACAAAAACCTTCCTACTTTTATCATCAGAGGATTATTTGAAGAAATAGTAAGCAATATTTACCGAGATTATTCTATAATAGCTGCGAATGCTTCAAAAAACCATAAGCATATTGCATACAAGCACCATAATATTGCAGGCATAACGAAAAATTCTTCCTTTGCTTACAATTTAAACCCATTAACACTATATTTATACCAGAAGCTATAGCCATATGTCAAGCTTTAGATGATCTCACGGAATTGAATAAAAAATTGTTAATTTTATCCGATAATCACTCTGTTCTAACTGCTCTAAAAAATTATAATATAAAATCTCCAAAATTTATTCACAGATTAGCCAGGAAAGTGTTCATCCTTTCGCAATTTCAAATTCAAATGGAACTACTATGGACTCTGGGACACTCGAAAATTATTTGGAATGAACAGGTGGATTATCTCGCAAAATCTGTTACGGAATCCAACATTTTCATTGACTGGATTGCTTCGGAGGACATCATAGCAACATCTACAGAAAAGAAATGAAAAAAATACCAACGAAATTTTTTATTCAATTATATATTTTGAAGACTTGGAAAATATCCCGACTATAGACAAAATATCCAAGTGGACAAGAAGCAGTAGAGATAAAATTCTCATCACTCGAATCATCTGTAAAATGATCATAACTCCTGGGCTTTTACACCAATTCCATCTACAGGATAATGCAATGTGTGTTACCTGTAACAGTATCGTTGATTTGGAACATATCCTTTTGACTTGTAATAAATATGCCTCCCAAAGAAATCACCTCTGGAATATACCCTCGATAAACCCACAATGCAATATTAATTTCGAAAAACTTTTGGAAACAATAGTAGCTAGTAAACAAGTTCCTGAAGAAGTTGAAATACTTTGATATCTACTGAATGAAAAGCATCGTTTAAAAGGGATTATAGCCTTTGTTGTATATCCCACAAAAAACCTACCAATGAATCAATGCATCACAAACGCTCATGCTTCCGAACAATAATAGCATTTATAAAGAATGATTGTGCTGGTATATTTATTTTTAAGTAGGTATGATTTATAAAAGTTCAACGAAGAAACTTTACAAAATTTTGTTTTAAGTTGGATGTCAGATTGCAACTGGATTCATTCCATTTGAAAATTTGTTAGCAACATATTTATATCGACTTTAAATGGAGTCGGGGAAACAAACGACTAGTCTTTTCAGAAATAATGAAATCTATTTTGAAATTCTTATTTTAAATCCCAAAGTACGACTACGTATTTTGTCCCTTCTTTAAGATTTTGTTCGATCAACTTTTGAAATTGGGAGGGGGGGGGGGTGGGGTTTTCGATAATTTCAGTATTTTTGAAATGCATTTATGGTTTGAAGCATTGAACATATCAGTTTGTTTTACCTTAATACATGTTTAAATCATGTAAATAATCCGTCAAATCTATTTAAATCTGCTGGCTAATTGGCATTATCCAGTTCTGGTACACATTTTGCTTTCGATATCAGAAACTATTTGAATGATACGTCATAAAATCTTTTTAAGATTTGGCCTCGACTGAGCGACCTCACTTTCGACAACGGAAAGGAATTCGCAGTCGCTTTTAAATTATTTTAACTCTAGTGAAAAAACATACAAAAGCAGAAATGTTTACGTTAAATAACAGAGAAGTAGAAAATCACCTATCTGAATCGGAAACGGAAATAAAAAGTACAGAACTTAAGAATTTACTTAGTCTTCAGAAATTACTCAGATTGATATAAAGGTGACACAACATTTTGAAATATAAGGCATATCAAATTACGTCGTTCCTAAGCCACCTGACGAAGGAAAAAATGATATTCTTCGAAAGTTTTGGATACCAACATCCACATATATGTTTCCAATTTATTCCTTAAAGCAAAGCGAAAATGAAAAGCGAAGAGAAAATTTCAATATGATTTACTGTTAAAATACCCATGGTTTACATATCTGAAATTGAAATATATTGTAAATATAGTGATGATGCAGGAAAGATAATGCCGAAAAAGCATTTAAATCAATTGTTAATAATTTATCGCATATATCGTGTAAAATACAAAACGATGCTTGCAACAAAATAATTTTCAAAAAAAAAAAAAAAAAATCTTTTGGAAAAATTATTATTAAAAATGGTAAATTATTCTTTTGTTTTTTCTGTTATAGAGGATGAAATCACAGATATTTTTTGATAAAGCAAGTCTCTTTATGTGCACGATTTGTAAAAAGCGAGGGCTACAATTTCTTATTAACTGAAGAATTTTTACAGTGTATGCCAGTAATTGCAACGCGTGGCGAGGATCTAGAAAACACTGTTTTGTAAACTTTAGAATCTTTAGATTCGGATATAAGATGTATAAGAGGCCAATGATATGATGGTGCTTTTAACATGTCTAGAGCATTCAATGGTGTACAAACCAAAATAAGAGAAAAATTCCCGTCAGCACTATATTCACATTGTGCATCTCATTCTCTAAATTTAACTATTTCAGACGGATGCCAAATTTAAGTTATTCGTAATTTCGTTGAAGTCATTGAAAAATGTTACTCTTTCAAGAACACCGCTGAAAGAAATAGTAGTTTGCGGAATAGTATATTAGACTGTGGCCTTCTTCCAAGAGAGAAACATTGAAAAAAGGATCTCATACGTGTTGGATAGAGCGACATGGATCTATTATAGTGATGGAGGAATTGCTCCATTCCTTTGATTCATGCTCTTGAATTAATAGGACATTGGCATGATAAGGATTCGTCTATTGGAGCCTACATTCTTTGAAATTTATTGAGAAGTTGCAAGTTAATCATTTCTTTATTTTCTATAGAAGAAATACTTTCTCTTACATTGCCCTTATTTAGGATTTTGCAATCTTAGGTTGTGGACCTCGTAACCGCAATTCAACTGTGTGGCAATATTGTAAAGGAACTTGAAATGATTCTTAGTCTATTAGTATTTTCCTAGAATATGTATCTGTTTTAAGTTATGAATAACAGATGACGACTGTATAATTGTTTTTTTACGACTTGCAAAAATTTATGGATCAAGATGGTACAACCCGAGAGCAACGAGACAGCGATTCGTGAAACAAAATCTCGCTTATACAAAAACAAAAAAATAATAAAGCTTTCTGGCTAGGATTTGTTATCTCAAGAGTCTAACCTACCTTTCAAGAAAAAAGAACTAACAACACAATGCTATAACTGCAATTACTTCCATCACTCATCTCAAAATTGCAGGATGAATTCACGTTGCCTCAAGTGCGGCGAAAATCACCGCATCGGATACTGCCCAATAAATAAAAAGTTGGAGAGAACCCTCTCTGCGTTAATAGCAATTCCAACCATATGGTCTCTTGGCAGGGATGATCACTATGTCCGAAAAGGAAACCAGCAAAAGGTTTAAGTATAAAACAAACCGAAAATAGGAACACCCCTAAATCCCGACCAGTTACTTCAACTGTTTCGTTTGTGAAAGTTTGTAGCTACGAAATCCCCCAAGAGAGGGCACATTCACCCTCTGTTAAAGCAATAGATGTTCCCACAGACATTTCATGTAATCTAAATTTTATACCAACTTCATTTATTTGCGGAGATTTAAATGCTAAGCATACATGTTGGGGCTGCTCATATAAAATCTCTAGAGTTAATATCTTAAGAAATATTGCTGATTGCAACAGCTTAGATATCCTAGTCCAGCCCGCACCAAAGTGCTACGGCCATAACTCCGCCTCCATCATTGACATGTGGATGACTTTTTACGTGGTTTTATCAGCCGCCTGGAATGTAGGCGTACGTACTCAGGCTGGGAGTGTACGAAAAACTTGAAATCGCCCAAAGTGTCTTCTCTAAGCTTTGGCGACGTTTTCAAAATAATGGAAATATCAGTAGACGTTACAATACAGGTCGCCTCCGAGTTACAACGCCGAATGACGACTGGTATTTGTCATTAACTACAAAAGGAAGCAGACGGAGTACAACATCAGACCTTTCTCGTCAGCTATCTTCAGGCACGGATACGACTATTTCAAGGCAAATCGTGTATAGACGTTTGGGATATATTGGTCTACATGCTCGCAGGTCCGTCAGATGTGTTCCGCTCACGGCAGTTCACTGTCGCCAGCTGTTAGCCTGGAGTAGAGAATGCAATGTGGACATCGTCACAGTGGGCTTGTGTGATGTTTTCCCACGAGTGCAGGTTTAGCTTGCAGTCTGATTGATGACGGATTTTCTATATGGAGAACACCAGGTACCCGCTACCACCAAGACAACATCATTGAACGAGACCATTACAGTGGTGCAAGATTACTCATTTGAGGCAGAATTATACTGGGCTCCAGAACAGATCTACATGTTCAAATCAGAACCATAACAGGCCAAATTCATCGGGATCTCATTCTGGAGCAACATGTACATTTGTTTAGGGATGCCATGGGCGCAGAATTCGTGTTTATGGATGATGACGTCCATCCTTATCATGAAAACAACTTAAACGAATGATTTCAATATGAGGATATCACATGTATGGAATGGCCAGCATTCCCACCTGACTTGGATCCTATAGAGCATGTGTGGGACATGCTTGACCGACAATTTTCAACCCATCAGTTACCTCCTACACGTGTACTGGAACTTCCGAGAACATTGCCTACTGAATGGAGCAATCTTCCCCAAGATCAGCTCGATAATTTGATACCCAGCATGCCTAAGCTTCGTACAGACAGTATTTCATCGTCTGGGAGACAAACAAGGTATTAACTATGATTTTAATTATGTAATGGTAAGTTTTTGTAAGGGAGATATTTTTTGTAATTGTTCCAGGGAGCAAATTTTGTAGTTCTTATGAATGGTATCATACATACACCATCTTTTTTGTTCTTTTGTTTAATAAATAGGCTTTATGAATAAATCACGTTTGTTTTGTTTCTGAACCTTTATTTGCGGGAGCTGGTATTATTCTTAATTTATGGACATGAATGTAAATCATATCTCCACACCTACACATGATGATTTATGTCGTTCACAATTATCTAGCAAATGAAAACAATTTCTAAAACCCCCCCCCCCCCCCTCAACCATCCCTACTCACCTCCGAAACAGCAAACTACATAAAAAAGATTAAAATTAAATGAAAAAGCCCCTGGTAGGGAAGGCATCACCAATAAAATGATTAAAAAGCTTTTTGCACCACGCATTTTTCAGTTCAGAAACATAATTCAGAACATGCTGAAACTTGTTTATTTCTCAGAAGTCTAGAAATCCGCTGCCGTAAATCGGTTGGGCAAAGGACCCAACGAAGTCTGAAAATTGCAGGCCGATATTTCTTCTTCCTATCCTCATCAAAATAGCTGAGAAAATTATTGTAATTAGACTAAATAATCATCTACAAAATCACGACATTATTATTTACGAACAGCATTGCTTCATGCCAGAGCTGTTCGCATCATACCAACTCATCCAAGTGATGGAATATATAAAATCGGGATTCTTCAATAAATAAAATACCGGAGTGGTATTTCTAGACATACAGAAAGTTTTCTACCGAGTCTGGCTTAAAGACCTTCTTTGCAAATTGACCAAAAACAGAATCCCGCCGTACCTAATTAAATTAATTAGCTCCTACCTATCAAATAAAAATGTTCCGGTTTCGCTTAATGGAACATTCTCTAAACCACGATATATTGAAATCGGTGTACCTCAGGGTGGATTAATTTCTCTGACCTCTTTTAAATTATTCGTGAATGACATAACATTACACCGCAACACAATTCTCTACATGTAAGCAGGCGATACTAGCCAGGAGCGATAGCCCAAAAGCTATCTTCCACGCCTTGAACAGACCCCTCACAAAGTTAGAGGACTGATATTCATCTAGGAAAATAGCCCTGAACTGTGTTTCCAAGACGAAAGCAATTTTCTTCAACGAAATGACAGAAAAATAGAACCAGATCTTATCCAGGAAAAAAAACCTCTCATGTACCTGGAGCACTTAGATAAAAACCTCACGTGTAAACAGCATACCACACATATTTAAAAAAAAAAAAAACAGTTAAAAACTGCCGCACATGATTTATACCCCTTCTTCTCGCGAAAATGTACATTAAGTAGAAGAAATATACTACTTATCTATACTCTGCTGATACGACCAATTCTGACTTATGCTTGTTCAAGCTCGGCCCACTGCGCAGATAAGCAACTGTTCGATATAATAGAACTGTTAGAAAAACCCCAAAATCTAATGCTCAGACAAATCTGCAATGCACACTGGTATATGTGTCACAGCGACATTAGAGACTCTAAATACCCTCCACTCAAAACTTTCATTGAAAAACTTGCCACTAAAAATTCTGTTATAGAATAGAGACAATACATCGATTATAACATTTCAGAATGTAGAAAAACATCCTCTTACCTCTGAAACAATCCCCAACTGCATAGATCACTGAGAAATCCTACTAAATTGGCCAATACAAAATATTTTTATTTTTCTCTAATAAAACTCTAAATAGCTCGAAACAAAGAAAAATTTTCTTCGAACTTCCTGCTTTTCTCCGAACCTTCCGATAAATACCATCCCTCTCGATTAGTCAGAAAGCCCTCTCTTGGCCCTGCCGAAGCGAACAATCTTCATCTCCGAAAATCTTATCCCAAACTCTACTCGTACCAGATTGGACAATCAAATACGGTCATCCCCCCCCTTTCCAAATCACCACATAATAGCTGTTTTCAAAAATCTTGCTACAAATCTATCCATCTCTCTGTACAATAAAAAATTTCAGCACCAAAAGGAAAAAAAAAAAAAAAAAAATCTTAAATTTACATTCAAAATCATCTAATCACCCGCTTCCAATGAACAATTGGAAATTTTAATTTGTAACTCAGAAACAATCCTTATCTCTTATAATTATTTTTTATTATCTCTTAAATCTTATAAGCTTACAATTAAAATTCTAATTTCCAAATAAACTCCAAACTTAAATGTATTGCTCGTCTTAATTTTAATGATTCAAAATATGTTTTTCTCTGATTTAATTCTTTACTCCTGTGCAAGTGAAGATCCAAAGTACAGCTTGATAACAATATCTATTCCAGTCATACCGGGGATAGAACCCCGAAAAAATATTTCTGCTATCTGCTCGTCTTAGTTACTTTTTGAACGTTGAATCAAACGATACATTCTTAAATTGAATGCTATATCAGCTACATGTAATTAAAATTAAAGTGAACGATAAATTATTAAATTCAATATTATATCAGCTACATGAAATTAAATTGTAGCAAGCTATACAAAATTAAAAACTGATCCGGTACGCCAAAACGCCTTACATAAAACAATAGCCCCTTGGGTGGCTAATAAAAGAAAATATTTTCAACAAAATACATAATATTTTATTTGTCCAAGACATACAAACTGGTAAAGCTAAACGGAGACAACTCTTTGCCCACTGACTATAGCGCTGATTATGTTTAAAAGTTATTCGAGGACTTGGTCAGAAAATTGAAAATGTCTACTTTAATTTTTAATAATAATAAAAACCGAATGTAACTGCACATAATCTGTAAAGTTACTACGCTGATTAATAAATCTATTAATACAATTTATATTTTAAGCAATTTTTTTGTGTATTAGTTCTATAAAGTTGTTTTCCTGAAACTGAATTAATCATTTAAGGTACGTGCCTACCCAAAAATCATCGTTTTCGTGAAAATTTTCGAAAATGTTTCAATTACTTTTAATTAAAGCCCACATATTTACGATTTCAAAAATGGTTCCCCTTTTCTTTCAGGGTAGTTAGTTAATGCATTATTGTAAGTATATAATTTTTTAAGGATTATTAAAATCTTTATTTGCATTTTCTGGAAAACTGCGATTAAAAATCTCATTTCTTAAAAAGTATTTCCTATATTCAAATAAAATTTTACCACAATGTTCTGTACATCTCTTGGTATGATATGAACCTCAAACATAGCTTTTAAGTATATAACTGTTTATTTTGGAGCTATTTTTATTTAAAGAAGTGTTATATTTCTTTGTAAAATCATATTGTGTTTATAGGTTTTGGTATAACTCAGTAAGTTTGCCTTTTTTTCTGCTTCACAACACAGATATCTGTATATTAAAGATATTGTTGAAACAAAAAGTGGAATATATTAATTGGATTTAATTATATGAACTTTAGTGTAAATGTCAATTTTTACTAAATTTTAAACAAATGTGATCAAAATTTGAAAAATAAAAATAAAGTTCATGAAAATGACTGTTGAATTTACAATCTTATGTAGGCCATTGTAACTATAAACATAAGTGTTTCTCAAAAGTTTCTTTTTTAATAATTCGAGATAAAAAAAAAAAAAACGTTTTTATATGGTGGCAAAATTTATTTAAAAAAATTATTTGGTGGTATTTTGCCAAATGTGGCTACCCTGGTCCAAATCGTGGACTTAACGTTCAGCCAAAAAAAAAAAAAAAATGCCAAGTTTGGCAATTTTTGAAATTGCACCAAGTGGTTGGGCTAAACTGCATTATTAAAAAAATTATTGAAATATTAGTTAAAACTTGTCGCAAATGTCTAAATATTGGATTGTTAGGCGAGTAAGAACGATTTCCAAAGTTTCATAGCTCTAGCTTGGTAGGAAGTTGGTTAAATTAACAATCGAAAATTTGATGACACTTAGTACACACACACGCAGACAGACAGACACACACACCAAGAGAAATACATAAAAACGTTGTGAAATAAATTGCTCCGAAGATAGGCATATACCTTAAGGTTTTATTATTATTATTTTTTTTGTTATATTAATCACACGCACACACATTTTGTAATGCAACTGAAAATGTAGAAATTATTTTTGAAATTATGAATATAAGACTAGGATGCAAAGTATCGGTGGCGTTATCAGAAATCAATTTTGAGGGGTCATTGCCATGAAAGAAGCAATTTCTTTAGTTGAGAATTACTAATTTTGGTTAAAATTAAATAATATTCTATATAAATCTTATTTCTCCTATATAAAACTGTTCAAGAATTGATATAACTTTTATAAAGGTATTATGAGAAAACAAAAATTCCAACTAACGAAAATTGGTGGAATCCAAAGTGATTGGAAAACTGACAGAAATAATTTAATGACTGAAAAAAAAAATGGTTAAAAAGGAGCGAGTATAATAAAATGAAAAAATTGATACATGTTAATCTTTACAAAATTATATATTCTCTCCGTTTTTGTTTTTGGTAAATATTTAAGACTTCTTCACTGACGGATACATTTTTATATATATGTACGAGGGCTATTCAGAAAGTAAGGAACGTTTCCGTCTGACGTAGCTAGGCGCGCGCCTATCACGTATATTTTGATGTCTGCGTGTTCGGCGTCCAGCCATCACAACGTGATAAATTCCACGCTACCCGTTTTTTCGATATTCAAATTTAAAATGTGCTCCGCAATTGAAAATCCCGCCAGTTGTGAGGTGCAGTCTGTGATACGGTTTTTGTTGGTAAAAAACCTAAAACCTACGGAAATTTATCGGCAAGTGTGTGAAGTGTACGGAAACAACGTAATGAATGAAAGTTCAATCCGGAAATGGTGCATTCGGTTTAAAAATGGCCGAACTAACGTTCACGATGAAGAGAAGAGTGGACACCCTAGCATTGTGACTGACGAACTGGTAGCTAAAGTTGATGAAAAGATTCGTAAAAACGCCGTTTCACAATAACGAAGCTTTCGCTTAGTTTTCCACAAGTTTCACGGACTTTGGTTGTTTGAAATTGGCGGCAGAATTCTATCACGAAGGATTTTCAAAGCTTGTCCACCGCTATGATAAGTGCCTCAATTTGTTTGGTGACTGTGTAGAAAAGTAGAATTTTAGTCGCTTTTTCTGATGTATATAATACATTTTTTTTTCTCATTCTTAGTTTCTTTTTAATTCCAAAACGTTCCTTACTTTCTGAATAGCCCTCGTATAACAAATGGAGTCCATTTAAACTCTGTCGTTTTTTAAGTAGTTTTTTAAATATTTCGTAGTCGAAAACGATTTTTCCGCATTACATGTTGTGACAGGTAAAAGCGACTAAAATTTTTAAAAGCTTTTAGGTATTCGGAAAAATATAAAAGTTATATTTTTGTAAAGTTTCTATGAGTAAAGCAGAAAATGTATGTAGTCTATTTTATCAGTAATTTCTTTTTCTTTTCACCCTTAATTGATACTCTGTTGTCAAAATACTAATACAACAATCTTAAAAAAAAAAAAAAAAATTAAATTCTTACATATGTTAAAACCAAACCTAAAGATTCTAAACTTTTCAAAATTGTGTTTTCTAAGTTGATTTTCTCCACGTGTGAAAATTACTGGCACAAACTATGAAAGAAAAACATCTTCAACTAGTAAGCATTTGTTGTTTTCACTTTTTACAAATCTAACACATAACACACTAATTCTATCAAAAATTTCTGGTTTCATCTGCAGTAATAGTCAAACATTTGCTTGAATTTACTTTTTTAATCCTATTTTTTATTATTATTGGTGATGGAGCTCGTAATTTTGAATCTCGGTCAAGTGACGAAGACGGCACCTGTGCTGGCACCCTTCTCTCTAAACATTGGCGTGACAATATATTTGTTCACGCCAAAGGGAGAACACTGGGTCTCGCCAGATTTAATGTACATCAGCCCCGGTTACACAGAGAGGATTTTGAGGCAACAAGGCCCGAACCGACGAAAACGCCTGCTGCAAGCCCATGACCATCAGTTCGGAATTTAAGCAGTTGACGGAAATTCCCATCGCGATGGTTATTTTTCTTGCTTTCATCTGTTCAGTTAATTTGGCTGTGGTCACGATGACATCTTATGGGGAGTCCAATTCTGCCACAGAAAATTACTGCTTTTACTATAGGACTAAATATTTTTATGTATTTCCTTTTGCCTGTTGAACGCTAGCAGTATAGATAATATTTATTGTGCCTTGTTTACGCACTAGTACAATGATCATTAAATTGTCAACAATTGTCTAAGAATTGTGTGATATTTTTTTTCTTAATGTTCATGATGTCGTTCTGCGTCAGAAATGAAAAGGCTGGTTAACTAATTGTCCTATTGGTTTACTGTTCGATTTGCACGCATCTTTCTTGGAAAAACTATACAATATTTACAGTAATTTCACCTTAAATTTTGGAATACGTGAATCATGGGTATTTTAATTGTAAATTATATCGAAAAATTCTCTTCCCTTTTTCATTTCCAAAAGAGCTTAGAAACACATATGCAGCTGTTGGCATCCAAAATTTTCCAAGAATATAAATTCCTTTTCTTCTTCATTTCTCTCACGATTGACGTAATTTGATTCATCATGTTTTTCGAACACAAGGTTATTTTCATATCAATATGGGTAATTTTTCTGAAGAATGCTGAATACTTTAGCTCTGTCTTTATATTTCCGATTCAGATAGGCGATTTTCCACTTCTGTTCCGTTATTTAATGTACACTTTTCTACTTCAAATTGAAATTTTGAATTTTTTTTTCACCAAAATTAAAATAATTTGAAAGTGACTTTTATTTCCTCTCACTCATCATCGATTAAAAAAAAAAAAAAAAAAAAATCAAGCGAAAAATAAAATGTTATAAAATTATAAACAAAACAATTGTTTGCAAAATATCTAAATTTCCTGACAACTGCTCGTTTTCGAAAGCCGAGACTCCCACTCGAGGATGATTCAATTCCTCAAAGAGGTGGCACGCTGAGATGGTCATTTCCAAAGACCTGATTTAAGCGCCCATGATTACTGTCTGGAAGAAAGGAATGCCTCATGTAATTCTTTCCCGAGAAATTGTTTGGGTATGACATCGTCTACACTATCCTCTGTTTGTCTGTCAACACTGACCCAGATGAACATTTCGAGGACGGCAAAGACTTTTCTATGCTTTCTTCAGGAATTGGTTCGGATAGAATAATTTTCTCCCTTATAGATAAAAAAAAATTAAGCAAGAGGGGCAAAAAAGTTCTTTTTTTAAATTTTGGAACGTCTATAAAAGAATAATAAAACAATTACCCTGAAATACTTCTATTTCTAGAAATTATTTTGGGGTTCATATTCCCCTTTGCACGCCACTGCAAAGTATATACATGAACAAAATATAACAAGTGTTGCAGCAATCAGAAGAACATGCAGTGTTCTTAAGTATTTTGTTTTTCTGTAATTACCAAATTATGGCATCATTGATTTGGCTTACGGATGGTAATATTTTTAACGAACGTGGAAAGCATTTCCATAAGTTTCTGTTCAGTTTTCTTCATGGAAGATTTATAATACTTTTGAAGATTGTGAGACGATGAGATCTATGATCAATCAATGATCTATGTAATCCTTTGACAACATATTTGTTTCGTAAAAATTTAAAAAAATGATGTATACTTAAAATTTCATTTATGACAGATGTAACTCTTATTCCAAATATAATGTATATTTTATTAAATGCTTGTTTAAAAGTTCAAATGATGTTCTTTTCGAAAGCTGGAATTTTGTTTCTACTTTTTTACTACCGATATTAATTTATTTGTTTTTTATTCTTATTTAAACGCCAATACTCTAAAAAAGAAAATTAGAGTAGATTGTTTTTCTTGTGTGTGTGTTTTGTTCGTTTCACATGAAGAAAATTATTGATCTGGTAGAAATTTCTCCTCATGATTTCCGCAGTGCTTTATAATTGAAATATGTGAACACAATGTATTGAAATAATAAATTCCAGCCAAACATTTGAATTTAGCGTGAGTAACAATAGTTTAATAATTATTATTGTGTTTTTAATACCTAAATTTTATGAGATGCGTAATTCCCTTTGAAAAAAAAATTAATTTAAATTAAAAATAACTCGTTTGTTAGAGTAAAAAATTTAATTCAGTGCATCATAATGATTGTATTACGATTTCACATTTTGTGCTTCACGATATATTAATTTTGTATTTTGCTGTATTTTTGTATATTAATTTTGTATAATAACACGATATATTAATTTTTGTATTTGCCGTCTACCCGCCATTTTGATTTCGTGGACGTAATGTTAATCCTGTGGAATTTTGACTTTAATTCTCACATCTTTATTATTTGATCTATTTGAATGCAATAAAGTGCATTTGCAAGAGCAAAAAATAATCAATGCTTCTGTGGAATTACTTTTTTCCTAAGATTTTTAAAAATATTTTTATTCTTATTTTAATGATTCGTTTTTGAGTTTTCCGGTCTTTAAAGAATATTTGAAACATTTTTAAAAATCTTAGGAAAAAAGTAATTCCACAGAAGCATTGATTATTTTTTGTTCTTTCAAATGCACTTCATTGCATTCAAATAGTAAAGATGTGAGAATTAAAGTCAAAATTCCATAGGATTAACATTACGTCCACGAAATCAAAATGGCGGGTAGACGGGAGCCTTAAAGGATAAATTAAGAAAGTTTCAATTAATTAATTTTGGAGAAGTTCAGTATTAATGTAATTCAGGGGTCCACTCTCTTCTCTCTTTTTACTCCATTGAATAAAAACTTATTTTTATAAACATATTTTCAATAACATAAGTTTTCCATTGTACATGTGTGTGGAAATAATTTTTTTTATAAACACACAAAATATTCCCAAACTGGAGCGTTTATTATTGGTTAGCTTCTGTGAATCATAAGCCTTTCTCCATTATTTACCATTTGTCGCAATTTACAAGTTGTTATAATTTCATTTGGCGATTTCATTTCTGAAAGAAGCTAAATGTTACGCCAAAAATAAGCATTCTTTGGCAAGAGTACGTTTTTCAGAAAAAATTATGCTGGTGCCATCTGTTGAAGACAGTCCGGAAGTACGTCAATAATTAATAAAAATTAATTTGAAATCTTAAAAATATTTATTAATAACTACATAAAACTGTTCTGGCTGCACTATCTATAGAGAGAAGAGTACTTTTCTAACTTATTCAATTTTGCTTGGATCAATAAATTTTTTCTTGCAAAAAATGTGTTCGAATATTTCGTCTCCTATATTTTAACATAGAAAGTTGAATATCCATTTTACAAAAAGGCGAAAAATTGCATATATATTTTTAAGAATTCAAAATTCTACGAACGCTATCTAATAAATAATTATATATCTTATATCCATAGAAATTTACATTAATATTGGAGCATTTCTTCTGTCTGAAAAAATGGCCCTGTTCTTTATATTTTCCAACTCATCGTTTTTGTAAAACTCATTCTTTTTATTTTCTTATGTAATTATTCTTTATTCATTCTTTAAAATCTCTCCCTTAAGAAAAAAAAGTTCTATGCTTTTTTATTTTTACTTTTCAACGTAATCCTTTAAAATTATTTCTACAAATAATCCTGTATGGTGATTTATAATGTTTGCTGAAAATTCTTTTCCCTGCTGAGAGCTGTTGGAAACAAAATTCTATTTTATGTTGACGTGTCAAAGACTAATTTTTTCTATTCTAAGATTTTTGTTACTTAAAATATTTATGAATGTCATTTGGAATAAAAAAAATACCTTTTGTAATTACTTCCTTTATATTTATCCGTAAACAAGTCTTATGTACTATGTTCATGTGATGTACCTTTTAGAACTATTTAAAGAAATAAAATTCTTTTCTATTAAAAGTATTGATTTATTTGTCTGAGCTGGTTTGTCATCTTATGTCACACAAATGTGAGTCAGTTTCCTTTGAAAAATTTCTTTGGTTTCGTAATTCTCTTTTATAAGAATTGTCTTTACCTTTTTTTCGTCGAATTTTTCTAGGATATCATCATTAACATTACTGATTGCTGATTTAATATGATTTACATTTAATTTGCCTAGCTCTGTTATGGTCATCTAAATAATTAAATGTGAGTTTTTGATACATCGGTAAAATTTCATATTATTTGATATTGAATAATTAACCTCAAAAGTAAATTAAGTTTGTTGAAAAATTTTCATCAGAGAGAACGAGGCTTAATGGAATATAAATTTAACCAGAGGAGTAATTTTTGAAGATTAAATAACTCTCTTGTTTTTTTAGATAACTTTTATTGTTTTTTTTTTTTAGATAACATATTTAGAGGAAAAGCTAAAGATCATTTTGAAGCTGCTGGAGAAAGGGTAAGTTTGTTAAACATAATTATTTAAATTTTCACTTTGATGAGCGTATATATATATATATATCCCGTTATATGCTTTTATCCTTTATATTGTGTATACCTGTCGGAATTTTTTTCAATTTTTATTTAATAGGCTTGCTATTTTTATTACCATACCATAGAAAAATCAATACCATAGAAAGGAAAAGATTCAACATTCTTTTTTGCCAAATCAAATTGATATTACTCTTTGTATATGTTAACACTGTAGATTTTGTGCTTCATTAAATTTTCTTATCCGTATGTCTTAGTGGTTTATTTATTGATATCAAGTAAACAGTGTTATAATCTGTTTTAAAGTATTTTTATTAGCCAACCAAAGGGCCATTCTTTTAGTTGAATCACTTTTGGGATACCAGATCACTTTTCAATTTTTTTTTGTCTCTGTTACAATTTTAACTACATTTAGCTTAAATATATTCAATTTAATAACTTATAGTTTGCTTTAATTTTAATTACAGATATAACATTCCATTTAATAATTTATCGTTTTCATTCATTTTAATATCGGAAAAGTTTATTATTGTTTATTTCTCGATATTTCATCGTTTACTTTAATTCTTTTAATTGAATTGAGTAATTTAATAATAATTATAAAAAAAAAAGTGCTCCTTGGATGGCTAAATATGTTCTTAGCAAATTTTTGCATAGAATTTTTCGTAGTTTGTTTCTTTTTATTGCATTTATATCACTCCTGTATACCTAGAAAATGTGATTGAGAACTTTGATTCTTCCACTGAATTGAGCTTTCGAAAGTTAGTTAATTATTTACATTTATCAACCAGATGCAGGAAAAAGAAAAAAAAATTGAAATACGTTAAATAGTGTTATTATGATAATCATTTTGAGATGTCCTGGAAGAGAATTTCTTAATTTTTACATGGTCACACAGCATAATGATTTATTGAAATAAAGTGTGAAAGATATTCTTCTTCTTGATGAAACTTGTTTTTTAAAAAAAAAAAAATCTAGGCAGAGATAATATTAGATGGTTTTAAATAGTATCGATTAGAATTGTGGCAGTATAAAAAGCAAAGGATGTAACGGAATTTTTCATTCGCTCATAAAATGCAAGGAACAGAAACAAGTTAATAAATAAATTATGCACCTTTTGGTAAATTAATATGTAATTATGTTTCAGTACTAATTTGTAATGCATGCTATTATTATTTCTAGAAAAGTTAAGATTTCTTGAAATTTTTTTAGGTTTAAAAACTAAATATTTTTGAAAGTTTTATAGTTACAAATAAGAAATTTGAACTTAAAAATAAGAAACATTAATCTATTTAATGTAATTTTTTTAAAAATTTAATAAAGATTAAAATTTGTATGGTATATACTTTCCAAAATTTACATTTCTTGAAATACATTTTTTTTAGCGTTATTTATATTTAATTTATCTCTCTTTAAAAATATTTTTTGATTTTCAAATAAATTAATATTAAGGTCTAGTATTCGTATTTTTATATTATCAATCTATTTTAGGCTATGTATGTAGCTGGTGTTGTGTTCCTTCTCTTGAACAAGCCTGAGAAAGCCAAACAATTTATTAAAAAAGTATTAAAGGTTCCTTCTTTAACTAAAAAAGTAAGTACAAAATAGGATTTGTTGTGCAAGATAAACAATTTCATTTTCTTAATATACAGTTCTTGTAAAAGTTTTTCTATCTTTTTTAATATACTGTCCCTGTTATATTTTTGATATAGAATATTCAAAATATTTTTAAAAAATAATCGATTTTTGAGGTCCTGAATTTCTTAAGCATTACAACTTTTTTCTCATCAAAACATTTAATAATCCCATTCTACTGTAATGTATTGTATTATTAAAATCGACTATGTGTCCTTCCCTTTTGGTGATGTGGTCTCATTTTCTATCAGAGTGTTTAACTTTTATGCAATAAGTGCATTTTAACTATAAGGCATGTCAGTCTGTTAGTTATAATCCTCCTTGGCTCAAGAAGCCCTCTCAAGTGGTAGCTATCTGCATTTCTGTAGTCTTATTAGGCAAGTTGATGTTCTAATTTTCTTAATTGGTTTTTGTTTTAAATGATTTATCCGATAGGTGTATGAATTAAAGTAATATTTAAAATTATTGTTATGATAACTTTTTTTGAAATTGGAAAATCTTGATATTTATATATGTAGAATCATACTGTGTGGAAAAGTTTTTGTTTCTGTTTGAACGGCCTACCTAATTATTTCCCTGATTTCTTAGAGTATAAGTACTCTTTTTTCATTCTTAAAACTGTATTTTAATATTTGTTACTTCTTTCTGTTGTTGTGAGTTACTTATCTCTTATGAAACTCATCTCCTAAAATGCTTGTATAACAAATTACTTTCATAATTTTATTTTATCGATATTTTATTGTTTACCCTGTTTTAAAAATTCAGTATCAGAATTAACGGTGTATAATTCTTTCTTATTTGTCTATTGAATTACCAGTTGCTTTATACTTATTTGAAGCTTAGATTTTTCATTTTTTTAAAATAATATTTCTTTTTTACTTATCTCCTTTAAAACAGGCTTCGGTTCTCATGGGTTGGATTGATATGTTAACAAATGATGGCTCTCCTTCAAAAGACGTATTGAAATATTTCGAAAGTTCGGATAAGTAAATGTATTTAATTATTATTATTAACATGTGATTGTGTATTTTTTTTGCTTATCTCTAGATGCATTTCATGCCTTGTATTGTTCTACATTAAAAAATTTTTAGTAACATTTTATTAAAAATAAATTTTGAGGACATAACCAAGATTTTCAAATTTCAGCGTGTTTTATCATAACTTCTCAAAAATAGAACACGATTTTACAAGATTCTAAATAACTTCATTCTTCTAGGCAGATATTTAACTATTATGATATAGGCTAGATAGTAAAAAAATTATCTTCAGACTGAAATGATTTGAAAATTTTCCAGGATATAGTGTTGTTATTAATATATATAAGCTTGTAAGATAGTGTTGCATTAATATGTAGATTTTCACATGTTAAAATTCTTTATTGGCTTATGATCAAATCAGGGAGCTTAAAATTGCAGATTTATTCACAGTTCAAACCGACGCCAGATTAAAGTGATGTGGAGTTGGATTGTATTATTGTGTAATTATCTATAATCTATTTTAAATTTCTTAAGAGTTCTTAAAGAAATGTTGGTACTTTTCCATTTTGCTGGCCCAAATCTCGCCAAGCAGACTTTGTTGGCGATAACACACAGTATACTCATATTCTCTTTGGCGTCAGTTGTATCATTTTTGGCGACTTTATCGCTTGCGCCAACGAATTGGAAAAGAACCGAAATGTTTTACAGATTATTTATGCATTGTTGACAGAAATTTTCACCATCTAAAAGAAATTAACCCTTTTATTAAAAAATAGAGTACCATATATAATTAAAAGAGTTATCTCATTGAATTCAGCCATTCATTATTTTTATTATTTTAAAACTGTGCACGAAAATTAGTTTATATATTTTAATGCAATGTTTTTAAAGGATTTTTTTTTTCAAATGAAAGCTCATCACCTGAAGCAGTTTTTGGACGCGCCAAATATTATGAAAGACAAGAAAACTATGCCAAATCCTTGGAGTACTTAAATCAAGCCATCGTTCTCTTCCCAAAGTACCCTCCTGCATTTGTTGAAAAAATGAAAATCCATTTAGCTCTAGAAGACTGGGATCAGACTTTAGCTGCAGCTCAGAGGTAAAATATTTTTAATATTTTCTGACAAACTTCTATGATTTTTTGTTTTTGGTTAGTTTATCAAAACAAATTTTAATTTCTGAATGATTGTTTTGTAAGTTTTTTGTTATCTTTCATTTTATATATTTAGCAAACATTTACTCTCAACAATACTCTTATAAAATGGAAAATAGAGTTTTCATTTCAGTAAATATTACTTATATTTAAACTTTACTTTTTTTTGAAGTTCTAATTTACTTTAAAAGTTGATTTTCCGTATTTTTATTTTTTTCGCAAGATAATTAAAATAACCATGAAAATAGTTAGTAACACTCCTCACTTTCTCAAGTTCCATTTAAAAACAGAACGTGAGAAAGTTCTATTGTAAAATTCTGTTATGGTGGATTTTTCCATTTGTTAAAAAAGATTTGCAAACAAATTAGAGCTCCTTCTGTCTCTTTTTCTCTTTCTTTCCATAATTTAATGACATATTTAATATAAATTTTATGAAATAACATGCTCACATTATCTGACATAATAATGTTCAAATACTTATCTTCGTAATTTTATAAATATTGTGTAATGTCTGTGGTTCTTGAGGCTCAAAGTTATGAGATCCGTTGCCAATAGCCCTCGTGTTGCTTCTAGTGCGACATTCATAAAATCAAACCAATCCAATCTGTGGTTCTCTTTTTTTTTTTTTTTTTTTTTTCTCAATCGTATCAAGTAGGATCTATTGGGGTTTTTTTTGGCCTATTGTTTTAGGTAGATCATTTTTGACGTACCAGATCACTTTTCAATTTTTTATCGTTTGCTTCAATTTTAATTACATTTAGCTTAAATATATTCAATTTAACTATTTATCGTTTCCCTTAATTTTAATATAGGAAAAATTTTCTATTGTCGTGTCTCAATATTTCATCGTTTACTTTAATTCTTTTATTTAATTTAGTAATTTCATAATCATTATTAAAAAAAAAAGTCTCAACTTGGATGGCTAAACTTGTTCTTCGCAAAACTTTGCATGGAACTTTTTAATTTTTTTTATTTCAGCTTAAAATGTTCATTTGTCTCTTATGGAGGAGAACAAGTAAATGTTATTTATTCCACTTATCAGAGCTTATTAATAATATTTTAGCTTTAAATTTATTCTAATTTGTCATTGGTTACGACATTTTACTAGAACGTAATTTAGGTATTTAGTTAGTGTCTTTTTTCTTCAATGATTTGGCTCTCTCTTTATTATTGTCAGTTGATATGAATCTATATCAACTAGTTCTCACTATTATTCGTCGCAAAAAGATTTGAATGATTCAGCTATAGAACGTAGAGTGTTGAAGAATAAAGTGTAGCTTTGAAATAGTCTTGTGTGTGCTATCAGTGTATCACATTCCAAATTTTTGACACGTGCCTACAGTGGCAGAGTTACCATGGACGTGAACTTCGGGATCTGTAATATTCTATTTGAGAGTTCTGTTTAACTAAAACACTCTTTGTGCGGTATAATTAGAATTGTTGCATTCTTTATGACCTATTGTAGTATTTGAACCCGAAACCAGAAAAATTATCCGATCGGTTTTTGCTCCGCCTTTATCAACCAGACCAAAAGAGATGTCCCAAGTGGGCTAGTTATGAACGGCGTTTTAACTTCTGACGTTGTTGTTGAAGAGAGCCGCCATATTCACATGCTTCTGAAAATACATGAACGACACTGTAAGAAAATTATAAGAATGTTTGACTTGCTTTCGAAACTTTACTCGAAAAGAAGTTTGTAAAATACTTGTATTATAATTCTACTAATTAAATACATAAATGGAAACGGGATAGGGAAAGAAGAAGGATTGATAACTAATATTCTTGGAACAGAAATTTACATTATTATTGTAAATTCCTGGTTGCACTGAACATATTTCTGTCATAAGAGGGTTGGCTCACGCTATTTGCTTCTTCTAATATATGTGTTTAAAACACTCATTATAAACGCATTTGTTTCAACAGTGTGAGAGCAGAAAGTTGCACGTACTGTTTAGATGTCGTTTTCATCTCTTTCTCGTGTTTTAGAATTTCGAAGATCATCGCCATTACGCCCCCCCCCCCCGTATTGTTTTGCCTTAACATTAATGGACACTAATCAAATAACCAAAATTTTTACAAATAATTAAAATTAATCACTACTTCATATCAATACATGTATTTATTTCAAATGTAAATAAATATTACAGATACTTTTATTACCCAGATATTGAAACAAAATAGGGTTTTATTTTTAGTGTGTACTTGCGAAATTCTATTATTATATGCATTTATTAATCAAATATACTATATATTAATTTCAGAATATTAAAATATTATTTTTTTTCTTTAGATCATTACTTTTGGATGGAAATAACATTGAAGCTCTGAGATTCAAACTTATGCATCTGTTAACTCAAGGAGGCAAGATTGAAGAGGTAAAAATAAATACATAAAGCATTGTATTTCAAAAAAACAATATGTGTTTATCTTTCACAGTTTGAGAAGTAATTTTATGTTATTCCTGGATTCTATTGACATAGATAAAGCTGTTTTTATGTTAGTTATTGATATTGACTATGATTAACAATTTAACAACTGATTTGAAAAGTATTTGTTAAAATACAATTAACTTTGATATATTTGTTAATCAAAATAGTTTTGTTAGTTAATTTTAAAAAAAATTTGTTTAGAAATGTGTAATTAAATTGAGATAGATACTCACAAAACACACATAAACATTTTCTGTGGTAGAAAATTGCAATTTTTTTTTTATTCAAATTTTCTGGGACTAATTTGTAGGCGTTCCAAATTTTGTCATGTGCTTAGAAAATTAAAAATATGTCTTAGTCTACAAACGTAATGTTCACAGCTAAATCTTGTAAAGAAACGAAAAGATCGAATTTATGCAATAAATGTAACGATATTTATTTGTTTAATGACTTCATGAAATTATTGTTGTTTGTAGTAAAAATATATTTGTTAGATAAATAACTTTTTTAAAAATATTATTGCTTCTCTTTCTTAGATAGAATGTCGATGAAACTCGTATATTGCATGCTATAATTAATTTCATTCTATAGTGATACTTGATAAAATTTTCTTAGTTATTATAGTATGCTATTTACGAATAGGCATGTCAAGGTCATTCATTATCGTTTCTCCTCCATCGGTTACCATGGTAGCTATTAATTCACCACCTCTACCGCATTTATTTTCGACACTTCAGCTTAGGTCTGAATTCCTTTGCATTTAGACGTGCTTCATGTTAATTGTAAAGTCTGTTTTAAATATCTATATATAACGCATTTCTTTTTTTCAAAATTATATTTTTTTAAAAAAGGAAAGTATGTAAATTATTAAAACATATCCTGATAAAATATCAATATAACGCCTATGCGTATACAAATTTATTTAGTTTAAAAAGTTCCAATGAGTTGTTTAGTTCCTCTATATACAGGTGTAAGAAAATTAAATTTTTTTTATTACATGTTAACAATATTTTTAATATATAATATACAGATTTTAAACAAATATTTTAATGATGCAGATTAAAAAAACCCCAACTATGATCGTGAAACTGAAAACTTCGCTTTCATTAGAAGTCTGTTAACAGAAATAAACCGAAGTGGGGGGAAAGTGATAACCTCTCTCAACTGTTGTTGTCACATTTACAAAAGGCAGGGGGGGGGGGAATCTGTGACCTTGTAAAGTATAGTCTGAAGCGCCTTCTCATGTTGAAAAATATTTTAATAATTGGAGAAGTCTAAATATACTTTCAATCAAGTAAAATCGGAAGCTTTTTTTAGAGAATATTGTAACCATTCAGTACAGAAGTTAAAAAAGTAAAAATAACATGCAGTTTATAATAAAAACAGCCGAGGCTGAGTAAGAAAAGCAAACTAATACAAATGTCTTTATAAAGTAAAAAGTTTTATCAAAAAGTACCGATATATTATTTTTGATTCTTAAAATGAAGTCTTTTGGGAAAATCATAAAAATATAATGAAATTACTTGGAATTTTCTTTATTTGGATATTTCGCTTTTAGTTATTCTTCATTTAAGTTAATTTAACTTGTTTTCTTAGGCAGAAGATGCTGTCAAAACATTGTATGCAACAATGATGAAATGTGAACCAAAGAATGCAGAATTGTTTTTTGAAAGTGCCCAACTGTTTTCTAGATTGGTAACTAAAATTAAGTTTATTAATAAGATGAAAAACTTGTGTTAACAGTGGCTAGGAAATTTAAACAATATTTTTTTTTATTTAAGGATATATATATATATATATATATATATATATATATATATATATATATATATATATCAACCCTTGACTATCATTTGTTTCTTTTTTATTTAATTGATACAAATTGAGTTTTGTAGTAATAAAAAGGCATGTTAATATTCTACTTGTTGATTTCAAGGATCATTATAAATTTAAGAATCACTTTATATTAATTGCTTTTTATAATTTACAAGTTGCTTTAGGTAAAAATAGGTATCATAAAGGTTAATAAATTTTGTGTACTTTTTCTCCTTTGCTTGTCTGTCTAATAATTTGTCTTTCACTGTAATATTTGTAATTTTTGTGCAATTTAATTGTGTAAGTGATAGTTTAAAAATAACTTATATGTGAAATTCAAAAAGTCTAATTATATATTTTAACCAAAAATTCGCATATTTTGTAGTAATAAATCAATTTTGAGAGTTATGATTTAAAGTAAAAGTTTTCATAACTATTTTGCTGTAATATCCACTTTTCACATAATATTTTATGTTCATCATTATCTACTTAACCTGAATATTTTTCGATTTATTTATTTTCAATTTGGTATGTAAATAGTTATGAAACTATTACTATATTTATTTCTTAATTAGTAAGTTTTTTTTATGTCTATTAAGAAATAGGCATGTATAGCTTTAAATAAGCTATAGAAATATTGATATATTATATTATGATAATGCTAAAAAATGCAGAGTATTTTGTAATTATTTTCAAATTTTTTCCCATTCATTCAAAATTATCAGTATGTAATTTCAATATTAATAAATTCATAGAGTAATATTATGTAATGTTATAGACATTTAAAAATAGTTCTAAAAATAATGACTTGTTTTAAATATATTAATTTAAGAATAATTGATTTTCCTTTTGATCCAGTCTGGATTGCAGAAGCATATCATTGAAGTAACGTTTTCAATGGCCAAAAAGGCTGCAGAATTAAAACCAAATGATCCTGATATAAATGCAGAATATGGATATCAGTATTTATATCTGGGGAAAACTTCTAAAGCCTTGTCAATATTCAAAGCACATGCATGTGACAAGGCTGTAACAGGTAAAATGCTTTTCTTATCATTCTATGCAAGATTTTTCATAAATGTTACAAAATTATCTTACACTCAATTATTAAATTAATTAAATAAGAAAATTACAGTTGAAACTTAAAATAGATTCTTGCAAGCTTAATTTTTGACTAAAATTTATTAAGAAAAATATTGTCATACTGATTAGTTAATCTTACTAATAAGTATACACACTCACAAAGGACGTTCCTTAAAAACCGAGAGTAAAAGAGAAAAATCATGAAAACATTTAAGAAATATATTTGCAGCAAAAAATAAAACATTATTTTTCAAAATACCTTCCCTCAGATGATATGCAACGGTCCCATCGTTCAATCCACTTTTCAAAACAAGTAAAGAAGCTTTTTTTATGTGAGTTGCTTCAAAGACCCTTACACAGCTGAAATAACGTCTCAATCTGTAATAAACTTTCTGCTACGGAGCTGCCTTCAACGTCGAAAACTGCCTGAAATCGCAAGTTGTGAGATCTGGAATGTGAGGGTGATGTGGCATGAATTTAATATTGGGGTTTACTAAGATATTGCTGAACAGAAGTAGCGATAGGCAGATGTGATGTCATGTCCAATTCATAACGCTTTCTCGATATGTGTTGTCACAAAATTTTCAAAACTGAAACATGTTATTCACAGTAGATTTTGGTGGCACAACATGTTGATAGATTACTCTTTTGTGATCAAAGAAAATAATTGTCATAATCTTTCCAGCAGATTTTGTTTTTCGGTCTTCTTTTCGGAAACACTTTGAGTCACTCACTTCCGTTTCTGTAGGGCAAATAAAAACAGTTCTTTAAACAAGCACGAAACTAGCAAAATAAAATCGTCTGTTTCATTTAGAATATTTACAGACGTTCAGTTGACATTTTGAAAAAAAATCGCCAGCTCTTTTATTTTTTAGTATCGTGGTGTTGCCACCATGTAAAAAAATAGGTCTCAATTTTTATAGAATGCCCTTTATGTATGTGTATTATCATTTATAGTATGTGTAAAAAATAATAAAATTTGTAGTGGAATTCAAATATTGTAGAAACTCAGAGGTATTGTATCAACTAAAGAGAGTTTTGCATACAAAACAAGTTAGCCCATTTTAAAGAGAATCCTGATTATAAACGCCATTTTACCAAAATTCAAAGTATCAGTTCTGCCAAGCCGGGGCGAAATGACCGAATCCTATCACTGATTAAAAATGTGTGATAGATATCTATTTTCACGTTTATTTGAAAGTCCTTTTGTGAGCTATGAAAGTAAATAGCAATTGTATTCATGTAAGCCAAAATAGTGAAGGGATTTTTTGTAATAAAATTTATGGCATTGCCGTTGTTTCCTAGGAAATTATTTTATTCATTTAATAGAAATTTTAATTAATAGATATAGCAATAATTTTCATATACATAGATTTTTTTTTTGTTTGTTCTTGAAATAGAAATGGAATTCATTTTGTAAAGGGTTATTGTTTTCGTTGGATCACTTTTTCGTACCAGATCACTTTTCAATTTTTTATCGTTTGCTTCAATTTGAATTACATGTAGCCGATATAATATTCAATATAATAATTTAATGTTTGCTTTAATTTTAATTACATGTAGCTTAAATATATTCAATTTAATAATTTATCGTTTGCTTTAATTTTAATATCGGAAAAGTTTACTACTATCCATTTCTCGATATTTCATCGTTTATTTTAATTCTTATATTTAATTGAGCAATTTAATAATAATTTTTTAAAAAAGTCCAGCTTGGGTGGTTAAATCTTTTCTATACAAAACTTTGCGTAGAACTTTTTATATTATCAATTTTTGTTTTGCTTGAACCTCTGCACCACTTTTCAATATATTTAGCTCTTCAATTAAAACATTTGTCTTTGTCTATATGTGCGTATTTCTGATTTTAAAGTCTGTATAGAATGTTTTAAAATACCAATTTTAAATAAAAAAATTATTTTCTTATAATGTTTTTTTTATTAACTTTAGGGTCCATACAATGCCTTATTGCGGAAGGAGAACTTGTTAGAGCTACTGAACAGATTCAGGTGTTTGAAGAATGCGGTGCGGAATTTTCGCCGGTATAGTTTTTTTTTTTTTTTTTTTTTATTAAAACGTTTTTCTGAATTTCACTTGGTGTGTGTGTGTCATCAAATTTTCGATCGTTAATTTAACCAACTTCCCATCAAGCTAGAGCTTTGAAATTTTGGGAATCGTTCGTACTCGCCTAACAATGCAATATTTAGACGTTTGCGAGAAGTTTTAACTAATATTTCAATAATTTTAATAAGTCAAAATATTCTTTCCTCTCGGCGCTTTTAGGATTGAGGAAATTTTTTTTCCCCCTCTGGGAACACCGGGCACTCCCCACACCGCATGAGGCCTCGTAAAACTATTGTACTCACAAAGGGGAGATACTATCTCCGAGATAGTAAGGGTTGCTGACTTTTAGACAGTAATAATTCGCAAGAAAGAAAGATTCCAATATTTGGCGCCGTGTCTTATCACAATAATTTTTCCTGAATTCTGGTTCCCCTTTTTTTTTAATAGAATGACTTACAAACTTTCAAATGCATGTTTTGATTTTATCAGTATTATGAATTTTTTAATACGCTCACAAATGTCTCTTTTTAAGTAAATTTTAAAGTTAAAAATAACTAACAGTTTTAACTAATATTTCAATAATTTTCTTTAATAAACTTTGCCACCATATAAAAACGTTGATTTTTATATCGAATTATTCCTTTGCATTTTTAAAATTTGTGTTTGCATGGCATTGTCAGCTGTCTAATTTCTAGTTGGAACAAATGTGTTGTAATTGCTTAACTTTTTTAATCTTGTGAAACGGGACTGTATAATAATCTAATAATTTAAATATTCAGCATGTAATTTTTAATTGTTCGTCGTATACTTTTTTAAGCCTGTTTATGTGAATGCTTTGCTTTCAAAAATGGGGTAAGTACTATTAATTATGTATTTCAGTTTTGTATTAAGCTTTAATATGTATACACAAGTGCTGTTACTTCGTTATTGCTTATCATCATAATTTTTCATTAATATTTTGGTATCCAAAGTAAAAGTAGAATTTTAGAATTTTTGAACACTTTTCAAAGTGAAAGGATGGAGTCTTCGATATACTATGGATATTTTTATTTCATCAGCTCTATAATTATAATTTATATGCATGTTATATCCAATGCAATGTATTTTAAACATTTATTTCTTATTTTAGATATTCATTGAGTCGTAGTTTTAAACATTTTATCTTTTAATAGTAGCATTTAATAATGTTATTTAAGAATTCTAATTATATCCTTCAGTTATGATATCAATTGTACTTTTTCCTTCAGAAAATATATTAATTAAAATGTCTTTAATCTCCGTCTTTCTGGTGTGGTTAATGATGTGGTTAAATACTATGTTTTGTCATTATATCTCATTGCATATTTTTAGTGTTTATCTTTGCTTGTTCAAATTTAAGAAATCTAACAATTAGTAAATCTATATAAGTTATCTTAAAGTCTTTTCTGAAAGCAGTCGATTAGGCGAAGCTTTCAAGCATTTTAAAAATATCGTTAATTTAGATTAATTTATTCTTGCTGCGAGATAGTGTAACCAAAACAAAGAGGTTTGGAAAGAATTAGAAAAAGTTAAGTAACTTGCGTTTGATAAATGTATTCCAGCACTTGGAGCATTTTTTTTTTCTATTAGGGGGATCGGAAAGTAATGTCGTTTTCTTAAGTTAAATTCACACGACTACATTTTTAACAAGTTTTTATTTCTAATCAACATTATATTCACCTTCGTTATCAACAACCTTTTGCCATTTAGTATACAAATTTTCAATGCCGGAGCAGTAAAAATCAATCGGTTTTTCTGTAAAATATGTCGAGATAGCATTTTGGACATCATCAAAATTTTCTAATTTTTTGCCACTAAGACAATGTTGCAGTGATCGGAATAAATGGTAATCAGAGGGTGCAATATCAGGCGAGAAGGGTGGGTGAGGCAGTACCTCCCACCCCAATTCGTTAATTTTGTCTAAGGTCCGTTTTGCACAGTGCGGTCTTGCATTGTCATGTTGCAGAATAACTCCTTTTCTGTTGACAATTGCCGGATACTTTTCAATCAAAAACTGGTTTACTCGTTCCAATTGTTCACAATAGACATCTGCATTAACAGTTTGTCCAGGTTTTAACACTTCAAAGTGAATAACTCAGCGTGTATTCCACCAAACACACAGAAGTACCTTTTTGGGGTGTAAACCCGGCTTTGCAGTAGTTCGTGGTAATTCGTTTCGGCTGAGCCACTGCCTTTTGCGTTTCGGATTGTCGTACAGGACCCATTTTTCGTCTCCAGTGATCAAGCGATCAAAAATAGGATCTGTATGGTGCCGTTGAAGCAATACGTTGCACGTGAGGGACCGGTTGGCTTTATTTTGTTCGGACAGATTATGGGGGACCCAAACACCAGCTCTGCTTATTTTTCCGATCTGCGGCAAATGTTCTTGGATGGTTGACCAAGGTTGGTTAAGGCTGTTTGAGAGTTCCTCAATTGTTTGACATGGATTTGCTTCCACTTCTGCCCTTAGCACGTCGTTATCTAATGTTGTAAGTCTTCCTGATCGATGGGCGTCCGAGAGATCAAAATTGCTTGATCTGAACTTGGAGAACCATCTTTGGCATTTTGGAACGTCCAATGCGCTTGGATAAACATCGCAAATGTTTTTAGTCGCAGCAGTTGCGGTATTACTCTTGCGAAACTCAAAAAGCATACAATGCCGGATATGCTCTTCTGGTATTTGGCTGGCCATTTCACCCTAAATTGCAAAAAAAAGTCTAATACTTAATTATTCAGAAGCAAATATGATGCAATAACTTCAAAATCTCTTTGACATGCCTTCTAAGAACGTAATGAGCTACCAAATGAAAATCAAATATCGACATGCGCAGAAACGACATTACTTTCCGGTCCCCCTAATACATTCATATAAAAATAGGCAAATTGAATATAATTTCTTTTTCTTGTGAAATGCTAGTAACTCATTAATATTATGAAGGAACGCGTTTTTTAAGACAGATGCCCATCACTAGAAAATTTTATATTAATTATTTAAATATAATATTTTCTAGATATCATTCCCAAATAATTTCTAGGGATAATATAATATTTTATTATATTATCCCTAGAAATTATTTGGGAATGATATCTAAAAATTGATATTCCTGAATTTTTTAATAATAATGTCATTCGGTATTATTTGTAATAGATTTTTTCTCCTCTTAGGAAACTTTGTATATATCGGCTTTTCTCTCAGATTACATGTCAAGTTCTTCAGAAACTGTGGTAAACTACTTAAATAATGCTATCAAGCTGCATTTGAATGGTTTAAAGGTACCTACTTTTATTTTATAAAGTAAAGTTACAATAGATCCTTTGTATCTGTTGTTTTAATTAATTGTGTCCAAAAATTGTTAAGTGGTTCTTCTAAAAAATTAATAAGCCATTCAGATATTTTACTGTATCTTCTAAATTGTCTTTTTCTACCTTACATACCATGCATTTTTTTTTTTTTTTTGCTGTCTTATTTCTAATTACAGATCTGATTCATTAATGCGATGGTAGCGCAACAAGTTCTTAGAAAAATATATATGAACAAATTACTTTTGGTAGATTTTTTTTCAACATAATCTCTTTTAACCGTTATACACTTTTCCAAGCGTTTCTCCAACCTCTCCAAACCATCTAAGTTTGGAAATAAAAAATAGTCTCTGGGGCTCGAATGCGGTGGATGTTGTAATAATTCAAACTATAATTCCATGAATTTGGCCATCAAAACTGCATAGGTGTGCGCCCGTGCATTGTCTTAATGGAAAAGGATTTGTTTTCTTTTTCGAATGTTGACCTTTTTCTTGATTTCTTCGTTCAACCGGTGTAACAATGATGCATAAAACTCTCCAGTTATTGATGCTGTTTTTTCTCTCCAAGTAAGCGGTGTAAATGATTCTGAGTGTATCTCCAAAACCCGTGGCCATCCCCTTGTCGGCCGATTTCAACGTCTTTGCTTTCTTCTTAGCCCGTTAACCTTCAAAAACCCTCTACGTTGACTATTCCTTTGCCCTGGAGTGTAGTAATGAATCCACGTTTCGTCCACACTTAAATATCGACGCAGAATCTCTTCAGGACTGCGGTAAAAAAGCGCCAAAATAACCTCAGAGTCAACAACAGGATTGAATTTATTTTCCACTGAGAGCAAACGCGGCACCCATCTTGCCGTGATTTTTTTCAAACCCAGTTTTCCGTGCAAAATTGAAAACACCGTACCTTGCTGTATGTCTGTGGTCTCCACTATTTCTTGCACCTTGATTCGTTTATCTCTCAAAACCATATCGTTGATTTTGTCAATCATTCCGGGAGTAGTCACTTCCACTGGTCGCCCCGAAAGACATTCATCTTTTGTAAATGTACGGCCACGTTTAAACTCATTTACCCAATTGTAAACAGTTGCAAATACAGCAGCAGATGTGCCATGAACTTCACCCAACTCGGCTTTGATCTCTTTTGTTATTAAGCTTTTTAAATGCAACCGCTCGATACTCACTTCCCTCCATTTTAAAACGTTTTTATGTATTTCACTTGGTGTGTGTGTCATCAAATTTTCGATCGTTAATTTAACCAACTTCCCATCAAGCTAGAGCTCTGAAACTTTGGAAATCGTTCTTACTCGCCTAACAATGCGATATTTAGACATTTGCAACAAGTTTTAACTAATATTTTCTTTGATAATGCAGTTTAGCCCAACCACTTGGCGCGATTTCAAAAATTGGTACCAAACTAGGCGATTTTTTTTTTGGCTGAACGTTAAGTCCGTAAAACGGACCAGGGTAGCCAAATTTGGCAAAATAGTGCCAAATAATTCTTGTCGACAAGGATGGTTGGGTTAAACTGCATTCCAACCATTTAATTTGCCGGATGAATTAATTAATTTTAGTTAGTTTTAACGTTTTTATGTATTTCACTTGGTGTGTGTCTGTCTGTGTGTGTATCAGTGTGTCATCAAATTTTCTATCGTTAATTTAACCAATTTGATGGGAATATCAAGCTAGAGCTCTGAAATTTTGGAACCATTCTTACTTCCCTAACAATGCAATATTTAGATATTTGCGACCAGTTTTAACTAATATTTCAATAATTTTCTTAATAAACTTTGCCACCATGAAAACGTTGGTTTTTATTTCGAATTTTTCTAAATAAATACAAGTTTCTTGCTTCAATCGACAATAAAAATAAAACCATGTGATGGAAATAACTGAGATTTAGGCAGCTGTCTAGTGAGTCATGTTGCTTACTAAAAACATAATATTTCCAATGCTATGAGAGCCATCTCTTGGATTTTCTAAGAACTTCTTGAACGACCTTCTTAAAAACAATGTATAGCGTATTCATATTAAATTTTCCACACATTTAAAGTTTTGAATTGATGGAAAACAGAAAGTATTGCCTTAGAAATAAATTTAGCAAATGAAGAGTATTACTATGCTCAAGTTTGTTTATTTTAACTACTGATTATGTTCCTAAATGTGTGAGAGGGAAAATCCGTTTGTACTTTTTCAAAAATTTATTTTCTTCGCAATTTTTTAAAAACGTTTTGAAGTTTTCTTTTAGACATTATTATTTAACTTTTTCTCCTCCAATTTCAGTTTGATTGATTTCAATATTTCAAGTTTAATATTTTTGAATTGCGAATTTATTTGGGGATATTTTTTGAAAAATTGGTAAATTCAAATCAGAACACAATGAATATAGACTGCTGTGATGTACAATACACAGTATGTATTCATTCGCTTGTGCACATTAAATACAGACTGTTTTTGTGTGTCCGTAAGTGTGGAATTAATTAATCATACTTTTTTATTTTGGTAAATTGGAAAATACTTGTAATTTTGAAATTTGCTTTTATGTAATATACGTTGAAAAAAAACTTGTGTGTATATTTTGTTGATGTGATTCACAAATACGATGCTACTTTTAAATTTTGTGTGGTTTGAATGGGTTTGCATGCATTTGTTACGTTCGCTTAAAATAGTTATATGTGTTAGTTACTTAGAGAATTAATCTTTCTTTTTTAAATATCTGATTTTAAAAAAAAATCTTTAATTTAATTTTTCTAAAATTAAATTAAAGATTATTCTTGAAAATTTTTAACACATACGCATAAATATTCTTCAGTATCTTTTTGAATAATTTTTTTAGTCTAAGTTTTCATTCCTGTCATAGAAATAAGATTATCTTGCATTTGACTTTTTTTTTAATCCAGAAAGTTAATTTGCGTGCCTGTATTCATAAACATTTCATCAGTATTTTTACTAGGAAGTAAAATAAATCGCTTCGTTTTTAATGAATTTTTAATTATGGTTTTACAAGAAAACGTCACTTGAAGTATTCATAACATCCGAAATAATTGTTCCCATTTCTTCCTACAACTCATCCTAAATTTTTTTTTTTTTTTTTAATAAATATTATTATCAGAGCAGCTTAACTAAAATCAAATATCCAAGCTATGAATAAAATCATGATATAACTATAAAAACTTTTCATATGGTGGTAAGTTTTTGTGTAAAACTGGTATTTTATTGATTTACTTTTTTATTTATAAACGTCAGCTATTAGCATCATTTTGAAATCAAGACTTTTCATTGGCAAAATAAAATAAATTGTAAAGTGGAAATTTTATTTATATATATTTTTCATGCAAATATTGTTTTGAAATTAATTTTAATCATTTGATTTTTATGTAAAAGTCAACAAGATTTGATTATTTTTCCTAGCATTAATATTTTAGTACAAAAATTAGACTTATAATATGTGTGTATGTAAATGTTTCTGAAATTCAAACACGTTTTTTTACTTAAATAAAATAATTTAAATTTCATTAATTCATGAAAACTATATTTAAACAAAATTTAAATTTTCCAAAATTAAATTTTTTGTTTCCCTCTATCATTTTTCACCAGTTTTATTCATCTTTAAATACAGGTAATTTTTGCATAATAGGAAAATTAAATTACAAAGAATACCTGAGGTTACACAAATCATGATATGAGAATCAGGTATAATAATGAAATTTACAGTAATGTTTCTGGTATATTATATTTTCACACATTCCTGGTATTTTGTATAATAGTTCCATAATTAATATTATAGTATTTTTTACACAATTAATATTATAGTATTTTTTACACAATTAATATTATAG
>BMAW01124751.1:902-26613 GCA_019974015.1 Nephila pilipes | reverse complement strand
AGAATACGACGAAAATTGATAGATTGATGGAAAAAGCATTTAAAATTTTTGCATTTTCTCTGTCAGGTAATGTACATTAAGCTAAATGTTGTTCTAAATTTTTCCGAAATTTTTTTAATTCCTTAAAAAATTATCATTTTTTTTTATAATTATAAGGTGATTTATCCGGTGCAAAGACTCTTTTGTATCAATCTGTGGATAAAGAAGATAGCAATCCCGAGGGCCGAATTGTTATGGCAGAACTCCATTTGAATGAAGGAAACTTATACGCAGCCAGTCACTGCTTGGAAGTTGCATTGAGCTATAACTTTGAAGTCAGTTATTGACAGTTTTTTCATTGCTTATATTATGATGACTTTTTTTTTTTTGAATATTTTCTATGTACTCATTGTAAGTTATAAATTATTTTTTATAAAACTGCATTGCAAGTGTCATACCTTTTCTTTCTGAATATATATGTAGGGTCAGGCAGGGTAATTGTAAACAAATTTTATTTTCATTCCCTATTTTTGAACTAGTAATATTAAAAATAAACTGCTTTCCCTATCAAAAGAATTGGTTACTATTCTACTTTAATATTTCTTTGTGACGAAAACTCAAAAAAATATATCCGCCCTTAATTGTCTGTTTAGAATTATCCCATGTTTTACAATTTCCCCAGAGTGATTTTAAACAATGATTTCCCATCTACTACAGAATACTGAGCGAGAGTATCTGAAAGGATGAGTCATGAGATTGGAGAAACAACCAACTGTTTTTTTTTTTTTTCACTGTTCTAATGCCTTGAGAATGCTAAAAAATTGTCAATTATAAATTAAAATACAGAGAAGATACAAGTGTAATATCGATACAAGAAAAAGAACATATTTTTTTCACATTGACCATGCTTTCTAATTTAAATATACTGTATTTATTTGAATCCAATCCACCTCGATTCTATACCTCATCCCAAATTCTCAACTAGTTTTTTTTGAAAAATTAAAAAATATTGTAAAAAAAGTTTATCGATATCTGATATTTACGAAATTTAAAAAAAAAATTAAAATGAGAACTAATAAGAGTGAATCATCAATTTGTTTTACCGGTATATTAAAAACTCTTAGATATCTACATGAACATGCAATTGCTTTAACCGTCAGCATCATGTTCCGAAAATGATTCGATACTCCCACTGTCACAGCTGACTTCGGAACTAGTGCCGGCGTCACCATTTTTCCGACCGTGTCGTCTTCCGTGCCATCCAACGCATTTATTATGCAACATTTTTTAAAAGAATGTCTCATTGGAAACTTTTTTTCCATGTAGATATCCATTCTGCAATTTTCGAAGCAAATGCCTTCTTGATTTTTCCCGGAATCAATTAAACGACCGTTTTCCAAATGCAACCAGTTTTCGTACTCATTTTTTACGTAGTCTTTAAATGGCGTATTAATGCTTACGTCAAGCGGTTTTTTCTGCATGTAAAATCGCCTTCCTTTTCATACTTGCTTCATAGTGAATACGTCTTGATGTCATTACCTATATCTTTGATGTTTAGTAATTAAAAAAAAAAAAACGTACACAAAAAAAGTTCCTCAATACGTGCACATAATGTAGTTCAGCATAGACTGAAAACTGAAGATAAACTGCGCTATGTTCTGACGCCTGCCCATTCCGGTCTGCCTCTTGTGCCATAGCTAACTCAATTATTAAACACTAAGACACAATAAGTCAATCAAAGAGACACTAGAACAATATTTACGGAATTTATTAACTTCTAATTAATATAGCAATAATTATTTATGCTCTCCCGGGCAAGAATACCACTACCCTAATTCAACCCACCACTAGTAATCTAACAGACTCTTTCCATTAAGCCTTCCTCGACTGCAACTCAGACTCTGAAACAAATGTAGCACTCTGAAATAACTAAAACTCTTGAAACACTACACCTTTAATCCAATCGCCTATTTCAACCTCTCTTTTTACAACTCCTCCTTCAACCTCTCTTCCCACTTCTCCTTCAGCCTTTCTATCGCGACTTTCAGTCGGAGTTTATATATTTCCTAACTCTCCCGCTTCACTTCATTTCTACCTGCTTTCTATCTACATACTCACGTTTCATTTTTGTTTGGGCAATGGTTGTTTAGCAAAAGCAATCAATCTTAATTAAAAGTCCCCAAGGTTAGTGAAGAGAAACCGTGAATAACTCAATGTCACAATGTTATGAGTCATCGATGCAGGTGGCCAGAATGAATGGTTACATTTTTCCATCTGATTGGGGTGGAAACTCAATTTCCGTCATCTGACAAATTTTTCCACCTTCTGTTCTAAGCCGCACTTGATTTTCAATAGCATTCAGTAGTAGTAGAATCTTAAGCCCAACACAAAATACAGCACATTAAATGCAGCATTAACTTGTGACTCTCTGGTTTTCTAACTGAAGCAGAGCTGTCCCTGTTTCACCCCAAACATGCTTGATCTCAATTTTTCATGATGACGTGATCCCTTTTTCATCTACATTTAACATTCAAAACCTGGAAAGAGGTCCAAATATAACTTATTTACAATTACCCCTAGTTCACAAATACTCCGCCTGACCCTAAATATCTCCCCCCCTTCGTATTTTTATTTATTTATTTATTTTTTTAGATAAGAAGCAATTTTGATTTTTTAATGATCAAAGCCGAAATTCAGAAACAGCAAGGATTGTTGTCAGACGCTGCTGAAACACTCAATTTCGCAAAAACCGTAGCTTTTCCAGATAATAAGAGAGAAGGTTAGAAGTGATCTCTTCTATCATTAACTTTTCAATATACGAGTATATCATTGTGACCGTTAATGTAAGGTTATTGATCAATACTTATCCTAATTTTGAGTCCATGTATTCGTAACTTGAGAAATCTTTTCAAGCAACGTATTTTATTAATATTCTTAGAATCCTTTACTTTTTTGATAATATTACATTTTTTATCGATGATGATTATAATATAATAAAAAGTTTTATGCAAAGTTTTTCAAAGAAAAGATTTAGCCCCCCAAGGTGCGCTTTTTTCATAATTGTTATTAAATTACTCAATTAAATATATATAAGAATTAAAGTAAATAATGGAATATCGATAAATGGATAATAATAAACTTTTCCGATGTTAAAATTAAAGCAAACGATAAATTATAAAATTGAATATTATATCAGCTACATGTAAGTAAAATTGAAGCAAACGACCAGAAATTGAAAAACGATCTGGTACGCTAAAAGTGATCCAACTAAACCAATAGTCTTTTGAGTGGTTAATATATTGAAGAATATAAACATACAATGAGTTTAAGATAAATATATGGAATTGTATATATATATATAATATCTCTTTAACTGAGATTGGTATTTTTCATCTTTTTATGTTTTTTGTGTTTATTTAAATTTGATATATTTATTTTTTCTTCGGAAAAGCACAAATATACTATTAAAAGAATTATATAAATGGTTTATATACCTTACTTCCATCAGATGTCTGCGTAATATCAATATTTCAATATTTTCTGTCTCAAATCTTGGAGTTCCACGAAGTCATCGAGCACTTGATGGAAATCCGTGCTAAGTAAAAGCTCGGGCTCGAAAATTTAAAATTCGTTAAGCGGGTGAGTGGTAGGCCGTTATATAGTCGTACTGACAGGACTATGCGTTGGGGATGGAAACAACGTTGTTGTAAAGTGCGTATCGACGAAATGAAGACTATAGAAGGCTCAATTGACCAAAAGTGAGAAAAGATCGGCTGACTGTACGACAGTCTCGAAATGTTCCAACGGTATCATACAACGCGTGCTACAACTTCTTTCGAACCTCTTATGATATCTTTTATCATTTCAGAGCGCTATCCAAGGCAGGGTTATATTCACGTTGCCCTTTAAGACACCTGTTTTTAACTCTCCAACTTCGACAAAGCCATCTAGGACCTGTTTTATTCTTGAAATAGATAACCAGAGTATTCGAGAGATGAGCTTTCGAGATTATTTTATTTTATAGAAGCATTCAGTTATTACTTCTGACTTGGAAGGCTATCATCTTCGATAGCAGGTGACCCGCAATAGACCTTTGTAACTGTTTTAACAGCTTAACAATGTGTCGAGGACATCTTGCCTTTTATAGTCTGTTACTTTACAAAAGGTGTGTCAAAGCTACTCATTTTCGTTCCTGCTCCATCGGTTACCATAGTAGCGTCGAATGTACTATCGACAGTGCATTTATTTTCAACACTTCAGTTGAGGTTTGAATTCCTTTGTGCTAGGACGTGCTCTATGTTAAATGCTACGTCTATTTTAAATATCTATAAATGACTTCTTTTTTTTCCAAAATAATAAATTTTGTAAAATGAAAGTATATAAATTATTAAAACATATCCTTATAAAATATTAATATAACACCCATGCGTATACAAAATTTAATTTAAAAATTTCCAATGAGTTGTTTAGTTTCGCTATATTAAGGTGTAAGAAAATTAAATGTTTTTAATTACATGTTGATAATATTTATAAAATGTTTTGCAGAATTTAAACAAATATTTTATTGATGCAGATTCGAAAAAAAAAAAAAAAAAGAAAGAAAGAACCCAACGATGATCGTGAAACTCCAAATTTCGTTTTCATTAGAAGTCTGTTTTTTTTATAAAATAAAACGAAGTGGAGAAAAAAAGCTATGTCCAACTGTTGTTGCCATAGTTACAAACTACAGTGGGAGAAAAAAAAGTCTGTGACCTTAAAGCGCCTATTGTAAAGTAACAATATTGTGTAAATTGCTCTACTTGATACATTATTTTGATGCCATTTTTCAATGTGATTATGTTTAGTCTTTATATTGTTCGCATATATGAATTGATTTCTTGCTGTTGAAACTTTTTGGCAAGCAAGTTCACCTGACGTTTCGAATTGAACATGTATGGAACACGACGCTGTCAGATTTGGGCATCATAGAATGTCGAAAAAAAGAAATCGAAGATTGTTAACAAAATCAATCTCAGGATGAGATTAGGATTCTATGTCATTTTTCTCCTAGTCGTATTCAAGCATGTATCGCAGACAGGGGAGGTTTTACTTAACAATGATTCTAACATACACTGTGCAACATGCAACTCGAACATACTGTATGTTCTACGGTTTCGAAATATTTAATATTCTATTACATATATATGTATTTATCTCATATTTAATATCAATTTAAGCACACACTTCTCTCTCTCTCTTTTTGCAGAAGAGCGTATTAAGGGCTTTGTAAATTTTAATGTTATCTTTATTTGATCTACTTTTGATTCTACTACTTTCATTTTACTATTTTTATTTGTTTTTTTTTTAACACTGTTACTTTTAATGAATTTTAAATACTATTTTTTTTTTTTCAGATGATCTGAGAGAGAAAAGTATAAAAAGGATACCACTTTCGAAAAAAATTAATTTATATGTTCAGCTTATAAAAGTATATTGTGATTTAAACAAGCAAGTATGTTATCTTATTTAATTTTTTTTCTGTGTATTCTTACTCTAATTTCTGTGTTCAAATTTGAAATATGAAAGTTAAACAAATATTTCCTTGTTTGTGATACTTCCTCATGATTATTGAAGTATTATTCGAGTGTTTTGAAATAAATGAAAAAATTTTTAGTTTCTGAAATAATTTTTGTTATATATTTAATATATATAACCTGATATGTATGCTAATATTTAAAGATTGAAAGATTTTTGCTTTTTTCCCCTTTATACAAATTTAATATATATATAATATGTGTACACACACACACAAAATATGGCATTCAGTGAGTTCTGTGTGTATACATATATACAAGTAAATATTGAATCATCATTCCCAGCTAAGTTAGCATTGAGATAATAAAGAAATAATCTCTTTCAACCTTACATCAGATTCTCTACCCCCCTCCATCTTTTCTAGCAGCATTAACGAATGCTGGGAAAATATACCAAGTAACATTTACTTTTATTATTATAACTTAACAATGTATAATCACATCTCATTTCATTCTGTTTGGCCTATATTTTGCGTAGCCGAGATATTATAACCAGAATATAAGGAAAGTCTTGTGTATATATATATATATTCATTAAGCTCTGCAAGTAATGCATAATAATTACATTTAGCGTTATAATTAGTTTAATTATTTGTTATATCAAACATATACTCTTTAAAGTAAGTTTTTGATTATGCTCTTTGCTTCGCAATTTTTAACGAGCTGTGTGTTGGAAACGTTTCGTTAGATGATTAAATTAAATATATTTTGGTTATATACGAAATCTGCAGAACTAAATCAAATGATAAATTAATTAAAACTGGAGTGTTGTGATATTGTTAAAAAATTTCATGTTTTATCTTAAGTTGTTATTCAATACGTATAAAAATATTTTATATGATGTTTTTCATGTAACTTAATGGTGCTGGATTCAATTATCATTTCTTTATAAATCAATTTCTGTTATCAATAGAATATTTATTTGATTTCTTTACAGCCATTACTCCTAATTCTCATTAAGAACATTATCTGATGATTAAATAATAGTAAGGAAGTTTTAAAATGTTTATGCAATGGATATTTTATTTTTGTTAATTTTAAAAATATATTTGTTTTTTTTTTAGGATGCTGCTAATGCTGCAATTCATGAAGCTAACACATTGTTCCGAGATACACCAGAATTTGATCGTCTTCGATTTGCAGTTGCATATTTTGCTTTAGCGCGTAACGATGTAAAGTTAGCTCTAAAAATTTTAGAAGAGATCAAACCTGACAAATCGTGTTATTTTGAAGCTTTAGAACAACGAGCAGAAATATACTTAAAACAAAAAAAGGACCGAATAAAATACATTAATTGTTACAGGTAAATTTATTTGTTGAGACATATATTTTAATAGTTTATAACCACTTCAACTTCAACCTGTAGAAAATTATTTTAAATTTCAGAAGCTTTGAGCACATAATCTCTCTCTCTCTCTCTCTCTCTCTCTCTCTCTCTATATATATATATATATATATATATATATATATATATATATATATATAAACGGAATTTTTAGTTTGCAAGACTTTAGTACATTTTGCATGTTTATGTGTCAAAAATTTTTCATGTTTGTAATTTATAAGTGTATTTTAACAGATGACAAATAAAAGTAATGGAGTTGACACAAGTTTTTTTATTTTATTTTCGTGTTCAAATGAAAGTAATAATATTTTTAACTTAACTATTTCTTAATAAGATTTGAAACAGAAAAGTACTTGTTTTTATTTATCTTTTTTCCTTGGTCAGCTTTCCATTATTTGTTTTATGGAATTTTATTTTGTGAAACATCATTCATTTTTGAATAAATATTTTAAAAAAAAGTCATTATTAAGTAGTTCATTAAAAATTCGTTTCTTTGATAAGTTTAGAATTTTTTTTTTTGTATGCATGAAATATATCTTTTGGTGGTAACATATTTAACTCATTATGTATAACTTTCTTAAATTTTGAATTATTTAAACTTTTATACAATGTCTAAATACAGGAATTTTAAAATTGTTTAGTTAAGTACTAAAACAGATATGATCCAAATTTAAAATATTATTTCATTTGTGTTCAGGGCAGCTGTGAATGAAAGGAATACACCAGAAACTTTAAACTTATTGGGAGATGCATACATGAAAATTCAAGAGGTGCACTTTTTTTTTTTATTATTTCTAGTAACGAAACAAATTTATTCATGCTCTTAAATTTATATATTTTTATGAATTAAATGCAAACTTCTTTTGCTTTTATTAGCCAGAAAATGCAGTTGAAGCGTATGAACAGGCTCTAAAACAGAACCCGAAGGATTCTGAACTAGCGAGCAAAATTGGCACAGCATTGGTTAAAACTCACAATTACGAAAAAGTGAGTATGTTTAATTTACATTTTTTATTTTGTAATTTTTAGACAATGATCAATATTTTTTTCAACATTATACTGTTTCTCTTTCTTGCCTCTGTGTTCGTAAACAATTAAAGAAAGATTTTGTGAAAAGGGTAGTTGTAATAAAAAAAAATACAATTTTCTATTCAAGAGTATATATATATAAAAGGGGGAAGAGCTACATCATTTGCAATGATAATTTTTATTATTGCAAAAAAAATTACATTTTACAATGTTCATTGTTTGCTAATGTAACTGGAAGATTATCCCTTTCTCAGGAAATAGTTTCCTAAAAAATGATAAATATTTTTCAGGTTTTAGATAGCAGTTTAAATTATTTAAATATATTTAAAAATTGTTAAGGTTTAACATAAATGATAAAATATGAATTTTAGAGACGAACTTAATTTGAATAATCTTTTCAATTATTAAGTGAAACTTCGCTTGTCTTAATTTGAATAGTCTTCTCAACAGTTAAGTGAAACGTATGACCACAAGTTCACTATTCAAATTTCCTTAAACACATAATGACTTTATTTTACTTCACATATACTACTTTTGTTTTCTTTATTAATTTTTAAATTGCATTTATGTATTATTTTTCAGGCCGTCACGTATTATAAAGCAGCTATTAAGAGTGGTGGGCAGGAAAACTTAAGGTAATGAATGACATTTTTAAATTGAAATTTTGATTTTCATTTTAGTTAGTTATTTATAACAAATTTCTTTATAGATACGATTTATGTTCATTGTTATGCACTATAAAACGCTTTAAAGAAGCTGAAGAATTGATAAATGCTGCTCTGGAGAATGGTCGTGGAGGTGAGAATTGTTAATTTTTAAATATTTTAATAGTTGCATTCTTATCCTCTTAAAGTTATTTTAATTATTATTTGGTAGTTTAAACAATTGTGGGAATGAAATGATATAATGAGTACTTTTCCGCAAAGGGTACATAGTATGAAAACATTTTTTTTTCTCCTCTGATTGCTATTGAGCTTATATTTTTGATGAAACAATTAATTACTATTTCCTCAAGTCCAATTTTTTTTAAAGTTTACTTGTCGATATTTCTGAAGTTTTATTTATGACTTATAAATTAATCAAAAAAAATTATTTTAATCATGTGGCTGCATTTTTTTTTTTTTTTTGTATTCAATGCAGCAGTAAAAAACACTTTGAAAACGTATTAAATTTACTTTTTATTTATATTTTTTTGCTCTTTGAAATTAAATTATTTTATGAAGTACAATACAACTCCAATTCATCCTTTTTTTCCAATGGCATATTTTCCTGCCATTTTCAAATGGAAGAAATAAATAGATCCTCATGCGCATGTTTAATGTGATTAGTAAGATTTCATAAGTCAAGAGGAAATACAATAAAAGAAATTGCTAATATGTAGACAGAGGGCTGGACAATGATACTGCAAATATTATGAGGAATGATATAAATAATTTTTCTTTATGATTTAGAAATATATAATCGAGTTTTGTAATTAGAAGCTCCTCTTTTGCTAGATTTATTTGCTTCCCCTTAAGATATGAAAGGTATGTAGCGTTTATGTTATAAAACTCTTATTGTTGCATCTGGTAAGAGATGGAAGCTTAGTAAATTTTTGGTTTTCCATAGTGATTGCATCTTTGATGTCAAAAATGTGTATGTAAAAAATTTGATTGTAAGATGTTCAGATTAAACTAATACAGAATACGCATTTTTATAATAAAAATTGTAAGATTTTAAGTTTAAGGATCTTGACATATCTTAATTTTTGAAAATTTCTATATTACGACAAGTTAATTTATGAGTAATTAAAATTTAAAATTCATATATGGAATTCATTTATGCATATCATTTCTACATAAAAATTTAAAACTAAAAATAAGTTTAGATGCAATTTGTCTAGCATTTTAGGAACTTGTACTTCTCAACAGAATTAATTACTTATTCCAAAATTTTAGCATGTAGTTTGTGAAAAGCTAACAATATACATAATATATCACACATGATATTACAACACATACATCCCTAAAACGACAAATCGAATATGCTAGTCTTTCATTTCAGAATTCTTTGTAACTTCCTGAATTGTACAATATTTTAATGTATCGTGTCACCAAAGAGAAATTAATATTCATTTACAAATTTTTCTTCTCTCATAACTGCCTCACTCGATATCTTACAATTTACGCATCTGTGATGGGTCAACAATAAAAGTGTATTGTATTTAAGCAGAAAGTAAACATAGTATATTAAAACATCATATGTTAACAAGAACATCCATTTCAAAAGAAGGGAAATTTTGCTCACTTATCAGACAGGTGGCTTTCATAATTGGTTCTTGATTAATTTCAAAATTCTCTGACAAACTTGTTTTGCACCTCTAATTTAATTTATTTTAAAGAGTCACAAAACAATTAACACAGTATAATATTCTTCCTTTTTCATTGTAATACTTTCTACCTCCGTCAATTTTTGAGGAAGGTAGAATTCTATCTGACCTTGATCTAGAGACAGTTTCGCTTGGTGTGTAGCACCCTCTATTCTATTTAGTTTCAACACAACATATTAACAGTTATATAAGTGTGTAATTTGTATTTAACGGATTTTCATCTTTCCAGTTGATAACCTGCATTCGCTGGCTATGGAATCAAAGTATTTGTGCCTTTTGTCCGATGTCTATTCAAAAATGGAAATGGAAGATCAAGCAATGAGTATTCTTCAGAAAGCATGGGGTGTCCAAACTCGGTAAAATAATAATTTTTCTGCTATTTGTATTACACATTTAGAGATGGCTAATATGTATATTATCTGACCATGGTTCTAGTAAATGGCAAATTCAAATAATGAATGGAAATTAGATACATTTATAGAATAATGAAGGGCATGAAATTATAACCTTTATGAGATTACTCTGAAAATAAAGTAATTTGATGGATTATATCATTTAATGTCAAATGTAAGAGCCAAATAAAATTAAAAGTAGCAATTGTGCTCATCTAAATGATATATTGCTGTAAAATATTTACTTAATGACAATTAATTAATCGTTTATTATTGTTTAAAAAGCATTAAAACAAATTGTTGCATTTGCATCGGCACTTAGCAGAATAAAATATTAATTTAGAACTTTCTTTAAATGCTTGATGGTCAGATTCTATGACCCGTAAAATATGGTTTTTAGGCAAATAAAGTAACAGAAAAGAAGGATTATTCTCTCTAAAAAACAAATAGCAATAAACTTTATTAGTTCGTCTTCTTAAATTCTAACTACAAATACAGTGCGGCAACGTTTTTACAAAATTGTTTAACAAGTTGAGTAGTTCGCAACTTCTCGCGGACGCGACACAAATATATATTTAAGCCATTGTGTTTACTATACAATTGTATGTCAATCTTTCAAGCAAGAATTTTTCAAATAGAATCTAATTTGAAGATTTTACATCTTATTAACTATCAAAATTTTCTTCACATTTAAATTATATAAGTAGACTTTTACATCGAGAATTGTACTATTCTACATAAAACTTTGAATTTTCATGCTCATAAAATCCCTTTTCAGTACTGGTTTCTTCTAAGAAATCAATAACGAATTTCGATTATTGTTATTGGAAAATGAAGTTTATTTTTGATACGAAGTGTTGAAATTAATTGTATGTTTATAAAATAGGATACTTATTGTTACTTGAATCTCTCTTAAGTCCTTTAATAATTTCTATTAATTCTTCTCTGTACTGTTCTCCGAAAAAAGGACTTTCATATTTGAACGATACATTTCAGTATTCTGTATTAGACTTTGCACATTCTAAATTCTTTATTCTCTAAATGGTTTTGTTCTCTAATGCCATTTCTTAAAAATACTTTTGAACAGAACTCTGGCTTTTATTATGGTTCTTTTTATAAAATTTTCTTAAAATACATAATTTTGACATAGAATTGCATAGAAAAAAGGTATTCTTGCATATATGTATATATTTAATAGCAATAATTCTTGTAAGCATAACTCTAAAATTTTGGTTGGCAAACTTTAAATTCATATATGTTCAGATTTTTTTCAATATATTTCAGTAGTTGTTTTACTTATTATGATTTTGTTCAGAGTTTTGAGGAAGGTTCATATGGAACAAGCAGATGCTGATGAACATCGTAAGAAAGCTAAGCAGTAAGTTTTGAACATTAGTTTATTTTTGCTTATGGTAAAAGAATATGAAAAGTTGGTTTAAATAGATTGGTTACTTTTGTTTAAGGATTTGTTGTCAGTTAGCGGTTCATGCATCGAGGAAAAAAGATTATGGCAGTGCTGTGCAGTTCTATAGAGAAGCTCTTACATTTGATGAAAATGATACAGAGGTATTTCTAAGTTTTTTTTAAGTTTATTTTTGAACAATTTTTCTATCTGCTTAAGTTTTAAATGAAAAATCATTTTCCAATATTTGAACATAGTACAATAATGTTTATTTAATTACTTTCTGAAATTTCTGGTATTATATACATTACTATTTGAAACACTGATATATCCTCATAAGCATAATTGTTTTTTGCAGATAATTTATTTGAAAAATTTTGACATTAATAGAAACAATTTACAAATCTCAGATTTTTAAAATATTAAATTTTTTGGGGGCAAATGATGCATGAATATTTTTATACAATATCAATGTATTTAAAAAAGATGAACTCTTCAAACAAAAGATAAACTCTTCTAATAGTCAAAAAATTTTAAAATATTTATGAAAAATCCGATTTAAAATTTTTATAGCATTAAATTACTTACTTGTAGACATTGTGAAAGTATGAAATAAGGATGTCCCAAAATTAAAATAAGCGTTGTGAAAAATACCTTTTCAGGATACATTTAGTTTAGATTTAACATTAAAAATGTAATTAACATAAAAAAATGCAAAAACAGAAGATTGCGTAATCTTCTGATATTCTTGATTCAATTTAATTGCCGTTGTAATAAAAAGATAACCAAAAATAATAATTTTCATTGTTTGTATTATTTATTTTTGGAAATAATCAGCATTGTGGCTAAAAAATTATTTTTGACATGCAACATTTTTATTTTTAACAAAATTTATTTTTCTCAGATGGTTGGTTATTTATTCTCATATATTCATATGGTTATATTATTTTCAACATTTCTAAACCAATTGTAAAAGTTATATTATTTCCAACATTTTTTTTTTTTCTGAAAAGAAAGTTCGATTAACTATATGAAATATTTCCATAGAATTATGTAATCCTTCAGGTTTGTAGTAATACTGATCAAATTAATTTTCTTTTAAGCTACTAGACCTTTCTTTTATCCAGTATTATCCAATTTATCAATGATCAAGACAGTTTCCTTAATTTTTCTTATTTAGCTCTGGATAGCAGAATATTTAATGCAATAATAATTTCTATTTTTACTTATAATATGGAGTTGTTTAAAGCCTTTATATTGGCTTGTGTGTTTTCAAATGCTAATGAACTTTAAATTTTTCTTTCATAAATGTAAATTACTCTTTTGTCATGAATGACATATTCTATTGGTTAAAAAAATTTTATGTATTGAATTCGGTTGACTTATTACTAATTTATGGTTCATTGTTTTCTCAAGATTCTTCTGGCTTTGGCAAGACTACAGATCGAATCTCATGACATAGATGCTGCTCGTCAATATTGTGCCACTGTTTTAAGCAAAGATAGCGAAAACGTACCTGCTGCTGTTGTGAGTAACTGTTAAACTTAGAAAAATATAATTCCATTTTAAAAGCGTATAAATGTATTAAATTTCAAGATAAATAATTGATTTTAAATTGTTATAAATAGTAATTTCTTTTCTTTAAAAAAAAAAAAAAAAAAACAAGTTGGATTATCATAAAGCTGCATTATTTATTTATTATCTATTGATGGTATATTTCAAAGACATTATAAAATTGCAATTTTTTCACTTAACCAACATGGCTTTCATTAAGCGGTCGCGGTTGCCAAATGATTATATTCTCCAGCTGTAGATGCAAGTTCTGATTCTTTTTGAAAACCAACGTGTAGTGGGACTGATGCACATTACATCTGTCGGGTCTCAAAATAACGGTGGTGTAGTTGGATGTGAAGTGTGGGGTGCCATCTCAGTTTGATTGTTTTTTTTTGTGGGATATTAAGTAACAAAGGCTATAATCCCTTTTAAATGATGCTTTTCATTCGGTAGATGTCAAAGTGCTTCAGTTTCTGCAGGAATATTCTTAAGACTTGTTTACTAGCTTCTATTGTTTCCAAAAGTTCTTTGAATGTAATATTGCGTTGTGGGTTTGTCTTGAGTATATTCCATATCTGATTTCTTTGGGAGGTATATTTATTATAGGTCAAAAGGATATGCTCCAAATCATTGATACGGTTACCGGTCAATATTGCATTATCCTGTAGATGGAATTTGTGTAAAAGCCCAGATGATTCGAGTGGGAAGAATTTCTTCTCCAGCTCTTTGTCCAATTGGATATTTTATCAATAGTCGAAATGCTCCTCAAGTCTTCGAAATATTTACTTGAATAAAAATTTTCGTTGGTTCTTTTCACTCTGTTTCTGTAAATGTTGCTATGGATATCTTTCAGAGCAATCCAATTGGTGTAAATATTGGACTCCGTAACCGATTTTGCTAGTTTGTCCGCCTAATCATCCCAAAAAATTTCCGAGTGTCCCGGAGTCCAAAGTAGTATCACTTGAGTATGAAATTGCGATAGGACGAAAATTTTGCTGGCTAATCTGTTAATAACGTTTGGAAATTTAATAATATAATTTTTAGTGCTGCTAGAACAGAGTGACTTTCTGATATTATTAAATTTTTTTTATTTAATTCGGTGAGATCATCTAAAATTTGGTATATGGTCAGTGCTTCTGCTGTAAATATAATGTTAATGGGATTTACGTTGTAAGCAAATGAGAAATGTTTCGTTAAGCCTGCTATTGAAGTCATGTTATGGTTTTTCAAGCGTCCGAAGCTATTATGAAATAATCCCCTTAGCTATTGCTCACTATTTCATCAGATAATCATCTAATAAAAAATATCAAGTTTTTGTCCGGAAATTCAAATTCATTGGTGTAAATTTCGCATGGAAGTTCTGTGAAATACAGTAATCTAGGGATAGATATTATTTGCTGTCCATTATTATTCTACGTCTGAAAAATATTCGAGTTATTGTTTTTGTTGACCTCGGCATCTGACTGTAATTCAAAATTACGTGGTGCTTTTAGTTGTGGTCAAGGAACAAGGTACCTGAAGGAAAGCTCTAAACTCTAGTTGACGAGCGAGGATGTCAAAAGTATAGTAATAATAATAAATGCCACTCATTACATATTTTAGTAATTATGATTAGGGTATTGAGCAATTAAAGTTAATAACATCATTGAAGTTAATATAAAAAAAATTCTTCACCTAATGTAAACTTTTCCCTTTTGTCACTATTCATGGAGCCTTATGCACTACAAGAGCTTAAGATATTTTTTCCTGATCCTTTACTTTATAATAAAAAAGAAATAAAATAGAAAGAAGTAAATTTCTTTAAATAAATCATTTAGAAATTTTATGTACAATTTTTTTACCTCGTATCGGGAAATGATTCAATTTTTGTGGCAAGTGATTGTTAATTTTCGTCATTACGCGCTTTCTGTTGCTCAACTGGCAACTAAAAGTAGCGGATTGGGATAATTTTTCTTTTTGTCACTGTTATAGTTTCCATGAATGGTTACTAATAATGGTGTTATGATGCCTTCGATGACCTCATATACAATTACACGACATCGAAATTGCTCAATTATTTGGAATGTAGGAAGCCGAATAGCCATATCAAACAATAGGGGCCGCTACTTATTCAGTACAAACACGGTTGCACTAAAGTGTTAGCAGCAGAGGTTGCTGCGAGGTTCATATAGGTGAAATGAAGAATTGGGAAACCGCAAATAAGTGCATGAATGCAAAACTTGATCAGCTGATTTTATAACAGGTCCGAACCACTTCAACGTTATCATTTTTTTACCTTACAACTTGCTGCATCATCTTACCTACTGTCTATGTCACTTTTCATCATTTAGGAATATCTTGTTAAGTTATGGTTACATTCCTATCACATTCTGAGATGTCTGCCTTAAATTTTGCATTTAGTCACATTCTTTCTGGAGGGATGTCGTATTTGATCATCAATTGGCATGACAAGCTATCTTTTTAATTTGTGACATATGCGTCCTATTATGTAAGATTGGGAAATCCTCTACAACGATTTGAACGTAAAATACATTTTAAATTAGTCAATTTCAACACATTTTTATTACAACATACTTCATTATACCAGATTCTGAAAATCCTTCCGACATATGATCTTGTTGTACATATAAACGTCCTAGAGCATTCTCAAAAGAATCCTAAATACATTTTGCATCACGCATATGTTTAAAAGTTTTGAAAAATCTGCCATTCAATAGAACTTAATTTGGCCAATAATTAAAATTAATTATTAGCCTATTAAGTTAAGACGTAAAATGACTTGATTAATTTACTATCTGTAAACGCCCGTATGATTTTCTTAAATTAAATTTTTACTTAAAATTATTCAGAATTAAGTTACTGTACGGTGCTTGGGATAACATGACTGAGTTCCATCATAAAATAATTTTTATACTTAGAATACTAGAACGGAGAAAGTTTCAAACCAATAAGAGAAGGCTGCTGCTAAGTAGAAACCAAATTGCAATTTATCCTGGATTTAGTTTACGTAATGAAACCGAAAAACAAAAACAGGAAGTTTTAGGGGGGCTTGTGGCCATTTAATTGTGAGATTTTAGAAAACAGAGAAAAAGAACAGGGGCAGAGGAAAAGAATTCATTATCTCTTATTTTACTTCTTTTTTCCTACTACTTAATCAGTGAGTTAAAAAATTATATTCTCTCCATAGTACAACAGGTTTCGCCCGTTTTCACTTATACCATGATAATTAGTCTCCTTAAGACTGCTATTTTTCATTTTAATGTTTTTAAACTTTGTTTCTGATTTTATATTTTAGGTTTGGGGAAATACTATTTAAGTTAACTTAATTAAATATTTAAGATACAGAAGTAGAGGGTTGTGTTCCTGTAGAAACTCCTAAAATAAATTGTCTTGACTGACATCATTTTGGGTTCAGTTTTAGACTTCTTGAATTAGATCACCTTCATCTCTATTCAGAGGCTCTGAAACAGAATTAGTTCTGCAGAGGTATGCAACTATTACTGCTGGTGAATGTGGAGTGCTATTTCCTAGATAACGGTGGCACATACTAGTCTTGTATAATAATAGCTTAATGATTTGTTGATGACATCCTGTGATCATTTTTTCTGCTCGTCATGACAGGCTATTTTGATGCCATTTACTAATAAAGCATTACTATACTTCATATTGTATTACTGTGAGGTTTCAAGCTGCGTGGTTAAATTAAAAGGTTGGCTGATCTGGATTAAAGTTGAATCTAGATTCTTGCTGTTCAAACTCATCCTTGGTCAGTAAAGTCACCAGACCTTTTGAACTAAATATGCTTGAAATATTTTATGCTGCCAGATTAGGAAACATGAAATATCAAAATTGTCGGAAGACGATTGGCGGTTGACTGGAAGTACGTATCTGTATTAGTATTAAAGTAAATGATTGGCATTTCATAATTTGCATCCTCCCCTTTCTTTGCAAAAATACTATATATGCAACTGAAAATTATAATTAAAAATTAATTTTTTCATAAAATACAGTTCGTTTTTTATTTGTATGTAATGAAAGATATTGAAATAGTATTTGAATTAAAATTAGTAATTTTTTTTGTTTCATTATTAATTATCTCTTTTATGTTCATTTTATTATTACAAATTATATTCTAACATAAGCCAATAAATTAAATATTTGGATGTTATTTCATTTCAGACTTATGTACATTTGGATGTTATTTATTTCATTTCATTCTTATTCTTGGATTTTTTTTACATGACATTAGCTTAGAAATTAATATATTTATGCTTAGTGGGTCCTCAATTTCATATGTTCAGTGTAAAATTTTTGTCTTTAAAACAACTCTTCATTTTCATTGTTTTACTGACTTTTCCATATATCATATATTCTGGATTTCTTTACTCATTTTATGTAAAGTAGTATATTATTAGTTATTAAAATATATTTCATATTTTCTTTTTCACAAAATTATTTTTTCTTTATGTTATTTTTTGGCTATCAATATAAAAATTTTGTGAATTCAGTATGAACCCAATATTCAAATAAGATATATTTACTGAGTTTCATTTCCTTTCTTTCTTTGTTTTTTCATCGATAAAATATAGTTATATTATTTAAAAAACCTTCATTATTATTTTTAGATGTTAGCGGACATGATGTTTGAAGCTGGTGATCTGCAATCTGCCAAATTTCAATTTCAAAAACTTCTTGATATCAAACCAGGTAAAATTTTTTTTACTTAAATCCTCAAACATTGTTACTTTAAATTGCTTAGATTCATAAACATGCATGGGAGGTACTCTATTCATGAACATTCGTCTCTCTATCGAACACATTATATTGATGACTTTTGTTTTATAAAATACAAGGAGCAATAAAGCATAATTTAAATCTAAAAAGTTGTTTATTAATCATTAATTTTCTGATATGATAGTTAACACTGTCATGTTTACAGTGAAAGGGTTTATTGAAATGATCCATAACCTGTTTACATCCTTTGATACCTATAAAATGATAAGTGAAACAATAAACATAATTACACCTTATACAAAAAGTAGTTTTTCAAACGAATAATAATACTTCATATTTACCTTGAATAACATTCAATATGGTCCTAATAATAATGGTCCTTATCAAGATCCTTGTGGAATAATTACATTTATTCTACAAAGAGAGGATAGAGTGTTTTTGATTTTGACCTGCAAGGTTCTTCCATTCATTTATGAGTGTAAGAAATGGATGAGGGGTAGGAAATGGCTTGTGATAAGTTTATATATGACGTCCTTGAACCGTACGAGATCAAAAGTTTTTTTTTTTATTAATACAGGAAAACGGTGCCTGTGTTTAGTGTTTTTTGAAAACCAGAAGTGATTAGTTCTGTTAATTTAAGGGGAAGGGGGCTGTAGAAAGTTGTTTAATGGAGTCATATTGATTTGGATTTATGAAGTTGTTATTGTGAATGAAGTTTTTTTTCTATTAAGAGTAATAAATTCAGTTAATATGCCAAGAGTAACAGGTCAATTGAAAAGTCCCCGGCCTGACACATAGATGCCGCTACTAAAATTAAATCCATATGTTTTTTTAGTTAGTCCTAACCCTCAAAAGATGCGTGTATAAATTTGACAGCTGTCGGATCATTAGTTTGTGAATTATAGCATTTTGAGTAAAGCAACTTTTATTATTGTGAAAAAAATGGATAAAAAGGAATTTCGCGTGTTGATAAAATATTGCTTTTTGAAGGGAAAAAATGCAGTTGAAGCTAAAACTTGGCTTGATGCCAAGTTTCCGGACACTGCCCCAGGAAAATCAACCATCAAGGATTGGTATGCTAAGTTTAGACATGGTGAAATGAGCACCGAAGATGGTGAACGCAGTGGACGCCCAAAAGAGGTTGTTACCAACGAAAACATTAAATAATTCCACAAAATGATTTTGAATGACCGTAAATTGAAATTGAATGAAATAGCAGACACTCTAAAGATATCAACTGAACGTGTACATCATATCATTCACGAATATTTGGGTATGAGAAAGCTCTAGGCAAAGTGGGTGCCGCGCGAGCTCACTTTTGACTAAAAACAACGACGAGTTGATGATTCGGAGCAGTGTTTGAAAATGATCAAGCCTAATAAACCCGAGTTTTTGCGTCGATATGTGACAATGGTTGAAACATGGCTCCATCCTTTCACTCCGAAGTCCAATCGAAGTCATCCGAGTGGACTGCACACGATGAACCCGCTCCAAAGCGTGGGAAAACGCAACCGTCGGCTGGCAAGGTTATGGCGTCTGTATTTTGGGATGCGCATGGAATAATTTTCATTGACTAACTTGAAAAGGGAAGGACCATCAACAGCGACTATTACGTAGCGTTGTTGGACTGTTTGAAGGACGAAATCGTGGAAAAACGGCCGAATTTGAAGAAAAAGAAAGTGCTGCTTCACCAAGACAATGCACCTTGTCACGTCAGTGAAAACGATGGCAAAAATCCATGAATTGGGCTTCGAATTGCTTCCTCATCCACCGTATTCTCCAGATCTGGCCCTCAGCGACTATTTCCTGTTCTCAGATCTCAAAAGAATGCTCGCTGGGAAGAAATTTTCGTCGAATGAAGAGGTGATCGCCGAAACTGAGGCCTATTTTGAAGCAAAGGACAAATCGTACTACAAAAATGGTATCGAAAAGTTGGAGGGTCGCTATAATCTGTGTATCACCCTTGAAGGGAATTACGTTGAATAAAAAAAAATAATTTTGCCAAAAAAAATGTGTTTTACTATGGTAGCTGGGGACTTTTCATTTGACCTGTTAGGTTGGAAAGAAATATGTCTGTAGCTATATGTAGAATGTGCGTTTTTACCAGATTTAAGAATGTGTGATATGATAGCAGTTTTCCAGTTAGAAGGATAGTGCTTTAGTTTTAGAACAATGTTAATTAGGTAAGTAAGTATAAAAAATTTTAAGAGGGAAGTTTTTGACCATTTTATTAGTGACAGCATATTTTCCTGGAGGTTTTTTAGTTTAAATTTTCTTGATATATTCAATTATCTGTGATAGTGATACAGGCTTAGTTGGAAGGGGGGGGTAATTGGATTTCGGAGGAAAATTTTCAATAGTTTTAAGTACTTTTAAATCAAAATTGATTGGTCTTTTGTTATTTTGAAAATTTTGTTTGAGTGAGATTGTGAGAGTCTTAGATTTTAGTTAATCTGTGTAGAAGCTGCCTGCTGCTGTGTGGAGTGTGAGAATTGGGCTATTTTTATTTCTTAGAATTTTGGCTTTATTCCATTGGAATTGTGAGGAAAGGAATTTATTTTTATCAAGATTCCTGAGTGAATTTATAATTTTTTAATAATTTATTGAATTCTTTTAAGCTCAGATTTAAACGAAGGGCTCATTGGAATTGTTTTCTTAGGTTATTTTTAACTTTAATTAGTTTTTTAATGTCCTGGGGAATGTAGGTTATATTATTGTTTTTAATTGGAAGGGAAACAGATTTATGTGAAAGGGTAACTTTAGAGGTGAGTCTTGCAATTTTGGTTTCTAAATCTGTACGGGTATTAATCTTCGAAAAATAGGGTGTAGTTGGACCAAAATTTTTTTGTTTATTTTTCAGATTTATTACCTGAACAGAACATGTAGGATTTGCTTCTCTAAGTCTTGCAGCTCAACAAGACATACTCCGTTTGCAATCCAGGAACATAGATTGAGACTAATTGGAGAGTGACCCTTTGTCCTAAACATTGTTGGGTTCTAAAATTACCTCAATTAAGGCTTATTTCCTTTCAGAAATAATTTTTGTTGATTTCATTTGTAGCAGTCTTGATAAATCTTGACGTATTAAATTTACTGGCAATTATTCTGCCTATAACAACTGAAGTGGCTACATCCAGCCCGAAATTTTCTTGGTTGTTTTCAACATTATTTTTATTATCATTAAAGTTAGATTGATTTTTCTTATTAATTAGGGGAGGATTAAACCCGGTCGGGATCTGAGTCTCAATCTACACTGAAGTCTCTGATTGCAGAATATTCATTTATTTTTCAGCTGGAGTTTTTGCTTTTTCTGCTTGGGCAAATGAGATGTTTTCCCTGAATAGGTTTCTTTTTAAATTTAAGATATTTTGTTTGGCACCCTTTAGAGGTTTTGGATACTTGGGACATCCACTCCATGAGGTTGTATGTGCGTGAGTTTCACTGTGTATGCAGAACAGATTATCAACGTGTTCTTTTATGTTACAGTCTCTTGTAAGATGCGTATGACCACATTTCAGGCAACATGGTGTCATACGGTAGTTGGCTGAGCAGTGATGAAAAAAAGTTACATGAGTAATTTTGGGTTACTCCATTTCCACGATATGTTTCAATTCGAAAAGTCATATAGCAAAGTCTATCAACTTGGAAAACTTTTTCTTCGTCGTTGTTTCTTGGAAGAGTTATTAATAAGATTGGTAGAAGAAGTTTAGTTCCACGATTAGTAAGTTGGACCACTTTATCTGGATTTAAATTCATCTCCATTAGTTCCTCCTCAATGTCCTCTGGCTTTGTATCCCTTGGTAGATTCAGGGGATACAAAGAACCTTTCACAACAATTTTCAAGGGCCTCTCCAGTTTCAGTTTAATGATATAGTATTGAAAGGTTTGTCCTTCCAAATATTTGACAACTGTTCTGTATTCGTCGTCTGTTTTGGGATACATTTTTATATATTCTTCTGAAAGTTTAGTTCTGAGCTGTGGGAATTGCAGTGAGATAGTTTTCAGTTGATCTCTAACACATCGATCAATAACTCCCGAGACTAACCCAGAGATGGCGCTCGTAGTAAACCAGTAACCAGGTCTTTCTAGAGTACTAATCTTTGCTTGAAACGTGTCAAAATTTTAAGTCGATCGGACCAGGAAAAAGGTTTTTTGAAGTGAAGTGAAAAAGGTTTTTTCCAAGTGGGTGCCGCGATTGCTTTCGATGGAGCAACGAGTCGATGATTCAGAAAGCTGTTTATCGCTATTTACTCGCAACAAAAAAGATTTCTTGCCAAAAAAAAAATAAATTTTTTTTTTGGGGAAAAAAAAAAAAAAGATTTGGAAAAGCGTTGGAACGATTGTATCACCCTAAAAGGTGATTAACAAAAGGTGTTATGTTGATGAATAAAAAAAAATTTTGCAAAAAAAATGTTGTTTTCAATGTTAGACTCGGGAGTTATTGATCGATGTGTTATAGTTCGTTGTAATCTTTAATATAGTTGGAGGAGTGAGGTTTTTCTTAGGGACACTTTTTGGTTATTTGAAGTATCATTAGTAGCATCAGACACCTCTTGCTGATTAATATTTAGGGCTCGAAATTTATTTGAAGTGTTAATTAATTAACTTTTATAATTAATAGGTTTATATGAGGAGTTTTTTCGTTTAATTATTTTTTTTATTTGAGGGAATAATGAATCATTAACTATCTTATTCAGTTTCTTTTCTCATATTTGAGTTAGATTTAATTTGGGGAATATGTATTTGGCAGCTTTGTTTAGTACAAAGTGGAAGAGGTTTAAACGTACCTTTCATTTCTGTTCTGTAGTTGCTATATTGCAGAGGTCTTCAAACTGGGTTCCGCGGAACCCTAGAGTTCCCTGGAACTTTGACAGGGGTTCCGCAAGGGATCACTATTTGCTTAATCAAAGCGCCAAAATATTAGACAGTTTTCTTGTAAAAATAAGTATAAATAAATATTTTATAGATAAAATAAAATCACGCACTTCAAATACATCAATCGAGACGCATTAGGTCACATATTGGCCACCGTTCTTTGGCTTAGGTTAGGGGTATTCAACATTTTGGGGAACCCTTTGATCTTAGCACGTTTTCTTTGATACTTTTTCTAGAGTTATAAAGCGACCAAACATATAATTCCGTAAGGCCATGAACTTGCCGAAAATATTTCAATTAGACGTATTCGTTTCAGATGTATTCGTTTTCCAAATTCTCCCCCACCCCCTTTAAAGGTTTGATATCGTGTTAGAGATTTGTTGAAAGTTGTGGCTATACAATGAACGTTGACAGGAAATTTTATGGCTCATTAGAGAACCCCTCTCTTTCCCTTAGGGTTGAGGCATTTTCTATTGAGACATTCGTTCAAAAGGGTGAGGGTATATGTGCGGATTTGTTATAATTTAAAATATTGTTGCTATTGTTAGAATATTTTTTGAGAAAAAAAAATCTTATTAACTACCTTACCATTCATTATCTTATTAAGATGTTTTTATTGCGATAAAATAAAATTTTAATAGTAATTTTGTAAATTTGAGTAAGATTAAAGCTTTGATATCCCTTTTTTCCCCCTGCTCTTTGATCAAGGGGTTTGTTCAAGAAAACGGTAAGCTCAAAAGGTTCCCTCAAGTGTAAATGGTTGAATACCTCTGCTGTATTGGATATATCGGTCGCAGGGCTTTGTATAAACTGGATCATTTGGGCTGGTAGCAGCATCCGTTTCTAAGTTCTTGACGAGAATGCTTAGGTCTCATGCAAGACTGGAATATTTCCGAATGATGTTTCAAGGATTCGGAGTATTTCGCCGTTGGTGATCGGTGTCGAACAATTTTCATCACCTAATTTCATGTTTCGTGTTTATTTTGCAACCTTGATTTGATCCAAATTCATATCCAGATCATAATTCAAGAGGAGAAGTGAAAAAAGAAATATACCCTCTGACTAAAAGCACTAAAAAGTGCTGCTTGGGTAAATTATCTAGGAGTTTTATCAAAAAGCATGTCTGTCTTCTACCGAGCCAAATGTTATGTTCTTCTGATGGTTGCACGAGCATAAATACAAATAATACCGGTGTGCACGCAGAATATTCGCAGTTTGCATAACTGCGCATGTAGAAATGAATTGATCTAATATATCGGCTTATGGCAAGTTGAGAAGGTGCAAGGGGATTGTGCCGCCTCATGGCATGAGTAAAAAGTGGCAAGTGGTTCAAAGAGGGCTGTCATAAAAAAAAAAATCTCGAAAGTAAGCGAGAAATAATTGATCATAAAAATATGCTTAGATTCAAAAATCATAAAATATCATAAAAATCTGTAAATATTATAATTAAATTTTTTGATGTCTTGCACATTACAAGATTTTTTATTTGCTTAGATTGTTTTATGTTGTGAAAATTATTGAAAAGCAAGATTTTTTACAGTTATCGAAATATTAATACGTATTAAATGTTAATAACTAATTAACTCATATTTAAATAGTTTTTTCATCTTTTGAGACAGATAAAGTAAAAACGTTTTTTTAAATTGAATAAATTTAATTTTAAAATTAGGTACTATTTGCTGTTATAATTTTTTCAAACTTATAACTGTATAAATTTTATGAGATAATTTCCTTTTGACATTTTTCAGACACAAATATTTCAAAGTAGTACCGTTATGTGGTAAAATAATGTTTCACATTTAGAAAATTTCCATGAAACAATTTTTTTAATATGCTGTTAATTATAATGTTGTAGGTAGCCGGTAGCCTTTTTATGATTTATTTCAATCCAAAAATTTCGAGTAGAAAGTTCGTAGCAAATAATTATTAAACACATGTTTTTTTGGTATTTTTTTGTGATGCAGTGAATACAAAATTACTCAAATTTAAGCGATTAAATGAGGCCTACCTGAGAGAGCTGTATTTTATTTCGATAAAATAAGTATTAAGGTTAAATGTTTGTCACATACTTTAAAATTATTAACGTAATTGACAGCAAAGTAACAAGTGTGTTTAGGAAGTTGCGATAGTTAGTTTACTGAAATGATTGTTTTATGGAAAGAAACTTATGCGTTTAATTTTATCGGACATCGTTGGAAGAACAAGAATATCTGGAGGATCGTCTGTATCGTTTTTTTTCCCCTTTTACCGAAAAATGCTTGTCTATTCCTGTTACATTTGAATAAGCTTGTTAAATACGATCTATGGTGCATTTCAGAATATAGTAAGGCCCAGAAGCTTGTCGATTTCCGTTGTTTTAGATTTTACTACTCATTTATTTTCTAGATTCGAATAATTAAAAAGTATTTTTTGTGGTTGAATTTATTTCATTTATGTGTATATATATATATATATATATAT